>VWZX01003222.1:0-464842 GCA_013399015.1 Galbula dea | reverse complement strand
TACTAACAGCCCTATATGCCTTTAAAGTCCTTCTTCCAGCCATAGTCTTTTTTCCTTCTCTTTTCCTGCAAGACTTCTTCCCACCCTTCTATTCCACTATGAACAGCAGTATGTGTTCGCCTTATACTGCTTTCTCTTGCAAACAGGTTTGTTTCCAACATTCCTCTACCTCAACTTCATTCAAATATCCTATTTTCTAATCTTCTAGAATCCCTTTCCACCAACTAATCTAGCATGTCCTGTGCTAATCAACCCCTACTTCCACCTAAAATCTGGTCCTATGCCTAAGTTTTTTCTTCCTACTTGTCAAAGAAGGAAGACCCTCAAAATAAGTCCAGGATAAACAGGTAAGCACATTCAAAACAGCCAAAATATTCTGTCCTTCACACACCTTTTAATTAAATTGTAGATATTAGTCCAGCATATAGTTTTGTAGCAGCTAAAGACTTCGCATGGTCTCAACTGCCTTTTTCCTTTCATAAGTTTCCCATTAAAGGGCTATGAAGCACCAATGCAATACCTCTAGCTCAGGAGGACCTGAAGCCAAAAGCTACCAAAAGCAGTTAAGTATTATGTGGAGGTATTGTTGCTGTTCCATTTCTCTTATGCCATCCACTGCTGGTCACTATGGGAAACAGCATACTCCACTAGACATTGGTTTGGTCTGATCAAATAAATACACACATTCTTACAGTATCTAAAGTTTTGTTTCCAGAGGAAATGCCAATTAAGCCATCATGTTTCTCCATCTGCCTGCCAGTACTTCATGTCCCAGTACTATTTTGGAATCAGAAAATTGATTACAAACTTCAGAGATCATTTTATTCTTATGGGGTTTGTGAAAATTTAGCTGCTGGGTACAAAAGAGACTGCTCTCCATTAGTGCAGTAAAGCACACACTGTTTGGCAGCAAGCAGCTGCCCAACCAGCACACTTATACACAGCTCCAACTAGCAGTTGCCAGAGAAAGCTAGCATAGGAAGGAGGAGCAGAAGCATTGAAGTTACACCATAATCACTTTAGAGGTGGAAATTATGAAAAAGAAAACTAAGAGGAAAAAAAAAAAATCAATTCAAATCATTACTCCACATGAACAATTCATTTCCTGGTACATCTTGGTGGTTGCTGGTTGAACTATTACTGCATGAGTAGACAGGGATAATAGCCAATACCAAGAGAAAATTGCACCAACTACATCCTGCCCTCCAAGTTCAGGTACTGATCTTGAGGGAGAAGATAGTATAAGCATGCCTCCTGTAGACATACCAAGTGGAAGTCTTTTCACCTGTGGATGTTAGCACACACCAAGTGTGAAAGGAGAAAACAAGAGAAAAAGCAAGTAGCATTGAACAGATTGAAACAACCTCCTATGAAGTTCATTGTCAAGACAAACTTGAACAGTAATATTTTTAACACAGCCTCCTTAAGAGGTCATACCTGTGCAACAAATATTCAACTTGGAATTAGTCTGAAGAGCCAAAGATTTGATAAACTAGAACCAATCTTGTTTTTTCATGGTGTGGGAGGACAATAACTATGGCATAACAATCTGTACTGGTTTTGTTTTTTGATACCAGCACTGAAGAGGATAAAAGCTAAATTAATACCTTAAAATATCTATATTCATTTCTAATAGCCCAACTAAAGATCTATTTCAGAGTTCAAGACATTTATCATTAGAATGACATGCAAACCAAGAAAAGTTCATTTTTTCAGCTAGCCTCCTTCCAAAACCCAAGTGAAACAAATTGCCATTCAAGCAAATTCAAGAGAATGGCAATACTTCTGCAACAGAAAGTGACAGACTTTCAACAGGATCTTGGTTCAAAGCTTGCAAAATAAGAAGATCCCACAACTTAAGTCTGAGTCATCATTAAAAAATGTTTCTTGTTTTTGATACTGTTGTCTATTGTAATGCAGAAAGCCAATGGACTAAACTGTTCTTTATTTAACAATGTGGTACTTTATATGCAAAAGCACACCACTTCTGGTTTGTGCAGTCCACCAATAATAGAGAAAACATGTATTATTGATTAGTTGTCTACTTCTGACTAAAAACAAGTGTTGAAATTGCCCACACAGTTACTATGAATTTGAAGCTTTTCCAGATCATTGTAAATGCAAATCAGGCTTCTAAACTAAAACTTAATTTTACAAAATTATTTAAAACACCACAAAAACCCCCCAAACTGCTAGATATAGATGGACAGCAAATTACTTAGTTTCTGGTGATAAATTGGGGTTTTATACAAAATAGAGGTAGCCAAGATGCAGCAGTTATAGGGATGAAAACAAATTTGCGGTGAGCACAGACACTAGCTTCCCAGCCTCCCAAAGCTGTAAAATACCAAGTTGCATTTCTCAGTAGAATATGTTCCAGCTCTTTTTTTCAAACTACATTTCTCTTTTCACAGGAGTTGTTTGCTGTCAAATTGTACAGACTATAGACCACCTTCTTGGCTCCAGTAAAACCCACATTCAATAAGTGCCTCACTCTTTCTACATGCTGCTTATGGAGCCTGGGCATCTAATTTAGCTCAGTCACTTGATAATGTGACATCCAGAAATGTTAAACTGATTGACCTTAATCCCTAGTAAGGGCTCTTGATTCTGGGGCTAGTTACCTTAAATGCAGCTGGAGTTAATTAGTGCCTAACAGTTCCAACTGAGCTACAAAATACTCTTTTTGCTTCCCATTCTCCCTTTCACTTTTCACTCTCCCTTTCAGTACACCTGCTATGATCATTACTCTCCCTCTCTGGTCACCCTTTCACCTCTTAATTTTTTTCTCATCTCTCACAACCCATATCTGAGGTCTTCCCACTCCAGCCCCATAAAATTCTGTAAACTGTTTCTCTACTATACCCAAGATTTCCTCCTCTCACCTGAAGATACTCTTCTGCCCTGAATATTACCTTTTCAGATTTTTCTCATTCCTATGCCCAAAAGTGAAGGTCTTTTTTGTTATCTTGTCTCTTATTCTCTATCCACTGAGAATTGAGCACATTTTAACAAATCAAGAACACATGAAAAATTCATTCATGTATTTGTACAAGTCTTCTATGACACAATTATGAATCCTTGATTTGCTATATTTTAGAAGCTGCCCAATTAATAGCAGAAATCCTAATTTGTAAAAAGCAAAGTGACCTACTGTACTGTTCAAGATAGTATCTTTACTTAGGATGAGTTTAGAGAGGAATCCATAAGGATTTTTAAAAAATAGACAATATACCAGGAGATGTTTTATTCATAAAGACATTGTGAGAAATGGATTTAAAACACTGAACATGACTTAATTATAATCTTGAAAATTATAATCTTGAAATTAATGAAACAATTATGCCTAGTTCTCTAGGCAATGTATGAACTTTTAACATAGGCTGGGTCAGCACTGGGCTACAAGATTTTGGGGAAAGAATTAGAAGTAAAGAGATTTCAGATCTATTCCAGTTTTTTCCCCCGTTTTATCTGGTTTGTTTGTTTACAACAAAACTATGAAGGAGTACAAAAACATATTCTGTTTTAATAATTCCCTGCAGTTCTGGAACAGGCTGTGTTGTTTGACCTTTAGGCAACAGGACAGAAATCCAGCATAACATATTGCTGTGGAAGTGCATTTTCCACATGAAATTAAGGACTTGAAAATGCAGGGCAACCTTTTACCCACCCCAGAGCAGGTATGTAGGGTGGGGAGGAAACAAAAAACCTCATCCATCCTTCACTTTGTGCCTTCCTCTGAAGCACAGGTACAATAGCACAAACATAAACTGAAGATAAAGCTAGTATGACCTGGCATAGGAGGAAATATTTCACATATAGGAGTGGCTGGAGTTTAACCAGTTCAGAGACCTACCAGTAAGTGAGATCAAAAGCCAGCATGAAAGGCACTTCTAAGGACTCTGCTTAGAGCCTTTGGAAATATTTGGTGAAAACTCGAGTTATGACTGCTCCAAAAGCTACAACAAATCTTGCATTCAATACCTTCTGCTTTTTTATTTACAGGATATAGTGAGGTGATATGGATCAGCTAGAGCTAGTATGTTCTTCAGATCAATTCTAGACAAAGAGCAGTGTAAAATGATTAGTACATATTTAAAAAATTATGTTTAATGCTGTTATTGTCTTATGTTCCCGTTGTTTGGTTGGTTTTTTAACTTATTTTCTGCTGAACACTATACTAAATGCTACACTGACAAAAATGAACTACTGACTTAAGTAAAAGACAGGTTTTAGCAGTCAGAGCTTGGCCAGAACTGTGGAGCCTACAGCTTTGCACCCAACAGAGCTGTTCCTCATAGCAGGCAGCAGGCTGCATGTTAACTCAGGTCTCAGGTTTTGTCTGCTCTGTCTTGAGCTGCCTGAAAAAAAATTGGGTTTGTCTGTTAAACTACAGTAATTATTGTCTGATGATCACTACCTCATTTGTTTGCATGACTGTGGTGTTACACCTATTGCTATATACACACATTTCTGTAACTAGTAAATAGTAAGAACACAGTTCATTCTGCTCAGAATAATACCATCTACAACCCTAGTATGATAATGCTATGTAAAAGAGTAGCCACAGGACTGTAACAAAGGCTCTGAAAGTGTAGGCAGGAGATGACAGATGTCAGGAAAAGCAAGCACTGGTTAGTAGTTGGTCAAATACAATACACCTTGGGAACTGGGTAAGGCTAGTTTTAAAAATAGTGAGCAAAGATCAACTACTCAGTATGTGTAAAACACAAAATAGATGATAAATTCAGGTGTGACAGTTTTGGAGACTGATGACACAAGAACACAGCATGAAGCATACTGAAGCATGTAAACTGCAATCACACAGAAGCGACTCCTAAAGTAAACCCAGGACAGAGAAGCCACCAACATCATACTGCTCCTGGTAAGGAGAAGGCACTTCCCACCCACATACTATCAATGCATTACTTCACACAAAGGACTGGGACACTGAACACTCTTGTAACTGAGGTTACAGTCATATTGCTGGGGTTCTAGTGCAGACAGTTATTTCCTGAACAGTTCACATACCCCACAGAGGTTAACAGCCTCTCCAGCAAAACCACATGTGATTTACTCCGCTTCATTGACGTGCAAGGAACAGAGAGGAAAAGGAAAAACAACCAAGCATCCATTTAAAATTTCAACATTTAACATGAGCCAGAAGTGAAATACAGATGTTATTTGCTTTCCTCACAAAGTTCAAAAATTTATGGCATTGTTTTAAATGAACAGTGTTCATTTCTTACACAGAATGTAACAAAGTATTTGTTTACTGACTTATGTTTTCTATTGGACATCCAGGATTTTATTATAGTCTTGGTTTAAGCTAACTGACATGGAACAATAATTATTTATTCCATACTTTAGTTTGCCCATCTAAGAGAAATATAGTCTCACCTCAAGAGCCTTGAGAGGTGACTGATATATTTTAACAGAAGTGCAAATTCATATTGCAGGTGTACAAATTGCAATGCATTTCAAACAACTGGAATTTAAATAAGCCTTCTTTGATCATCCAAAGAGAATTCTGGAGACTTCCTGTTCTCAAAGCTAGATTTGCAAGTTTAAGAGAATATCACTTCAGCAACTACTCCCATTCCAATGTGAAGTGTCTTATGTTTTCATCATTTGTAAACAAGTAATTTCTTTATTAAAGAAAAAACCACTCTTCCTCTGCTCCTTGAGGCAAGTGACATCGCAGATGAGTTTCGTCTGTTTTCATGTTAGGATACACAACTGAGCAAGATACAGCTTAACACTTTTTAAAAGTCATGGTATCATATAGGAAATGACTTCAGCAATTCTCAAGATGATTCCTCACTTATTACTTTGTGGAGGGAAACAAACAAAAACCACAACACACCAGCTGGGCTAAAATCTCTTCGGCTTTTACTCTGACCTAGATGTAATTTATTTTTAAATGGGGTGGAAAAAAGCCCCATGCAATTGCTGGAGTTCCCAATGTATTTAAAACATAGGTAAACAAAATGTTTCAGCTATTAAAACTGTGCCTCAGATGTGTTCTCCAAATTAATATGCCTTAAAAAGATGCTTGAAATAGCAATACACCTGGCATAGTGAAAAGAAATGCTTTTTAAACAGAACTGTAATTATGTGGAAATAAAATGTAAGGTAAATGCAGTGTTCTGTATTGAATGGCTTCATGAGATGTTCAGATTCTTTTGGGTGCCAGGGTGCTCGTTGCAAATCTGTATTTTTAACTAGTGCAGGAAAAACAGGTAAGGAAAGTCCATCTTGCCAAGATGAAGAAAAAAGGTGCAAAATAAAGGAAGTTAGTGGTCATTGTCTTATGGCACAGCTAAAAGACTTCTCATCTGCTTTGCAAACACTGTACTTCATTGTAATTAAGTTATCTTACCTGTCCTTGAAAAGAACAGGTAAGAATACATTGCACCATGAACCTTGCACTTACCACTGAATACTATGGTCCTGGCAGTTACTGCAGAGCAACAAATTCCCAGTAAATTGTTACCCTTACTGAAATATGTACCAAAAGGTACTGGTTAGCATGCTTTATGTTCATAGGTGTCTGACTTACATATAGCAGACTCTTGGTATCATGGTTATGGTGTACCTGGAGAGCAATTTATAAGGAAACTAGTCCTGCTAAAAACACCTTCTACCAGTCCAGAAAGACTTAACCCACACAGCTAGGTTAAGCTACACCAGTTAGCTCTGTCCAACAATTAAATAGCAAGTACACTACTCATGCAGTACCAATGCCATCTGTGTTCCTGTGTCCTACTTGCTTCCCTTCAATCACACACCACACCTATAGAAACTAGGCCGGTCAGCTCAGTCTAGAAAGATTGACTTTATACATACCTATTTTAAAATGTCTCTTCTTTTTGAAAGGTATTATCATCCTATCCACCAAGCCCATCTGCAAATTCTGTCACTCCATAAATGCTCACATACAAATATGCTGAGAAAAATATCAGAGTGCCCTTCACAAAAAAAATGAGGATGGGTGATACCACACTGCTAAGAAGGCTGCTGGTAAAGGCACAGCTGTACAGGGATGACTGGCAGGAAAATGAGGCCTTCAGAATTAGGGAGAAAAGTTTTGTGTAATAATTTTCACTAAAAACATTGCTTTTAAAAGCAAATTCATCTTTAACTTTTAATGATGCTCCTCACAAACCCAGAGCAGTGGAGCATTGCAGTGGGGGGCCTGCATTTCTGAAAAGAACTGGCTGAGGTTAATGCCATTTTAACTGAGTTTTGGAGCAAAGTTTTATCAGAGAGCTAATTACAGCAAGCTGAGAACGCCTCCAGTTTAAAAGTTACTAAATCCCTCATGGTAGAACTGTGGGTGCTGACTTTCTTACCCTCTTTCTAAAGTGCAAGCTGTTAAAAATGCTAATTGTCTGAATTCACAAAATTCTCCCTTCAAAGAGAAATAAAACTGTTTTGAAAGGCAGCTTTGGAATACCATCTGATTCTAAAGCAGCCAATTTAGAGAAAATGGGACCCATAAATGTCAACACCACCTGTAGTCTGCCTGAAAATGTTCCTGCTTTCTGACAACAGCATTGATAAGCCACAGCCAGACTAGAACAAACATCCCTTACCATATCTGTTAGATAAAGGTTGAAGGAGGTGGTGGTTACTAGGAAACTTTCTGTTCCCAATTTGTTTGAACAGAAATCTGCAAATACAAGTATAAGCATCAAACAATGCTAAATAAAATTCAGTACATTAGCATTTTTCCCAAAGAAGCCAGGAAAGTTAGCAGAAGCCTTGTTGGGTTTGGTGACAGCTTCTGTAAAACAGTGCAAAAATATGGAACATAAAAGGCAAATTGTCTTCAGAGTGCATTGTGACCATGAGAAAAAGCTGTATGACAGCATATGAGAAGCAGACATTCTGACAATGCAAACCACAATCTTCTGTCTTCTACTTAAGACATGACAGAAACAACCTTCAGGCAGGCAAAACACCTTAACAGAGGTTATGAAGCAAGTGCATTCAGATAATATTTTGCATGAAACTACTGGATACAAGTTACTATTATTTCAATTATGGTTATTTCACTTATGAAGAATTAAATTTTGGTATTGTGATAAGCACAGATAAAACGAACAAAGGAGAAATAGCTGCAGCTAGAAGAGATTTGTTTGCTAGAGTTTTCCTGGGAGAATTTTTAATAATGGATGCCATTGACAGAAACTCCTGTAGAAAAATAAGTCACAATGAAACAAAAAGATGGCTTCAGCCTAAAAATAAGAGAAACACTTAATTTGCCCGTGCAGTTGTAAAAACTTGTGGGGTAGTTTTTGCAATGAAAGGTGAGCATAACACAAAAGGATAAAAATGTAACTTTCTAATGAACATTTTTCTCTTTTCTTTCTTTCTTAGTTTGGTTGCCAGGTTTTTGTAGGCAGAGAAAAAGAACTGAAGAATGAGAAAGGAAACCTGAAGCCAAGCGGCATCACAGTCCTCTATGAAATATTCATTACTACTTGAACAGGACAGCTTCAATGGTGTTTTGCATGAAAGTCTTCTGAGAGAAAAAAAGGAAGCAAAAACACAGATCACAGGAGTTACCATTCAAAAAGCAAGGTCGATGACCCAGCTAGATCAGTATCTTGCTAATAACGGCCAGGAGTGTTGAATATGCAAACCATATTGTAACAGATTATTACGGTGATTACAAACACACCTGGACTCACAGCAGAGAGCATACAAAGGGTTTTGCCACCAGGAACCACTCTCAGTCTCAAGCCAGGAAATCACTGATAGGTTGTTTTGTTTGATTCATGTCTTCCCCTGCCCCTCCTTTACAGAAGTCGATATATCTGAACCACGCCAAACCTGGACCATTCATGCAGATCTTTTCTTCAGCCTCTATGAATTCCTCTGCGGTTGCAAGAGCTGAGTGAAGAGAGATCTAACATACAATTTAATACTTCCCTGCACCAGCTCAAGATCGTTTCCCACAGTATGTTAAGTGTACTGTCCAATTCAACTTCAAATAAAAATCAAGCCAAACAGCTTCAAAACCACTTCAGACAGATTATTGCAAAGTCTAATACGTTTTATTGGTTCTAAGTAAAAGGTTTTCTTTCATTAGCTTAATTTAATTCCCTTAGTGAGTTGCTATTCTTTTGACTCTACTAAAATATTCCAATTACTCCACAGTGGTTATAGAAGAGCCTTTGAATACTTGTTGATATATCTTTTCAGTTAGCCAGCCTTTTAAAAATCTAGGCCAAACTCTAAATCACTGTAAATCAACCCAGCAAAACTGAAAATAATTCTAGCAAATCTTGAATACTGCATGAATCCAAGTGAAAGATGGATTAGAGATGGATAAATCAAAACACACAGGCATTATGCCTCACCTTTTTGCCATCAAAGGATGACAAAAGGTGGAAAACCAGTTCTATTTGGAAAAACTAATAACACTTATTATTCTGCAATAGCAGTTTGGGAATATATGCAAATTTATTTTGGTTGTCCACTTGCCTATTTGAATTTTATTTTCCTTTCTCCAGACAACTAAAGTGGTGGTTGCCTAAGTTTCAAACAAGTGCTAGAAGGTTAACTGTTCCTGAAGGTTACACATGGCTTTCTTAGCCTGCTTTCACTAATTTTATAGATTAAAACGAACTCGTGAATAAGTTATTTCTATCACTTCTCATTTTCTCTTTCAATTAATAGAGATGCTTGCACTTAGCATGCACCAATTGAGCTACTTTTTTTACCTAGCAAAAGAATTGTAAGATTCTCTGGAGCCTTAAGACATGCATCAAGTCTGACATTACTTAGACATGAGAGAAATTCACTTAATTTGTTTGGGTTTTTTTTCATAAAGGATTCTGTGGTTTTTTCTTTTATCAGCTCATCACATATATTCATTAATTGTATTGATTTAACCACAAATGAAACACTCTTAAATAGCTACTGAACAAACAGGACAGAGGCAGCAGGAGAAAAGACTTAACCTGTCCGAAACTGCCCTACTTGCAGTCCTCAACGCACATCAAGTGTAGCCATTTGCAGGCACTGTTGAAAAAAGTCAACCCATATCATTTGTTTTGAGACTCTTATGAAGGATATAAAACTGTGGCAGTTAAAATGGGAATCCTTGATTTTGATATACAAAATGAGGATATTTGCATCATATCAATGTCTTTTCTTCTAACAGCCTTTATTAGCTGAAAGTCAGATAAAAAACAAAAAGAAGAAATAACTTCTCAGTGTCAACTTCCTTAGATTAAAGGTCTTGCCAGGACATGGATGAGCAAGGATCACCTTCCTCAGCATGAAGATAAAGCATATGTTTAACACTGAGATTTTTCTATGTAGACAGAGTATGGCTCAGAACAGAGGCTATGACATTGAAATTGCAGCCTCCCGTTCTGAGTAGATGAAACAATCTCAAAATCACCTCTACAGTTTTTGGATTGTGTTACAAATTTCCATGGTTTTAACACCAAAATATGTTCATATTACCAAGATAACATAATTGAGTTTATTAATTATTTTAATATTATTGACTGTCTTGCACTTGAGTATTTCATAGAGGGAAAGCTCATTTTGAAACTTAACTCTTGTGGTACAACATCAGTTTCAGAAAGCTGATTTGTTTTTAGAGCAGAAAGTTTTCAGAAAAAACACATTGCAGCCTAAGAAAAATCTGTAAGTCCTGAAAAAAATCCTTAAATATATTTGGTCAAACTAAGAACTACATTTGGTGGTAAATTCTAATAGACAACACAAAATAGATGACCTATCTCAGAGATACTTACTCCTGAAGTATCAAAGAAACAAAAAGCACAGCCAACTTTTCCAATTGTAAGACACAAACAAGACAGATTACCTTCAGTAATTAAAAGATTTTTCCACTTAGATATTTCTATGAAACTTAGGATAGAAACCAGCTTCTCAACTTTCTAGATAAGAATATCTCATGAGAATTAACATAATTCCTGCTTCCATCTGTGAGGTCATTAAAGCTCCAATCTGTTCAAAACCAGAAAGTGAGGCCCAAGTGGAAATGTCTCAATCTGATTTTTATACATCTTAGAGATGGTTACCCAGATTTCTAGTTTAATAAGAGGTTGGATCAGCTATAAATTTTACCTTCTATAATTGTCACACTACTTACTAGCATAAAGAACCAAGACTCAAGTTTTGAATATTTGTTGCTGTAAGTCATTCAAAACATGGCTTTGCTTCAATACCTTTAAACAATAGGATATCAAAGGGAGTTTAGTTTTTTAAGTTCCTGTGTCTGCCTAATGGAGAATGGTTTGCATTTTAGATTCTTTTTCATATTTCTTTATCAGGGAAGTTATTCACTTATAAGCTATATGAAAGACACAGGTATGTGACTTTAGAACTGTTGCCTGAACGTACACTTGGCCATTACCTAGCTCAGGAGATAGACACTTCTTTCCTAAATTCAGCCATACAGATATAGCATCATTGTCACCCAAGCCTTGTTCACAAGAATCCTGGTGGTCATATAAAAAGGACATGTCTGTAAGAAGGTAGAACTTAAGGAGTCCTTTCTTTTCCTAGAGAGACTTTAAAACAGCCATGGGACTTAACTGTTGTTTGTGGTCTCTGGAAACAAAATCATGTTTCATTTCCAGAAGAAAAAGAGAAAGGAATCCTCTATTGGGACTCAATGTGTCTTGGAAAAGCACAGATGCAGTCTTAAGAGAAATCAAATTCTGAACTCTATAGTCTTCTCAGAAGTGATGCAGTTACCGATTCTCTAAATTGCCACAGAACTGGCATGTCCATGGCTCTGAGGACAGAGAACATAGAAAGCCTAATTCTCAAAGGCTGATCTGTTCCCCTTACCTACACATATATGTTGCCTACATCCAGCACAAGCAGGGCAACAAATCTAATTTTTTTTGCAGAATTATTTCTAAGGAATTACAGACAAAATGTGGAGGAGGAGACTTTCCATCAGCAATCATAAAACTAACTTCATTTTAAGTCTTGAAAACAAGAGGTAAACTGGCTCTTGAATAAAACTACACAGCAGAAGGATGTCACTGGTACAAACAGAGGACTACAGTACCCTGTCAGTAACCCATGACAGCATGATACACTTTGTACTCCATTCAAAAAGAAAGAAGGCTGGGATAAGGCAGAAAAGCCAGGATGGTGTTTTAAGTGAACTTTCAGAAAGATAAGAACCTTACTAGTCATCTTGTGATGGGTCCAAGCTTCACAAGAACTAGTTTTACCAGACAGTAAGTTAGAACGAAAGGTGCTGAGAGACAGATTTGTCTACTGCCATTAATGTTACATTTATTCTCTGCATTGCAGTAATGCCCAGGGGTATCAGCAAGACTAAGATCATGTTGTAGTAGCCACTGTTAAATATTTATGGCACTACCCAAGGATTAAGACACTCTTGAAAAATTAATATAACTTACCTACTCCCAGGTACAATCTTTGAAAGCTGAGTTATCAACATGAAAGCACTTTCAGCTACTTGAACAACATACAGAGAAGTGAAAAGTACCATAACCCAGATGAAAGATGTTGCTTGTCAGTACCATTGACTTTTTTTTAAATCCTTACAACTTTTCCTACCTCTATCTAGGAAACAGAAGAGAAAGGTGCCTGCTGAAAGGCTAAGAGACTCTTCATCTTGCTTTCCCACTCATAATCTTAAGATGACTGTCAAAAGATTTTTAATTTCTGTGCTTCAGAGATCAGGTTAATCTTCAGTGATAGGTGTTAACAAAATCCTATAAGCAGAGCTAAGTTCTATGCACTGAAACTTAGAATCATTGACATTCATCATTGGTAATTATTCCTATGCCCAAATAAACCTTTTTATATGACAATCATTACATATGTTAACTATAATTCTGCAGTGCATGTGTTACTACTGAATTAAGTAGTAAAGTTACTGTGTTGAGTATTTACAATTTGTTCTGGACAGGTAGCAAAGCCTTTTGGGTTTAGAAACTTCTGGATTTTTCCAGAATATAAATCTGACAGTAAGATACAAAAGTCAAAGGAAAAGCAACTCAAATCCCCCCAAAATAACTTAAAGATAGCTGATCAGAACCAATGAAGGCTTTGCATCTCTACCTAGACAACATTCAGTCCTGATTTTTGTTGCCATGTACAAACAAAAAAGTCCACCAAAGCATCCTACTCACAGCTGTTAAGAGCCAGATTTCAAAGATAATACTACATAAACTTTTAGCTATCAAGTATTTGTCAAGATGTGTATTTTCCAGCCCTTACATTATCTGCTTGTGATACTCTGGTACCTGAAAATAAGCACCCTTGAGCTGTTTGCTGATTTAATTTTCTGTCTAAAGATATTTAATGAAGTCTGTTTAAACATATATAATGATATCTGTTTAAACATACATAATGAAGTCTATCCTTTGTCCTGATGTCTCATTTGTTGCTTCAGATGCACATAAAAGTTTACTGTGAAGAGTCCTCAAGCCCAAAGTTAACTGTACTACCTAGTCAGGAAAGAGTACTCTCAGTAGCTAAACACAAGAAAATCTTCCTCCATATATAGATAACCACAGAACTGTTAGACCTGTTATTCTGTCTCTAATGGTCATTATTTCAAATATTCCTCTGACACACCACAGAACAAAATTCTACAGAACCCTGAATTGAAGGATATCAAGAATCAAGTCAATTTCTGAGTAAGCTTTTTAATAGACTCATTATTAAACTACGTTTGATGTAGGAATTCAAAAGGTATGTTTGCATCAGCACTCTAGGGCTTTAGGAGGACTCACATTTGTTGCTTCCTTTCATAACACTGGTTGGCATTGTAGAGGCATCTAAGAGTGCTCTAGTTGAATTCATTTCAAACACATCTAATCCAAAAGATGAACTCCAAGATCATATTTAATCCTATCAAACCACTAACAGACACAAACCAGATCCTGTGAAGTATGCAGTGTAGACCTGCAGTGCTGCAGGTTCTCAGCACCATCATTTTTGACACTATATGTCCTTTTCTCCTGTGCTGCATTAATTTAAAGCCAGCTCTAATGTCACCTATGATCTCAGCTTTTGAAAAACACATTTCTATGCTCTCATTCATAATGACACAATGCTGAGCAATGCTTAGGCCTTTGCACAAGTGCTCAAGTAAACCGTGTTCAGTTATAAGAGAAATTACTTTCCCAAAAAGTCAACATCCTATCAGAGCAGAAATGTCTGCAATTGGCCAAGAAAGATGCATCAGGACCACTTGCTTCTAATCCAGGGCTAACTTTTTCTGCTGCCTTTCTACAGTTTCAATTTTCCTCTGAACTACAAATTCCTGAAGTATCAACAGTAAAACTAACAAAAACCAGAGGGGAACAGAGGCCAACCACTCCAGTGAGCAGAAACGTTATGGGAACTGACACAAAACCTCACACAAAATCCTCCTCTATTTTGTGCACCTCAACAACCAAAAAGACTCAGTCATATAAGTACATATCCAGTATACACTGATTTTCATCCACTGTTTCTGCATTCAGTCAGGGTAGGTACTGTTATATGATTTTGCACCACTGACTTTTCTCCACACATGCTACCTTTGTTAAAATTGTTCCTGTGGTGGTGTAGCTCCTGGCACAGAACTAAGTCCACAGTACAACCTGGCTGGCTTAATTCATCATCACATGTGCTCAAACCAACAACATTAAACAATCACAAAACCCCCAATGGTTTTAGTATTGAAATCCTGGTAGCTCAAATCTCCTATAATCCTGTACAACCATTTCTGCTGTGACACTGATAAATCATGCAGTGCTACACTGCAGTATTGAAGCACTGTAATAGCAGTGGGAAAGAGATTAGGCATACAGATTATCAAGGGAATAGATTAAGTCTAGAATCTTCCAACTCTGTGGGAAGACTTCAAGCTCATATGGCTTTTTTGGCTTAGGTTTTGAGGTTTAATGCTTTGATAATAGCCTTTCTATTCCACTCTTCTACAAAACCAGTTAAAAAAGTTGGGAAAATTATGTAGACAACTGCTGGGGAGAGGTTGATTTTCTCCCAGAGTATTTATCAAATTCTTTCAGGTCTCTGTGGTTCAACATATTTAGGTACAGAGCCAAAACATACATATAATTTTGAGTTCTTCATTTACTGCTGAAGTCCACATTCTAGGATGCTGAAATATTTACTACAATTTCTCCAACCATAAGAATTAGTGGTCTTCTAGCTGTCAGTATCTCAATGCAGTCTGCAAAAATATTTACTAAAACATTTACTAAAGATAAGAACAGGTTTATTGTTTATACTAGGAAGCATAAATTAAGGCTAAACATTTACAGGAAGGCTCTCGTTATTCCTTCTACCCCTGTAGCCATGTTCTCAGTCATACATCAGCTCTCAAAAGTTGAATTTACAGCATGAAATAAAATTGGTGTCATCTGCCATCACAGTAAAACACCAGGGTTCACATTGTGCTTTGAAGACAATGGAAATTCTCCCTTCCAGGTGTCAGAGTTTCCTCACCCCATGCTTCTAAACCAGCAAATTGCACCCCAGCTGCCCATCTCACTACTCTCATCTTGTCTCAGACATCCGAGATATATCACCAGATGTCAAGCTGAGAGACACCTAACAGCAGCACAATATTGCTCACCAAGCTGAGTGTATAACACAGACCTGCTGTAAATTTTCCCACTTCTGTTGATTACTCATTAGTATTTCAGCTGGTTAGAGAAAGCACGTGTGAAAGTTGCTGGCTGAGCCCTGTTTCTCAGGGTTGCTATACTCAGGGTCGCTGTACTCAGGGTCAGACATTTCCAAAAGACTTCATGACAACTTTTTCCCTGTGCATGAAGGGAATAAAACAGTAGATGAAGCAGAACATAAGAATTTCAAAGAGAAAAGTTTCTGTTCAAGGTGAAAACCTATTATGATTCCCCACACTCATATCTAGAATTAATGTCTTACCAGACATCTGAAAGGATTCTCACTACAGGCACTTTCTTTCTAGAGTAATGGAAGGTTTTCAGCACCACCCAGAATCTTGCTGAAAAACAAAGGACAGCAAAAAACCTACTTTCAGAGGCTACAGAAAAGCAAAATAAGCAGAAAGCAATCTTCCCAACTTCCTCTTTCCACAAATTTCAAGAAGTCCAAGTCACAAATTACTGTGCCTGGCAGTAACAGCACAGAAAAGCTCAAATGTGAAGCATCTGACAGCTTGATACACACATTGGGCCAAATTAACAGTCAGCTTCTTCAAGCTACTGATAAATTGAAAGGTTTGTTCCTTTTGCTGAGGACTGGTCCTTCTGTGCTGACTAGTTACTATCACCAGAAAACGTTTTTCCCCCCCTCCAAAAGACATGCTGATTACACACAAGCCTGATATTAAGAAAGCTATACAAGCAGCTTACTGCACTAATTAGTATGCAGCTATCATTTACAGCCCTACCTCAGTTTCTGAAAAGCCAGAATACTTTCCACATACTATGCTTCAGAAGCAATTCAATAGACTTCAATCTTTTTCCTTTGCAAAATAACCTTCAACTGACAAGTTTTCACTCCAAAACTATTATAACAATTTGGTTTTCTGCAGAAAACAAATTCAGTTCAAGCAATAGCTATTCAATAGCATTTTCCAAGTAAGGACAAGTAAACAGATTTGTCAGTTTGCATGTCCAGAAATGTCTACTTAGACTATCAATGTATTTCCTACTCTATGTATGGATTGTAGGCTTCTTCAGTATATTATAGTCCACCAAAACTCTTACCAAAAAAGGAAAGAAAACCACCAAAAAGCCATTTGCTTCATTCATCTAATCAAGAGCAACCACCTTCTTATTATCAGCCCCTATCCAAAAAAACCACCCCATAGCACTGAGGAATTGAAAAAGTGTACAGTCCTTAAATAAGCAGTTACCAGTCCTTGTGAAGTGGGTAGACAGAGCTTCCTCTAAAAATAACACTGCTTACAGAACAGATAGCAAGATGAATCCCCAGTCAAATAGAATAAAAGCCTTGAATGTTCTTTCTATGACCAAAAGGACAAATCAGTCTTCTCACCCAGAAAGATGCCAGCAATCCAATGTGACAATCACAAAGACAAAAGAAATTCATTCAAAAAAAGTTACTGTTTCAACATTTAAGATATAGGAAAAAAATACCAAAACCAATATTCTCTACATCATGTAATAACGGTACTAGAAAAGCCATAAACCTGTATGAAATTAATTTACTCAAGATATAAAGAGTTCAACTAGAAAGCAATGAAGCTCTTCCAGTCCATTTAGAGCAGTGTTGGACAACTAAAGATCTTCACTGGATTTTTTGTTTGAGAGTTTCAAATAGAAAAGAAAATCTGTGGGGAAAACCCCATGTTAGTAGTAGTTTTTATTCAGAATACATTAATCAAACTTATGCTACAAGGTAGATGACCTACATGCCTCTTTCTTACATTTTTGTGGTTGCTGTAGAACTTTGGTCTACTTGGTAAAAGAAAATAAAATTTCTTAAGGGCATTAAACTTCTTGGATCTCCTTTTAGAAAACCTTCTCGTCTATCAGGAGAATTCCTCTCACATTCTCCTAGTGTTCCTGAAACTTGGGGTTTGGGATTTTTTTTTCAACTTAGTTCTTATTCCAAAGGTCTTTCAACTTGTTTTGGCAATTTGCAAATGCTGTCAATCCCTAGCAGAAACCTGTGTGTTGCATTTCTTTTATCATCAAGTTACATTACAGCAATTTAGTACCACTCAAAGAATGTGTAACACCTTTCAAAGGTACACATTAGCAACATGTAGCTATAATTTACTTTTTTTTTAGGTTTTAGCTGGTTAGGAAAAGTACATGAAGCATTATATAATTTGAAAAAGGACATTCCTCTGTGACTGTATTCAAGAGTAGAAATAATGAAACCTGAAAAGAATTATACTAGTTCCTGTGCAGTTTCATGGAAAAAATATTTTCTACTGAATTAAAGAGCAGAAGGGTGAAATAATATGATCAAAAAGTCTACATCAAGAGATACAAATGAACAATTAACTAAACATTTGCTAAGTAAGAAGCTGTTAAAAAAACCATCTCCCAAGGGCTTCAGTAAAAAAACCCTGATTCCTAAATTAGTTGTTTGTTCCATTACTGGTTGCACAAAACTCCCACAGCCTTTGGCTCTGCACATTTTGCTGTAATGTCTAATGGAACAAATTGTGTAGCCTCATGTTAAGAGTTATATAAGGGTTAAACATTAGAAGAGAAGAAAAACCAATGAAAATTAGAAAAACATCTGAAAAGCTTCTGAAGAAACATGATTTTGTCCCAAAGGCCTTCTTACTCTTTGAAATGCTAGTCCTGGGTGGAGAGGAGCAGGGTTTGGTTTGGGGTTTTGGTTGATTTTTGTTCTTCCTAACTACAGGCACAACCACAAATCAATGCAATGGAGAGCTGAAAGTAACTAGAAATAGCAATATCAATTCCATCAAGTTGCAAGGCATTTTTTCTTCATAAACATCTCCAGTGGACTAGATATTTGCAACAAGACATTAGTAAGAGCCATACAAAAGTATCCATTTTCTCTCAGTCTGAGTGTTTCCAGATATGTAAAGCTTCACGGGTTCATCTCACTCTTACTGCCTGACCAAAGCTATACAGTCCACAATTACTATGTGGGCTGGCACTAATCCAACCATACTGAAAGGGAAGACTGTGGCATGTGGTCCCCAGTAACACCTTTTTACTTGATCCTCTCCCACTCTCAAAATGCACTGGATAGTTAGAACTACTGGAGGAGTTGCTGCTAATCTGCAAGATCGTAAACCCTGAACTATAAAGGCCATTTGCCATGAGGGCATAAACAAACTGCACCAACAGGTAAGTTCTCCCCTCATACCACATTCTTAAAATTCTGCTTCCTGAACTTCCAGAGACAGTTTTTGCTATTACTTCACAGTAACCAAGAAAAGTGAAAGATTATTTCAGCTTTGTAGAAGTGGCATTGATTTGACATGAAAGAGACTGGTGAATGTTTCCAAGTAGACTATAGCCATGTAAGCTAAAGGTGCAAAGCTCTCCTGTTTGTAGTACTTAGCTTTCTTTCAGTTACTTAGAAGACTAATAATCTACATTTACCGTTGCATGGCAAGGGATAAAATATATTCTGGAGATATAAAATAGATACTTTGAGTTTTCACTTGCATGTCCATTGTTCTTAATCAGTTCCACTAGTGAGAATTGCTCAAAGGTTCAGAGATCAGAATGAACAGTAAATCCTTCACACAGACAAAGGTGTAATGGTTCTGATGCATCAATTAAAGACTGCAGCAATTGCTCCAGAAAGTCTATTTTAAGAAATACTATCTCAAAAGAAAATAGAGCCCCTTTAATCGCTATAATGGCAACAGTGCATTAGTTCTGGGGGGAAAAAAGTGTTGATCATCACTGAATAAACTTATGTGGACAATAAAAACTTGGAGCTAGCAGAAGATAATGGGAAATACCTAAAGGAGAGCATCTATTACCCATGAAGTATTCCTCCTTTAAGGTGGACAAGCTGAGCACAGAAAGTGTGACAGTGTGATTAGTTGCTGAAAAACCCAAATTATTTGGAAAACTATAAATTCACAAATTCTGAATCTCCTGTTGCAGAAGTTTTTAACTAACAGTTCTGAAGTGTAGGAAGCCATTAGAAATACTACTGATACAGTAACATCAGCCAGTTGTATGACTGGTTACAAAACTTGTGTTAGGGAAACATGCACACACAAAAAAGTTTCCAGAGGGGTATAACTAAAGAAAAAACGATGTAATAAGAATTGTCTTGTGAATCATGTGCAATTCTGTCCCAAATTCCTGCTGTCAGGCCATACAATCGCATGGCTCAAAGGCTGTCTCTTATAGCCACTATTTCTATGCATTTCAAAATATGCTGCATTGAGGAGACAGCCCTTGAAGTAAAAACTGTCAGCATCCCCTTAGAAGCCATATCAACTGAACCTACCATAATGCCAGGCTGTACTATAATTATAATAATTCCTCAAATATGGGATCACTTGTTCTATAAACAACACCAGAAAAAGAACAGAGGCTGCACACCCCAACACGGAGCTCAAAGCAAGACAGTTCACTGTCAAAGAAAGACCAGGTCTCAGACCTAAAAACCATAACAGCCTATAAAAGCCTTCAAGGTTCTCTGTTCTGTTTTTTCCCCCCAGTCCTAACCTCCACTCTATCTGTGCAGAAGAAGCAGGATTGCTCCATGGAGCTCAGAGAATAAGTAACATCACCCTTGTCTGAAGTGATAGCAGCACTCATCTTAACTTTTGAAGTACTATAGCTTACAGAGAGTCTCAACTCCAGAGTCTCTGCATTCCTAACTTCCAATATATCAACTGCTGCCTGAGCTTAAATTGCATTGAATCAAAGAATTAGGACATACTAAAATAAAATGAAAGCAACTGACACCTCCCCAGCTTTAAACAGTAAATGTTTCTTTTCAGGACTCCCTTCCTCTAACATTCAGATCTTTGAAATAGCTGCCTACTTAACAGATGTATTCAAGTGAATTTAAAGAAACGCATATTCTTTTGAAAGTAATTATTAGTTTCTTTTCCTGGTTGACTTTTCTCTTTATCTGGAACTGTATTTATTGCTTTTTAGCTTTCTGAAATTAGTTGGCTAATATTTGCCAAGAATAAGTGAAAAATCTTTAATGCAATAGATTTCAGCAATTTTCCTGCTTCTATAGAAATTGACATTGATTTTTCATGAAAGCAAGTATTGCTGAAGAAGAATATTAAACCAGTTCTAGTAATACAGGAAAAATATGCAACAAAAAATGAAGGTTATACTATACTTGAACAAAACAGTGCAGAAGCTTACATACACAGCATGTAATAACTTGCATTTAAAGTGAATTGCCTAAAACAAGGAAAATATCATAATAGTCTACAGGTCTTCTGAAGAAGGAAAATGCTGAAAGAAAGCTTTTTGCACATGTCTATAGATAGTAAGAGAACTTCCTCTAAGAAAGTGCCAAATATATAACACGCTAAACAGTGGTACATACATTGTTACATTCAGAACTGCTCCACAGAAAAGCTCACAGGTCTGACACTGTAAACTCCAATTTTATACAAAGAGCTCAACACCTACAACAATCAAAAAGACTTGTAAGACACATTTATCAATCTAATGGACATAAATGGTGCTTTTATTCAGAGCACTTAGTTTTGCTTGCCCATGATACACCACAACTCTATCTTTGTTAATAAAGGCACATGCTAGATGTCACATTATCTGTAAGAATCACCACAATACCAAGAAACCTCTTGTCTCCTCCACACAGCCATTTTAGCCAAATTCAAAAGAATCAAATGCAGTAGAAATTTTAGTAAAAAAATTAGAGTAAACAGGTCTTTTGAATCTGGTCTTTAAAAGTTAACGGGTTTTGCTTAAAGAAATTTAAGCTGGAGCCACAGTTTACAGCCATGAGGATGATTAAAGGATTGGAGCTCCTGTCTTATAAGGAAAGGCCACAAGGGCTGGGACAGTTTAGCTCTAAGACATGAAGTGTCAGGGGGATCTTATCAATGTTTAAGTACATAGTGTGAGGACATAAACTTGAAGCCTGACTCTTCTCAGTGGTATCCAATCAAAGGATAAGAGGCAATAGGCAACGACTGAAACACAAGAAATTAAGTTTATACTTAAGAAAAAACCTAAACCTACCAAAACTAACAGCACCACAAAAACATGTCACCACATTTGTTTTTTTTAAGTGAGGCTGGAATGGGTTGTAGAGTCTCCACCTTCAGAGGTATTCAAAGCCCAACTGTACAACATCTCAAACAACATGTTCCTGTTGACCCTGCTCTGAACAGAGGTTGAACTAGATGGTCTTCAGAGGTCCCTTCCTACATCAGCAATTCTGTGAAATCCCTGCCTATAAATTATCAACAGGTTGATGTCACTAAAGAGTTGCTGCCTGAATTCCTTTATTTGTTGATCTTGATTAAAAATTGATGCAAAGTTTCTAGGTTCTTTCAGAAAAGCAAAACAGCTTAAGTTGGGTTAGTGCCCCTGGTTAATCTAACATGGCATCTCAGTCTGAACTACAGCCCTGACTTTTGTCCAATAAATGATACTAGAATCAAGGAGTCTTAAGATGTATTATGTTTTTTACTTGCTAATTTATACTTATTCTTGGAATTGGACATGAGCAGTTTCCACTTTCAGCTTTTTAAACTTATTTCTTCAAAAACAGTTACACATGAGTAATTAATCTCCAAGAACAGGAATAAAAGGTTAAACCAAAGATCCTTCTAGTTCAATACTGTCTCCCAGTAGCAGATGACTAAGTTTGTAAGAACATGACAATTATACAGCAACTGTGTACATAATGTTCTGTGGGAATGTTCTGCAATCCAAAGATCTGTGGGTCAATAATTTCTTGAAGTAATTTCTTTGCATATAATAAGTCTTAATAATTTGGATTTGTTACCTACTTGTCCAATTGCTTTTGAACCCACACAAATGTCAGTATCTAGATACAATGCATGGTATCGATGACTTCCACAGCTTAACTTCATGCTGTGTGAGGAAAGGTTTTCTTTAATCACACTGAGCCAACCACTTGCTGAGTTTGATAGCCCTTAATTCTCACACTGGAAGAGACAACTACCTCCTCTTCTTTTTCCCATAACATTCATACTTCCTCTCCGATATCACTTTTGTAGCCTAAAAGCTCCTAGCATAACCAAGCTGTTATTCTTAACAACAAAGTTTCCTTGTTTCATTCTGTTAATTAGCATTCTTCTCTTGATCTCCCCTGGTTCTACTACATCCCAAGACAAGAAAAATCAAACCAACAGACAAGATGTCTGCACAGCATGGATTTATAGAGATACACAGTGATGTTCTTTATTTTTCTAGTCTCTATTCATCTCCTAATAAATCTTACTCTTCTGTCTGCCTTTCTGGATTTTTTAACTACTGTTCTCAATAATTTCAATAAGCCATGAGAAGTGCCAAGATCTTGTTTCAGAACCTATCAATTTTATTTGTAAACCTAGGACTGCCCAGGATCATGGAATCAATATGGTGGAAACTAATGTTTTACTTAGTCACATAATTTTAGCATCGTTGCCTATCAGACATCAAATGTACTTTGCAGGTGCATTTGCCAGTATTTCATAGTTTTTCATCATAGTTTTTCTTACTGGAAGAGTAATTCTGTTCTGAAAGAAATACCAGGCTCACAAGCACAGTTACTCTTTATTCATGGTTCTACATCTGGATGAAAATGGCTCTCAAGTCAATACAGTTAATACTAATGTCTGCACATAATTTGAGAGACACTGAAGACATTACTAGTTACTACCAGGGGCAGTATTACAGTATCTCTTATAGTATCAAATAGTTCCCTTAATCCATGGCACAATTCCATAAAACATTTACTTTTTGACCACATGGCAAGTTAATTGATCTTGAAAAAATAATAAAATATTGAAAATAATCTGTAAGTCTTCTAAATTCAATAGTTTGCAGTTCTGAACAATCCTGAATCATGTTTCTGTAATTTTGTAAAGTCAGGAACTTTATGATCAATGTGCAAAACGAACTATGGCAAATTAAATGTTACAGTTACAGTAAAAATAGACTTCCCNCAATGGCCATGTTATTTACACTCAGAGCAAACAAAACACTGCCTTTACTTGGGCAGTGAGACTGAGGCAACCAGAATACATATTGGCCAACAGTGTCTCATATTTGCTTGTATAACATTTTGAAGGATTTTATGCACACACCCATGGTACTGAAGGGATATATAGATGATGATGCGTATCCCTTCAAACATGCAAGTATAAATCCAGCACCAAATAAAACAAAAACCTAGAAATCAGATGACTAGAAATTAATTTACAGTTTGATTTGGTTTTTTTGGGGGAGGGAAGGGGCTTTGGGATACTTTTGTTAGTTTTTTTTTAAACAAAGTCTAAGTGTTAGTTATATTCATGCCCATTTCTTTGTCATCTCAGGGATGAGATCTAGCTGAAAGGTAGTATAACTAAAAATACTTTGTCCACTACCACCACATAGGGCCAGTTGTTAGGAAAGGGTGAGACCATTCAATTGTGGGTAAGAGAGAAATTGGGACCACAGCATCCCATATTTTCCTTAGCTTTACTGATCACAGAATGACTGAATAAATAGGAGGTAAGAAAATTCTTATACTGCAGAAACCTGTGTAAATCTGAAAGTGGTTTTTAGTTCCCTGTTAATGTCAGGCCTTTGACAATCAAGGTGGGATGTGCTAATCAGTGTTTTTTCAAAACATTAATAAACAGTTCAATCTTTCTTCCTAACAAGAAAAAAAAAGAAACATCTTTGCCACAGAAAAACAACCAAAGAAAGATAAGGGATGGAAGATCTGTCAATAGCCACAAGAATATTCTTATAACTCAGAAAGGATGCTTTTCATTTGATTTCTAAAAAACCACCAAAGCCCACAATGCAAGAACATAGTGACCAAAAACCCGTTTAATAAGCATTAGCACCTGTCATGTGTTCATTAATAGCTAAAACCAAGACTGAATTCACAGCTTTATACTAGCTTTGTGCATTTGCAAGAGTAACAAAAACCTAAAGAATTTCGTTTCCACCCAAAGAACAAGTCTGCAACAAAGAATGGTAGAGGAGACCCTTCCCACAAAAACAGCACCTCAGCTAACAAACCCATCAACAGGTGAGTTACATCACTAACAGAAAGTAAAGGTTGAATCTAGTACTTTCAGAGGAAAACAAGACCATCATAGCAAAGGAGGTCTAGCTGAACCCAGTCTCAGGCAAAGACTCATACTGCACAATTATTTCTGCATTTCAGAATTCTATAAATCAGGTATTTAATAAATATATCCATGAGCATATTCTCATACTGTCATCTACCAGAGTCAAAACTTCCACATGCAAGGACTGCTAATAGAAACCCTCATTTACACATATCTTGTAACAAACTGCTTACTGAGGAAAGGCCAGTGAGTTCATTGGTGACAGAAATAGAGGTAAAATATACCCTGATTTGCATTTTAGTCCTGATCCATTTTGGAGAGTTCCAAAAACTCCACACATTTGCAAAAAACAAAATTACTATAAATTACACTGGAAGATTAATTTTGCTTTCAGATGCCAATGCCTACAAGCTCTGGCAATATAGCCACATTTGCATATGCTGAGCACTTTTTCAGTCATCTTTTGCCATCAAACACTATCTAGCAAAGGCATCCAAAGACCTATTTTATGATGGAATCCACAGGAAATATGACAAGCTGTTTTTTCAACAGAGCAAATCTATTGATATTAAATGCACACTACTAGATTAGACCAAAACTACTACCCATACTCTGGGACAGTTCTTAATTTGTTCTCTGCTGGAGACTTCATCTAAAGCTATTTCTCTGATGTAACTGGATGCCTTTCAAATTTCTTTTTACATCTTTCTGAACATGTGATGTGTGCCTGCATGCTTCCTCAGTAAGTATAATGACCATGTAGCTGGCTCTTGTATACTTTAAAGTCTTATTTTGCTTTCCAAAACAATTTGCAACTTTTGTCTCTATTGAAAGTTTCTAGGAAATTAAGACTCTACTCCATAAGATCAACTATCATTAATTCTGTTCTCTTTTGCATTTCATTATTTTAATTTTTATTATCTTCAAAAAAACAGGAAACAACTTCACACACGTTCCCAATCTGAAATGTCCATTTTTTTTTTCCTCCAGCAATGTTACTTTTAGTCAATAAGTGTAAATGAGATGAGCACACAAACCATTAAGATTCTGCTGTGCTCAAGATATTTTAAAACTTTTATAAAGTCAATAAAGGTCCTGCCAAATAAAAATATGCAAATCTGATAAATTCCTTTGCTGTGAGTGACAAAGTATTTTTGTATTTACATATATATGAACAGAGATCTTGCCTGTAGTTACTCATTTCCACTGTTAACTACAAAACTTAATGTTGAAATCAAGGTATGGTATCTGGCTTAAAGATTCTTAGTAACTGTTAAGGATTTAGCAAAGAACTCATCTCTTCTTAATATATGTATTTATGTTGTTTTTCTGCATTACATTCATTCACAGAATTTTCTCCATAAGGGATCAGATAATACAGATCACTTATCACCTTGTTTTGAGATATATATTTGACAGAGGTCCAAGTAATGTTATAACACACATTAGGCCCTTTCATTTTCAGGGGAAAATGAGAGCAATCAATTAAAACATAGAAATTCAAGGGAGATGCCATCTATCCAAAGAAGCAAATTCTAATAAAAAGACAGCAGCGGATTCAAACCCATTCACGCATTTTATTTTTCCTTTCCATAAAGGCATAACATAATGCATCTTCTAACAAAAGTAAAACCACACCAAGATATTTGTCATAAACTCATTTTTAATGTTGCCATTAATGGATTGGATTAAACCTCAGTGAAGCTTGAGGCCTCCACAAATCGATAATATGATCTAGGGTAAGAAAAAAAAAGATAAACTGCAGGATTTTACCTACATGCTCTTCAGTCACTTTATGAACCTACACTGAAGATTTTCAGGGTTTATTAACAAGTAAACTGCATTATAAAATTCAACAGTCAGCTCATCACTTCAGTAAAGAAGTAGCACTCATATTCCCTTTCTGAAATTATGGTAGATTAGCAATATAAAGTCAAAGTGAAGGCCACTGGAAAATATCAGCTAACTATGATTCAGGAAGTTAACTCACAGTTGTAAGTAGATTAATCTAAAATGGCTAAAACATTGTTATGCTCAGCTGTCTACACTATTCCTCTTCAAGATTAGGGCTACACCCCATCAAGAACAACTGAGGAACAAGGAATATAAAAGGTAACAACCCAGTTACTGACCTGGCATATAATTATGAACTGAAATTAGCAATGGTTTGCATTAACATCTACAAACTGTGCCCAATTCACCCATTTCTGTTGGCTACAGTAGCATCTGAGATTACCAGTTCCTTCTCTCAGGCTGATGAGCCTCCAGGTTTTGGACTTTTTTTTCCTTTGGTTATCCAACAAGTTAAACAGTAGCTTAATTAAAGTGTAAGCATACATAAGCATTTCACTCTGGTGCCTTTTTGACATGAGAATGTTTGTTGGCATTGTTTTGTTGAAGCAGAAACACAAAATTTTTTTAAAGATTTAATATACTGTAAGTCATGCAAGAATACAATACCAAGGAGGAGTCAAAATTACTTTTCCATTTGTTAGCCTACAAAAATGGTAAATAATCTTGTGGTGTTTTTGCAAATATTTTTCAAATACTAGAGGCTGGGCTTCCCTAAAAAGTCAATTCATTACTTAGATTCTTCTAGTCTTAATTTATCCATGAACTGAAAAAACAGTTTATCACAATTCCATCCTCATCATTACTGTTGCAGTCCACACCTTCTAACAGCAATCCCCAATAAAGGAACAGGTGGCATTCTGATTAGGCATGAAAAGCAACACCTGTAAATAATGAGTATCTGCTGCAGCTGCTCCACAGAGCCCACAATTACAACTTTAACTCAGCAATTTAGAAATAAATGTATTTATTTTGTATTGTAACCAAACTAGCAACAAAGGAAGACTTTCATTAGGTAGATTTTTAGTTTACAGAGTTTTACTCATCTGAAAGGCCCCTATTTAAGAACTGTGTTCCATATTCACTCATCTGGTCCTTTAAAGCAGTCTGCTTATTTCTTGGAGGAAAACATTTCACAGGTAGTAGATTTTTTGAGAGTAAGAGATATAGCATTTCGTTTTGGTTCAGTATTATTACCTTCTATAGCCATTTCATGAGGCCTTTAGACTAAGTGGACACTGTGTTATATTTATGTTATTCTCTTATTTTACACCTTGCAATTAAGTTCTGGAATCTCAACTAGTAAACTCCTTCACACAGGTGTAAGAGGCAACAAAGAACACTTCGGTTAGCACTCTACCAAACAAAACCTTCTTTTCAAAACAGCTCTTCAAAGAAGTTTTGTATAAGAAAAGAAACCTTGGAGCATCCCCCAAGTGCCAAGAGACAACACAAACTGTGAAACACAATGCAGAATCAGAGACCACCAAAACCACACAAGCTTCTTTGATAACTACACCAAAAGCACATCCCACTAACCTCAACGCTCAAATGCCAGGGTCGGGTAGGTGCAAAAAGACAGACAGCTTTCTGAGGTTAAGTAGCAAAAAGCAATAGCAAATGCAATAACAACTGCCAGGCAGAGCCCTGGCACACTGTACCTTTGTTCGTGGAGAGCAGAAATAGCAGCAGGTTGAACCGAAAGCCCACACCCTCACAGCAGCAAAGAGGAGCTCCAGTCATGCTGGGAAACCACTCCGTGAGCCTGTATTTGACCTCTGAGCGCCAGTGCCCAAAGCTGAGGCAGATCAGGGCAATTAAGCCCCATCAGTGCCTCCTAACCCTAACAAAGGCTCTTATTTCCTGAAGGTAGGTGCAGAGCAACACAACCCAAACCTCATTTCATTTTAAAGTGAACTGGTAATTAACACATAATCTATGTAAAGTCTTCTCATAAAATACTAGCATGTAACTGGCAATCTGCTCCAGCTGAACTTTTTAATTTGTTTCCATCTGCAGTCCACAAAAAACTGACTGCAGTAACCCACTCCGGAAGGGACAAGATTAGAGATCAAATATACAAGATTTTTCCAAAGCAGATAAAAGAAAAATAATATTCCATGGTTATGTCACAGCATTGAAAGCCAGGTGAAGATAAGCACTACTAAGAAATTTCAAAATGAGTTAGAAAATAGAAGCTGGGAAAGGGATAGATATTAGCCCAGGTATTAAATTAATTGACTCTTCCCTCAACCCACAAAAATATCTAGCTTGCACAAAATCAATTTGCTTTTCTCCAAAGACCAACCTCAGCCAAATTTCTTAATAAAAAATTAAAAAAAAAAAAAAGAAAAAGGGAAGGAGAAGAGGGAAATCAATAAAACCAAAATAAGCCTACTTAAAACCAAACATTAGGAAATATTTTTTTCTTGAATAATTCAAAACTGGAAGTCCCTGCCTTAAAACTTAAGTGAAATCAAGAAATAAGGACATCTCAAAAAAAACCCAAACCCAAATCAATTAGAGATTCTAAAGGATAGGACTATCTCCATAATTACATAATGGTTTTCCTGTTTATTAAAAAGGAATGAAGCTTGTATTACAAGGTATAGGTCAACAACTCATGAACAAGGTGGAGGATAAATGGTTTTAGAGAGACTCATGCAGCCATTTGCAAAAGGAGCAAAAAGGAAATGGCAAGCCTCTTAACCTTTGTTGGTTTAGCTCACAATTAATCTGGTAGGAGATAAGAGGCCCCTAATCCTTTTATGGATTTTATCAGAAATAATATGCCAACAAATGTATAAAATGCACATGCAAACCACTGTACACTAAGCTTATTAAAGATGAAACAATCATATGAAAGACGATCATAACTGAAATATCATATAGCAGATGCTTAGAGAAAGAATGCAAGTAGAGAACAACTCTTTCCTTCTTCTTCCCTCCCAGGTACAATCCCCAGTTTCACAACTCATATGTTAGAGGTTGCATTTAGAAAATTCTTTTCAGCTGCTCTCATTGGACCTATCTTCCATAAAGGCTGTGTATAATCTTTTTCTGAACCCATTTATAACTTGGCTTCTACAAAGCCCAGTGCAAAGAATTCCATGATTTATTTACATATTGTATGAAAAAAAGATTTGTTTTTTCTTGTCCTTCCACATGATAAATTTATTGAGGTAGAGATTAGCTTTTAAACAGAACACAGTTTAAATGGCAAAAATGCTAGGGACAGGAACACTTAGGAATAATCAATACTACCTATGTCAAAAGAATAATTGAATTGCAGTAGTTTGCCTAAAGACAAAGACAGAGAGATGAGACAACATAATAGCAGTCATCAGGAAAATAAAATATTGTTGAAAAGAGGAAGGGAATGATCTCTTCTTCATGTCCACAGTGAATAAGCAATACATTTAAAGTGTAATAAGGAAGCTCTAAGCTGAACATTAGGGGAAAAACCCCATCCTCATAGCAGAGGTAATCAAAAGGACTGCTTTGATAGTTGCATAGTTTCTCTAACAGAAAACTGGATGAGAATCTCTCTGAAATGCCATGGATATGTTAATCTTGTTTTGGCAAAGAGAACTGCATTAAATGACCTCTGGGTGTCCCTTCAAGTGTAGCACCATACAATTGGAAAGAAAGTCAATAGATGCATGTTTCAGTGGTTTAATACACTCTCTCCATTAGTCTTGCGTTCAGTTTCTCACTTTATGTATATTACTAAAGAAAACTGAATTTTCTCTCCCACTCAGAAGAAAATACACAGCATTGTTAATTACCTGAATTATAACAGAGCAACTAGACAGCTAAGGTGCACAGAATTCATGATGGAGTTTACAGTCAGTCACTTGACCACATCTGAGTTGCTCTTGCTGTGAACAACTCTCAGAGACTGCTATAGCATCTGCTCATAACCACCTTTCTGTAATCTCTAAATTCAAAAGACAAATTAGAGAACAATAATCTGGTGTTTTGACAGATATTATGCCTCTGTCTTCTGGATAACATCATACTGGTCTTGATAAAAATTATAGTTTTGAAGGGGGAAAAAAATGATTTCAAACTAAAGACCCAGTGACCCTTGCTGCCTTACATTAAATTCAAGGAGTGGAAATGGCTAGAACTGTTTATCTCAGTATGCAGTAAGAATGTAGCTTCTGGGTTTTAAACTTTCTAGCCACATATATTGAAGAGAATAAGATAATTCTGTACAAAACAGAATCCAGTTTAAATGGATACACATAAAGAAAGTGATTTGCTCACAATAAAAGAATAGGTTTAATCCAAATAGTTTGGTTTGCTTTTCATTCCTGCCTATATTTCAGGTCAATGTATCTTGAAGGCCAAAATTCTTTACAGAGTTAGCTAAGTAAAAAAATTGTCTTACTCTGCTGGTATAAATCAGGGATAAAATGAAACATCAGGTGCTATGTAAAGCGGTTGGCAGGAGTTCATCTCCTATTTGCACGCAAGAATCATCTTTGTGTGTGCTGATATAAACTGCACAAAAAATTCTACTGACTTTATCACCACAAAGCTACAGATAGAAGTATGCAGCAAATGTCATAATTCTCATAATAAATGCTTTATATATTTTCCAAACTGTTAGTCTTTTCACAGATCTTCCAAACTTGGAAAATACATAAAACATTTATTATGAGAATCTTGAAAGAATTGGAATACAAGCCAAAGGACATATAATAAACTCATTCATAAACCTTTAAATATATCATATTCTGAAAAGAGTTTTTCTTATCTTGCCACTGTCAAAAAAGAGAAGGTGTTCTGAAAGAAACAGAAAACATTGAGTGTTCTTCTATTTCTAGACCCATAGTTTGAAAATAAATGCTTTTGACTGGCTCTAATACAAAGACATTAATCTTTATGATACTAAACTCATGTTGTATATCTGGCTATCCATTATGAAACAAACATTATTGTCCTCCTACCTGGAATATTTAATGAAGACAGCACAGAATGGCCATATGAGATTTGTTTTTCAAAAGAACAAATGAGCAACCTGATCAAGTGTGCACAAACAGAAATAAGAGTCTGTAATCCACATGTTATTACATTACAAGTTTCAAGAATATAACATTTGAGAGCAAACGTGAGAATAAAAACAGCTTTGGTACTTGAACTTCAGCAAATTCTTTTCTGTTAACTGCCACCCATTATTCTGTTACTGAGGTAATAGATAATTCAAAGTAGATTTGAAAGCATTGGAGTTTGGACAAATTTTATTCACGGGCTCATGGAGATAATAGGGATGCAAATTCCATCCTAGCAACAGGGATTATCTGCAAGGATGAATCTGGAATGAGAAGTAATTCAGACAAAAAAGCTAACCTGTTGTCAGAGCACATTGTTTATACAGAGGCCCTAGGATAATCTATCTACATCTTGTTTCATGTAAAGGTGGGTACTGGGATCCATTCTGGAAAATATCATTGGTTTACACACCTTGAATTACTCTTATTTATTTTTCAGGATTCCAAGAACTAATCATAGTATCTGGTCATGGCCATATTAAGTATTATGAGGCACAAGGCACACAGCTCCAAACAGTCCACCTTGCATCAGGGTCTCACTTGTCTTACTCTAGTGGGCACTAGTGGGCAAGTGAATGGTTCAAGATGTACTTAAATCTGTCTGAACTGGTGCCACAATAGACAATCAGTTGCCCTAGAACCATATTATGGCTCAGTGAAGTGGCCCATCTGACTGGCACAGAAAGAGAGAGGACTCAGTCATAAAAGTACACAGAAAAAGATCTAGCTTGGAAACAAAAGAGGGAAAATGGAACCTGAGAAGGAAACTCAGGCTAGTTCCTAAAGATTCTTTGTATTGCCCGTGACAAAAGCAGGATCACCTTCTTCCATAGTTAGCTTCTTGATCTAGCACTTGCTTTGCCACCTTCCTTGTGCTAACAAAAGTATTTATAGAACAATTCCCACTCCTCCCCTTGATAACTTGCACCAGGGAACAAATCAAGTTTAAAGGAAGCCCAACTAAAAGCACCCCTGGCCTTCCCTCCACATAACAGCAGAGGCTGATTTAATTCAAAGTCCAAAGTGGTTCTTCAGCACCAAAACATTTGTGTTACCACAGCATGGAGACACAGTGGCTGAGGACAGGGAAGGACTGCTTCCTTCAGCGGCAGCAACACAGCAGTACTTAGGACATCAGAGTCCTGTAGACAGGCTTTACTGATAAAAACCTTGTCACTCCACTGCCAGCAAATATACCTTCTAGAATGTTAAATCATGTAAAGGAGAAATCATCATTCTCTACAGAAATAAGACCAAAACTTTGTACTTCTGCAAGGGTTCTGCAAAAATAGCAGTTCTGAGGCAATGAATACCCATTCACTTTTCCAATTGCCTTAATATCTCCATGTCTACCAGCTATGTGTTTATTCATTATATATTACTTGATTTGTTATTTTCCTTTATTTCATTTCCTATTTCAGCCTCCTCATTAATTTTTATGCACTTTTGTTTTCATTTGTATACTTTTCATCATTTCAATTTCCTAATATTTCAGCAGTCCAATTAGCTACCTCCATATCTTAATCACATTCAGACTCCTTATTCAGCTATAAATATAATTTTATTACTACTGTTTTAATGACTAATTGTTATAATAACTATTTTATATAAAATAATTTCTCTTAAAACTTTCCCCATTTCCTTCACTTGTCTGTAATTCATTCCATTTCTCATCATACTTTACATTTTGTTCAGCAGATATTATATCATCCTAAAATATTTCCTGTACTAGAAACTAATTACCTGTGGAGGGGGTAAAATTTCATTTTGTTTCATCATAAACATAAAGATCCAACATTGAAACATTTCCTGCACATTTATCAGACTGTCCTAAAGTTGCTAAATGCAAACCAACTGGAAGACAGACACTATCTCCACATTAAAAGGCAAACCCTTTCAACAAACATGAAAGTACAGCCCAGAAAGGCATTACCAATATAGCACACAGCTCTCTTGCTGTGAATATCAAAATCACCAGCAAAAAACATGTGTTAGTATTACATGAAACCTTTACATCCTAACTGGGAATCCAGCATTATTCTCCTTGTTAATTCCTGTAACAGCATACTTGCACTAAAGTAGTTAATATGTACTTGAGCTTCTACAGTCTTTATTGTTTCAAGCAGATCATTAACTTCTGTAAGACCTGAGATGCTGATGCTTCTAACCATCAAATAAACTGGAATATTCAAGTCTCCAAGTGAAAATGGATAGATCTGCTTCTGCTCAAACTATTACAATTGGTTTTTTTGCTTTCTATTAATTCACATTCTGTGAGCTACAATATTTGTCTGTGTTCTAAAGGTACAGATGAGAACAATTTCTGCTTGAAAAGCACACACAGATGCGTATGTCATGTTATACTGTGTATAGAACTTTGATGTGATATGAATCCAAACAGTATTTTAGGTCATTCTCATGAAGTTTATTCAGATTTAACAATTAACTCTTCTTTTGAAAAAAAAATTTTAAAAAGACCAAAAAAACCCAAACCAAACCGGTCAATCCTAAACAACAAGGAGAAAAGTTGTGATTCAACATGTGAATGTTTTCAGCTGAAATTCCAGAAACAGCTACCATTTATACAATTGACATGTGCTGCTTCCATCAGCCTTGTAAATCTCACTGATTTAAAGGCCATGGTAACAAAACAGTCAAATCTCACCTATGTTGCTATATATGTGTTATTTCAAGTTCTCTTAAACCAGAGCTATTCCTATCCCCAAAAGAACCAAAAAAAACCCCAAAAAGACCATAATGAACCAAAAATTTCAGTCATTATCTTTATAAAGACTAAGTTCCAGCTCTGACATGTTCTTTTTCCAACGCCCTACATCTTTTCTAAAGTGCTAGATATCATATTTATCAAGAGGTCCCCCCAAAATGAGGAAGTATACTGAAAATCAGTAACTTGCCATTTCTTGGCCTTAATAGGAAACTTAATTGCCTTAGCCTGACCTATTATCAGTAGAGTAACACTTTCCTTGATTGGATACCTTCCATTACTTTTGTATGTTTGGATAGATCCTTTTTTTTCTTAACAATACACAGTTCATTTCCTATCATTATTCTTCTTGTACTCTCTAGAAACTCATGAACATTTTTCTCAGGTTTTAAATTCAAGTAGCTGGCAAGATGCTATCAAACCCTGGATGTTTCAGTATTGTCTCAAAACTTTTTGAGACACAAAAACATCATTTCTCCAAGATATCTTGAATTGTGAAATATTACAAGACAAAGTTTAAAAGGTTTTGAGTGAAATGTTTGAGAAGGATAAAACCTCTAACATCAACAAAAACAAAGGCTAGGAGAACATATAAACATTTCTCATTAGGTCACCTAAACCCTTAAGTATTTATGCTCCAAATCCATCCCATATGGAATTGCAACAGATTTTCCAACAGTACTCATCAGAAAATTGGTATTGATTACTGTATCCCCATAAGCAGTAAGGGTTTGTGCTTTCATCTAGTTCCTATTCCATAATTATCACTGTGCAATAATTGGCTATACTTCACATTATACAAAGATAGAAGAATCATAACTATATAAAAAATGGAATTAAAAGATAAAAGTTAAGTTCTTCTACTTGTTAGAGAATATCCTTGTCTCTCTCTGTACATGTTTCCCTGAGGATAAGAATTAGGAGTTGAAAGTATGCTTGTAATCTTAGGTCAACAAGAGCACGATATAAACCTGAGACAATGGAAATGTATTAACATTGATTTAGGAATGAAACAGTGACAATGCTGAGCCATTTACTGAGAAAGGCAGTGAGCTGTTAGAAGGAATGAAAATAGATACAAGTTTGTTTCTCAACTTTCTCTATTTCTAATGGGAATTAACTTTATCTATACCCCAGATCTGCTCCTTCATCAAACCTAAACTATTTCATACATTCAGAGTAACAAAAATTCTAATAAAGATAATTCTACTCAAAGTAGATCCCACAAAGCTATAGGAAGATACCTAGACTATTCACACAGTCCTTCAAGACTCTTCATGAAGTCAACTCTTCAACTCATATCATTAACCTTCTTTTCTATTATTCTTGTCATGGATTTCCTAAACAATATCCACTATTTTTAGATCACAAGTTTCTTGTGGCACATTCTTCTAGGGACTAGAGCTCATTATCATTGGATTGTACTCCTGAGAAGCCTTGGAGGAGCTACCACAGGTTTGGGTGCCAGGCTCCAGGCTGGAAGAACGATGCCTAGTTGCAGTAAACAATCATAACAAATGATGGCAACAGAAAATAATCACAACAAACTTGTTACAGCAGTATCTTATTTCTAACTGCAAGGAGTCATTTCCTCTGTGAGATTGTCTTCCAGTGTTTACAAGATAGCAGACAATAAGTGTTTGGCGCTGGTTGCAGGTTACAGAAATTTCTAGGCCAAACCTAGGTAAATATGAACCTTGTATTTCCACTACAGACATCTAGGCACTTCCAGCTGTTGAAATTATTGCTAAATATATTTACAGTCTTTGTAGAATAAAAAGCTTTATTACTTTTACTACAGGCAGAAGAAAAAAGCTTTAAATCTTTAGTTCTGAAGCAATATCTCCTGTCTTAAAAGCAGTGAAGCCTTTCAAGGGAAAAAAACAGCATACTCTAAAAAAGGTGGTTTATGATGTTGCATCTTTGTTGCAATTTTGGTTCATATATTTTTATTTAGTGCAACCCTTATATGTAAATGAAATTATTATCTACCACAAAGTACTGTTTTCATAAAGTAAGAACAGGTTTTAAGTCCTAAAAGATAAAGCTGCATAAACCAGTCATGCAGCTCAGCATGTATTTGATGGCTGTGAAATGAACTATTTGATTTCCTATTAAAGCCTTAACAGTCTGCACTGTACCATAGCCACCAAACCCATGCTATTAGGCAACTAACCTTTTGTCAGGGAGTCAAGTAATGTAAAGCAAGTTCTGCATTTCTAACAGGTAAAATACCTCATTCAAAATCTAAGCTTGGAAATAACCCTTACATGATGAAATGGAGAGAGAAATGGAGATCATATTCTGAAAACCCAGAGAAAGATGAATGTACTTAGCACAAATGAAAGGCTTCTAGATCAAATGTGCTTAGTGTATATGTAAAATATTTTTTTATTCTCCCCCTCCCCTTCAAGTGCAGCAGGCAACACCTAGGAATTGAAAGGATACTTTGCACCTTCTGCTTCCCACATCACTGGGCTGTGAGGCAGAACACAGAACTGCTCCCTGGCTGAAAGACAGACTTTCTTTCATGGATCAGAACATGAGATTTCTGCAATGGCAATCTCTCCAACAATGCTAGTGTTGATTCACTGGAACAGGTTGCCCAGGGGGGTGGTTGAGGACCAGTCCCTGGAGGTAATCAAGGTGACTCTAGACAGGGTTCTGAGGAACATGATTTAGTAGGGGATGTCCCTGCTCACTATAGGGGGGTTGGACTAGATGACCTCTGGAGGTCCCTTCCAACCCAGATGATTCTATGATTCAAAGAAGGGCTTTACAAAACGAAGGGAAATAAAGGGATCTCAATTTTATGTTGTAATTTTGTGCACAGCTCTTGGGCTATGAAGAAGAAAACTAAAACCATCAGTTCACTCAACAGGTAGCATGAAAGTATTTTGAAGGAGAGGAGATGATGATTTATTAAGATGCATTTTTCTGATAGCTATCATAACCCCCCCAAAAAAAGCATGGCAAGCATGGCATATATATTTCCCACCTAAATTTGAAAGCAGGCTAGAGACCACCAAATGTTGCTGTATGTCTATCCTCCTCTGGACAAATGCTGGATCAATTCTGGGTTTAGTGAGAGATGTACAGACAATGATAGAATCACCTGACAAATCTAAACAGCTTGCATATCTTTATTTTTCTCTAGAATTCCTCTTTGGTTCAGACATATACAAAAGGATAAAATCTAATTCACTATGGGATCACTTGGAAAGCCCATGGAAGTGTCTCTTTTTAACAGGAGTGAAAGGTGGCTAAAAGCCAAAGAATTCAGTCTACTCCAATCCCAGCTGGCAAATTAAAACCGACACTGAACAGCTTTTTGGGTAAGCAGCTGTCGTAACAATTTTTATGAATAAATTGATGAATAAAATTGTTTTGCTCCTAAGCAAGGTGTATTATTCATGAATCAACAACTCTCTCTCAAAAAAAAGTGACTTTTTAATCCATGGAAACTTTAGTTATTTGTTCCATAAATCTGAATCCTCACAGTCCATCGACTTATTATCTCTTTATTGTCTTGTTAAGCAGGTGAACAGTACTGAGCACAATGACTCCTCATTAGATCCTGTAAACTCTACAACAACAGCAAAATAAAAGTGCCACACAGCTTATAAACAATCTACCACTTCAGTGCTGGTATTTTTTTCTGTTTTTACATTCTGTAGTCCTGGTCATTCCTTTAATTTATCATCATGAGAGAATCTGTCAATAGAGAGAGTTATGAAAACAAGATGGGATTGGAGAAAAAAAAAAATATATAGATTTTTACCTTGGGTGATTAAATTCTCACTGACATTAACATATGACAACCTGTTAGAATGATTTGTAAGTCTTTACAGTTTTATAAATAGCTTTATCTCTTCATTCCACATGAGGAAAAAGCAAAGTATTATTTATTGTACCTTTCTACCACCACAGCATGGAATATTTCAAAGACTTATTTTAAGTTTTGTGGAAGTCTCTTGATATTAAAGGACTGCAGATACAAGATGATGAAACCTTCTTTATATCTTCTGGCCCCCTGCTGAATGTGTTGTTACACAGTATTTTGCAAAAGAACTACCTCTAATCCACACAAAGGAATGCTTTCCTTTTATTGTCATGCAGTTGTAAAGCTAAAGCAAGCCATCATAATTTCATTAAATCATGCTGAATTACTTAGAAATGCAGAGAATGACTAGTAATATGTAATGTTTGCTCTACAAATGGACAGAATATTTATAATATTTAGTCTATACCATGTTATTTATTCTTTAAAAATGACATATTTAGTTTTGTTTTCTTACTAGAACATAAGGCAAATTATATTAATGAGGCTATTTACATGATTTCCTAACTTGAAGCAGCGAAAGTTGCCTTTAGCTAACAAATAATTGGAATTACAATTGCAGGAGATATCACAGTTTTTTAATTATATCAAGCTCCATCAAACTCTGATAGGACATTAATAGTTACTTCCCTTCACTGTCAGAGTTTTTCCTCCCTACAAAGCCATTCCAGTGTGCTCAAAGCCATAAAACAGAAATATATGACAAGAAACAATAATCTTCCAATTTTATTCCCCAGACTTCAGGTTTACTGGTATATCCCTTTGGGAACATAATGACAGAGCTTGTCTTTCATAAAGACATTGGAAATAGATTGTAGTCTAAAAGATACTGCAAGAGTTTGGATAAGCAACCAATTTTGTTAGAAATAAAAGTGAAGTATGAAAAATACAGAAAAGCTAACGTAGCACAAAAGCATTTTAGTACTGTAGGAAATTCTTGCCAACATGAATATTGTTTTTTCTTTGCTTTTGGAAATCAGAGGGGAGGAAAAAGCTCATTAATTCAAAATTTCGTTTCTGAAACACAAGGAAAACTCAAACACAAGTTTCTATGATAAGAAAAGAATGCTAAACCATCACTGATAAGGTGAGTTCAATCTGGGCTTATATCAGGCTTGATTTTAATTGAGTAATAGGCAATACATACTTTTAATAAATCTGTAAATAACCCAAAGGTCTAAAGGTTGTCTCTAGCAACATCAGAAAACAACATCCACTGTTGGACCTGAATGTCTATGAACAATCTTTTAAAACCAGTAGATTATGATGAATACAGAGAAATACACTTCAGCAGTTAGTACTGAATGTTCAAAAGTTCTATATTTCTCAGATGCCAGGAAGCTGTTAAAGCCTGGCATTGGGCTGAACTATTTCAGAAAATCCACAAAACCTGAGAAAAATTGAGCAAAACTCCATTAAACATTTTAAAAACTTCTGTTTGGGGAACTGAAAATTCAGTTAACCTCTCAGGAGTTACTCTGCCAAATCTGCAGATTAAATTCAGTTATGGAGTGAAACAGGCATTTTTGTTTGTGCTTCAAGGGCTTGAAGCTGTTTCCAGAGCCTTCATTACAGTTTTAAAGAGAAAAATAACTGCTGAAGTTTTTAGTATTTGTTGCCCATTAATTATGTGAGAGACTCAGAATGAGTTAACAAAATTGGGACCTATCTACAGGAAAGGTCACCAATTAAGATACAAACCCAGGTAGGTGAATGCACAGGAACAAAACTCATATGATCTCTCCTTGCCCACAGTAAATCCTTAACTGTCCATTTAGATACAGTAAATCCCTTCAAAAGAGCACAACTTCATTTTGAACAATAGACTATGAATATCTGAATGTTCCAAATAGACTGTTCAGGACTTTTCTTCCTTTTGCTTGCAGCAACATCAATGCTCTTTTATTATCTTTATTCTTTTACTTGCCTATCTATATCTCTGTCACTAACACCATGTTAAGGAAAAGGTCTGCAAAGCAGTACAGAAACTAAAAGGGAGTCATAGAAGTCAAAGGACAACTTAATCTTAAAACAGAAAAAACCATTGCTAAGCATGAGTTGTAAGTGGACAATTCTACTGCCCAAACAGTACGATGTGACAGAACTTTGAGACAGGTGATTTACAGACACTGGTGTTCAAATGAGACACAGTTGAACATCCATGCACAGGTATCTTTATGCCTGTAGCTCAAGGTAGCAGGACAAAGAGCAGACACATTGCCCATAACAGAGTCCAAACCCCAGCCACTGCTACTACTATAAGGCCAACCCTGGTGTGCTGTCAGCCCCTTCACAACTTCTTATTATCCAAAGAGCTAGAAAGGCAAAGCCAGTGAAAATGTCAGCTCCCGTTAAGCCTCTCAATGCCTCTTTAATGCCTTCCACAGCACTTTGGAAGATGAAATAATTTACCACAGGAGGTCTGCCAAACCTCAGTCTTTGACCAAAATTTAAAATTAAAAAAAATAATAATTTCCTTTGAAGAAGGTGTTAAAAAAGAAAACCAAATAAAAAACCACAGCCCAGCACTATAATCAGAGTCATTAAAATCCATTTCAGCCAGTGCTGGACTGAAGTTAAGGCTAGGAATGGAGTAACCTGACATCCACTTTATGGCAATGTTCAGTCTGAACAGACAGTTCATGGATTGCACCTACAGTTGCTCCTCTCATCTCCACTCCCCAGCACCTGCTGGTGCTCCCACCCCACGGGGCCCTCACTTCCCAGGCTACTTAAGTCACACTGGCAACACATACATGAGAGAAAGTTTTTTTCACTGGCTTGCAACTCAGGAAGCTTACCTAGAAAAAAGCTGTAGCTTAACATTTTAAGAGATCTGTAAACTGTCAGTGCCCAACCAGGATGTGCATTATGCAGACTCCACACAAATGTGCCCTGATGACCTAGTGCCATGTCAGCAGGCACCACGCTGACTTCACTCTGCGCTGCCTGCACCCAGGCAGCACCCACCATGGGCATCAAAGGAGCTTTGAGTCTCACAGGCTGTATTTTGCTGGTACAGACATTTGAGCAGGGTGGCCCAATGAATAAAGCAAAGATGCACCAGATGAAATATATATAAAAAAGCTGAGCAGACACTGAACTCTGCCTCTCTGGCTGAACCAGGGCTTCCAGCCTTCCTCTCCCCCAGCAGCCTTCATCTCTTTCTGTGCCATGAATATGGCTGGGCAGCCTCCCACAGTTCCTCGGGGAACTCCTTTTCTTCCCACTATTGAGGCTGGGCCCAAGCTGACAGCAAGGTCATCTTCTACTAGGCAGTGGCCACCTGCCCTTGCCTGCAGGCACTGCCTTCCAGAAGCTTCCAGCAACCTACAGCAAGGATCAAGGCTCTCAGGGCTACAACACTCAAGGGAGCCAGCCTGCAAGAAGAAAACATCCCTCACAGTCCTGGCAGCTACTTTGCTGAGGGCAGGAGTGCTCCTTGTAGCTCTTGATGTAGGGAGTTGTGTTTAACCATGGAGCAGAAGTCAGAGATAGGACTCACATAGAGGTGAGGTCAGTGAGGTCTTAATTATCCCGATTTTGCCCTCAAAATGATGGATATCAAAAGGAAGTCTTCACTTTCCCGTGGCAATTTGAAGATTTGTGCCCTTAGATTGTGCTTGAAGGGGGAAAAATGGGAATAAATACTTGACCTTTTGACTCCAGAAGGTCAATCAGTGGAGAGAAGAGACTTTTAACTCCAGGCAATTTGCTCTAGATACCAGCCATTTCTTATCATAGTCAGTTCATCAGCAATTTCTTTGTTTTTAAGGATTACAGACACTGATTAAAACAAAGCTCTGCTCTTTTTCTGACATTGTCGCTGCACAGCCATGAAAGCAATGCCACAGAAGTATTCCTGTGCAGCAGTGTCTTCCCACAAGTGCAACCTCATTTCAATATCAAGGCAAAACCCTAAAATGTGTGCCCAGCTTTTCACAACATGCATGGAAGCATCTAATGAAGGAAATTTTAAAAAGACTGAGCAGAGAAAAATGAGGCCTCTTTTCCTTGTTTCCAGCTCAGAACAGGATTATGCAGTACTCTTTAGGTCTCAATCAGATTTTTTTTTTTAAAAGCCATTTTAAATTATTGTATTATTTTACATTTTCCACTGGGCAGGCAAGACACTTGTTCACCTATCTACATGTTTCATCATCATTAAGCTAATTATGCTGTATTCTGTGCATTAATCTTGCTGAAATTAGAGTTTTGGAGAGCTGTGACCTTAGTTTATCTTATTGGGAAGAAAATCAATGTGTTTTCTGCCTTCACACATGCATGCAAACATGCAAACTATTGGTAAGATCTCCTCTCAGTCTTCTGCAGGCTAAACAGACTCAGGTCTCTCACCCTTTCCTCATAACAGAGATGCTTCAGCCCCCTAATCATCTTTGTAGCCCTAAGAAATATAGTAGTAAACTTTTGGTCCCATTTCAATAAAAACACCACAAACAAACTAGAAGCAGAACTGAGCCCCAGGTAAGGAGATACCAGAAGCAGTATTTGAATGATGCTAGCGAGAATAAGAAAGAGGTTTAAGAGAAGCATCTGTTAAAAACAAATACAAAAACCAAAACCAAAACCACAGAAAACAACCTACCAGACCAAAAAACTTAGCAGCCAGTCTATTGGTTAGGCTTTAGGAGGAAAAAATTCAGTGTAACTGAAACCTTCCCACTTTTACTAGAGTCTATATGCAACATGAAATAAGTCACCAGGTTACTCTGTGCCCTGGACCACGTTTGGAAAGTAAACAAAGCACTTGCCTATCACAAGAGATTGTTAGGAAGGGCAGGGGCTTTAAATAAATGGGACCAGTTTTAGGGAGAGAGAAGAATAAGGAATGGAGGTGCCAAAAGAGGAAAAGCCAAACTCTCACTCAATCTTAAGTACAGCAATTTATAACACAAGTAAGCAATAAAACATAGAGGGAAGGAATATGTTGAACAGGGGGAGAAAACTTATTTTGACTGACATGTTCTTCTGGCTGTAAGAAGAAATAAACTTGATTTAGCCAGAATTATTCTTGCCATACTGTATGTTTTGCCCCTACTGCCAAATCTGATGTTCTTTCACCGATATGATTAAAGAGGTGTCATAAGCCCTACTTGCTTTTGTGCTGGGAGGGAGGAATAACTGTTCCTACAAGCTAGCAGCTGGAAATATGCAAAATAAACATAAGCTATGCTACTGAAATCACAGATACTTTTCAAGAAAAAGACCCATCAAAACATAAAACATCAACTCACATGAATCAAACCATAAATCCACATGCCATATATCTCAACTAAAAGTTAGGAGGAATAATCAGGGCTGCATGTTATTTTCAGAAGGTAAGGGATTAGAAAGATACATAGTTTTAAATCTGTCATCAGCTAAAGGAGTTGCAATTCTTTAATAATGCCAGGACTGGCTTTTTAAGTGAACAGACCAACAAAAAGCTGGCTGGGTGCACCAGTAATCTTCAAAGCTTGATTGCTTTTTCTGATAGCTTTAGAAAATTAGTGGATGAAAGCATGTGTAATATATCTGGTCTGAGTAAAACACTTGATGTAGTGTCTTACAAAATCTTTACTTGCAAAATTAATTCAAATTGGCTTGGACATGGAGTACTGTCGCTTGGATTTAAAAATGGCTGGCTGAGTACAAATAAAGGGTAATGAAAAATGGCAATGTATCAAGTTGGTGGGAGCTATCTGGTGGAGCTCTGCAGGGATCACTGTTTGGTCCTGTTTATTTAACATCTTCATTAACAATCTGGAAGAGGGAGTGGAACAGCATGTTAATTAAACTGACACGTAATAATAAATCAGGAATTGCTTCTAATACCAGCAGTAATACTTTATAAAAACTCAGCATACTACCAAGGCTTCAAGAACAGTTAAGAGTGTCAATAACAAAGACTTAGCTGAGATATTATAATTGCATTCTACCTTTTAAATAAAATAGTCCAAAATATACACTAAGTGGGAGTCAGAAGACTACTAGCAATCTACTAATTTAGAGCACAACTGCACAGTGTATATATAAACTAAAGTAACTGGAAACTTCCACTGAAAGAAGAGCTTTATTTTTCCCCTGACATTTGCAGTGCATTAGATTCAGTGGTGAAGTTTGAGTCAGTTCAGTTCACTAATCTGATGGAAAACCAGTGTTTGGGGAGAGGACTGTTAAATCAGTTTTCAGCTGTTTCTACGTGAGATCAACTGCTAAATCTAATGTAAAGGAGGAAACTGAGGGACAAAAGGAATTGGTGATAAGATTGCATCTTTTAACGTCACTTACAGTTAAAATGGATTAGATATAACATAAACCATCCCCTTAAGTATAGGATTATTGTTTCACACAACAGCCAAAAATCAGCATTTTAGAGTTTGGTTTCCACAATGGCAAGACATTAGTCTAATTTTACAACATGCTAGATTTACTTTAATTATAAGTACTTCTAAAAAAACCACAAACAGATAAATAAACATGAACTTGTTCATCAAATAGTGATGAAAATCAATCAATGACTACTGTTTGTCATAGAAAGGAGTTCTCAAAACCAGGCTGGAATGCTACTAGACAGTAGGAGGTGCCCATTTCTGTTTTGCAAACACACAAAATATAAAGACAGATCTTAAATAATGGTGTTATCATCACCCTGCTTTGAAAGATTTACAGCAGCGTTTCTAGGCTGGCCCTTGGGCTGCAGCACTACACTGAATCATCAATGTAGGCTCATTTTTAAAGGAGAGTTTGATGCTACTACCTAAAAGGTAAGAAAAAGGAAGAGAATTTTTAAAGTCTCCTTTACCACACCTAGCTTAAATTGTGCTGGGAACTTGTGAAGTTCCCAGAAAATACAAGAGTGGTTTAAAGCTCTGAGACTCTCACAGTCATAAAGGGGCTTCCTACACTAGTAGGAAAGGCTTATAAAACAATTAAGGAAACAAAAGTAAAGCTCTGCAGTACTCACACTATATTTCTTGTCTTGTTAGCTTGTTGCAGCCTTTGAGGGCAGAGCCCTCTAGTCTGGAACAGATAGACAAGCAACACCATTTATCCAACAAAACTCTGCCCCAGAGTGGAGCTCTGGGAGATTCCTTACCTTCATTGAGTTGAATCTACCATGCTGTCTGTTTAAAATGAACATAAGCCTACTAGAGGAGTCAGATAACAGAACGCACTGTTTTGATGTCACATTCACTAGATAGGTAACTTTCTATTCACAAACTACACACTGACCCATCATTTAGAGGTGTAAAACATGAATCATCTGAAGCCAGTAGTTACACTGATGAGAGCAGAGAAACCCAAGTTCATTTGCCAATACATAATAAAATATGTTGGGTGTATAAAAGTGCTCAGCGTGCTTTAGCTGCAGAAGAGAGAAATTCTCTTGGCAGACGTTATGTAATACTCCTAAACCTCTCTTGCAAGGGTGGAATGAAAAACCACAAAACTGTGAGAGGTTGTTTAGGTGTCAGCTATTGTATTACACTTTTCTCAACTAATTTATTCTCTGTGGTCTTGACCCGAATGCTGCTATCTATTAATGGCACAAGTTTTGTTTAGGTTTATTTTTAATCCTCTCTTTTTAAGGATTTCTTTTCTCTTATTGTGTGCTTGTTGTTTTTTTGCCTTTTTTTTTTTTTTTTTAACTCCAGTAATTTGTGAAGCAGCTGCATTGGTCATGAACTACTTGCATTTTATTATACCTACAATGATTTTTAAACAGAAAGAATCTGCTCCTGGGAACGCTAATCCTTCCATTATTGAAATAATTAAGCTCTTTTATTTGCAAGATGAAAATCTTTAGGGAACATATGAAAACTAGCAAAGAGCAATTTTTGTTTTTTTGAAATGATGATATAAACAGGCCTGCTAGTGTCTGTTAAACTGTGGCATATGGAAAGGCATACAAACACATAAATCTTTCTCAGTAGTTCTTCCATTTGGCTCAGGAAAAAAGGATATTCTACAGGACTTTCTTTACAAAACTATGATGGCAAGTTCTCAAGAGATCTTTTCTGTCTTTTCAGTATTAACACACTTCCATTCTGCTATGGTAAATGTTAACCTAATATTGTTATTCTGTATTTCTTTTCTGTAATTATCTATAGACTGTACTTGTTTGCAAAACACACTCTTCCCCAGGAAAACAAAGATACTTGTCTTAGATTATTTATTTTCTTTAGTTCTTGTTGTCAGGGTGCATTTTATATGTAGCAACTTCTGTCCCTAATCTTCCTATATTATTTGGTTCTGTCTACTGCACTATATTTACACACATAAGATCTAGCACATTACCACTCAAATATTTTTGAAATCTTACTGATAGAACAGTGCTGTCCAATTAGCAGATTTTTGCTCATGAAGGATAGAGGAATACAGGAATATTCCTTGACTGGTCATGCCTGGTGAGGTTGCCATAAGGGGGAAGGGAACAGCTGAGGTCATGGAGTTGTGAGGGAAGAGTGTTTAGAGGACAAAAACCAGAAAACCATGAGAAAGCAGACTTCATTTTTAAAATTCTGCTCACAAAACAAGCTGCTATATTAAGCTGCTTTATTATGTGTCTGATTTGAGGCAGGTGGCAGTGTGCTGGTTTTATGTTGCACCTGATGGAGCTCTGCTTTCCTGGGAATGGCTGAACACCAACCTGCAGACAGGAAGTGGTGAATGAATTCCTTATTTTGCTTTGCTTGTGCATGTGACTTTTGCTTTGCCTATTAAACTGTCTTTATCTCAAGCCATGAGATTTCTCACTTATACCCTTCCAATTGTCTACTCCATCCCACCCTGTGGGAGTGAGCAATTGGCTATGTGGGGCTCAGTTCCCAGCAGGGGCTAAGCCACCACAGGCAGGAAGAGCTGCTGACTTACAACAGAATTATCTGAATGAAAAATTAAGCAAGTCCAGGTAAGGGGAACAGTAAAGAGGAGAGGATGTCATTGATTAATAACACTATGACAAAAGGCTTTGACTAGATCCCTCGCTAAAGGCTTTTAAAGAAATTGTTGTTTGGGGATCTAGGTCAGTTCTTAAGTGGAGGTGGGTTGTTCACAAGGATCTGTAATGGATCTTACATTCAGAAATGAACTGGAAATAACACTTTACTAAGTTACAAGGTTTTCTGAGGTTACTAATTTATTGATGTTAATAAAAATGAGGTTTTGTGGCAAGTTTGACAAAGTAGGAATAAAATGGCAGACAAATTATGATGCTGATAGACATAAAAATGCACAATGAGACAAAAAAACCATTTTGTATCTACAATGTTGGGTCTGACCAAACTGTTACCACTTAGAAATACTTTGCTGGAATGGATAGATAATTGTACAAAAATATCAGCTCATTGGCAGACACAAAGCAACTGGGCTTTAACTATTGTTGGGAAATGAATAGAGAACAAAATTGAAAGCATAATTGTTTCAGCACAAATATCCAGTACATGCTTTTGAATACTTTGTGCCTTACAGGTCAGTCATATAGTAATTCACTAGGTTTTTATCAAGGTCTATAAAACCAGGAGTGGCAAGGAGACAGTGAATAAGGGGGTTACATTTCACCATCTTCTGGAATTCAAGGACTAGGGAGCATTAAACAAAACTAGCAATTAACAGGTTCAAAACAAGCAAAAAGAGGAAATGCTTAGTATAGCACATAGCTGTTAATGTAACACATAGTTTAACTTACTGCTTCTAGGCTCAGTGAATGCTAAGACAATGGGAGTTACCTACTGATTAGAAGAATATGTCAAACAAAAATCTACCAACACTGTGCAATAGAGATGTTCCTTTGGTAAAGACTGCTAGAAGATGGTAGAGGCTCACAGTGTGCTACATAACTAGTAAATATATTTCTCCACATACTTGCTATTGGCCACTGCCTGGGGGCTGAGCAGATTTTTGTTCTCAGCTAGATAAAGGTTAGATAGCCCTGGTTCTTTTCTTTCTGTTGTTTCTATTCCTACAGAATATGGAGGGAGAATTTACCTCCTTCACTTTTGGATTTTTTGTTTTCATGGAATGCAATGTTGTAAAATTCTTGTAATGAAATACTGATGTTATATAGGGTTTATTTTATATTTCTTTGTTATGTGCATACTTCACCAGTGAACTATTAAACACTTAAAATTCAAAATGAGAAAAAAAAATCAATAAAGAAGTACAACAGCTCTGGAAACTTTATGACAGTGTTCTGTGACAGCAGAGCTGATTTTTTTCTCATCTTGGTTAAAAACTAGCGAGAAGCAAAGATTAATTAAACTAAGGTTTTAAAGAAAACTCTATTGTTGGATTTACTCCTTTTTGGTTTTTTTTTTTGAATCAGAGCAATGGCAGAATTCCAGATGTGAGGTTGCTGATCATGGCAGTTAACAGATATTCTATTGTTAGCCTTTTAAGAGTTTGCTTGTACTCTAACCTACAGAGCACCCAACATCTCATTAAGCACATGCTTATTAAATATAATTATTTTAGTTCTATATAAGTCAGAGTTGTATTCAAATCTTGATTTGGCTGTTAGAAATCAAGTTAAACTGCAGCTTCCAGCTGAGTTTCAAACTGGGAAAAAAGATGATATGATAGCACAAATAGGATGATATGATAGTACAAACACTGACATAACAGTTTGCAATCCTTCTACAGGAAGGATTCACCAGCTCTGCCATGTATAAGTTTTTGTATTCTGCTTTTGCAGTTCCATTTGTAATCTATTTACAGGCTGAAAAGATAAAAAGGAATGAGAAAGAATATTTCTGAAACCGCATTTGGAGAATTTCATTTAGGCTGATATTGAAACAAATGTAGACGATTGTAAGACTAGTTTGAGAAAGTTACCATCTTGTCAGGTAGCCTAAGTGATTGCTTCTATACTCCTTTTTATGTGTCAGTTCCACAGAAATAAGATGATGACAAATTATCCAGCTAGAAAAATTAAAAGGTTGCTACCTCATGAGTCAAATTAGGCCTTTGGTGACCCATTGCAGAGAATTAAGGCCTCCAGCCAGCCTTAGGAATATGGAAATCTCAATCCCTCATTCAGTGCATGCAGAACAAGGATAAATTGCTTTTAAGAAAGACTAAGATCTTAGCAGAAACCTGAGGAGCACCACATGCAAGAGAATAGAGCCAGAAGTACTAAGACATTAAAGTGACTGGTCCACTGTCCTAAGACAGAGGTATCTTCACCTGCATGACATGAAGCTTGCGTGGCTTCCAAAGATTCCCCCTCCTTCCACGTGTTTCTGGGTTTCAGGTTGAGTTTTGGTTATAGGCATCATCATATGGATGATGAGCATCCTGATGAGCATATGGATGATCTACACAAAACCTGAAGTTATGTCTAAAATCTGTGGCATTAAACTTTAGAGGTGACTTGTCTTATAACATACAACTATTTCTGATACCTGTCAGTCTGGGGAGAAGAGTTTTCTACAGTAAATGATATACAATCACACAAGACCAGTGCTTTTGTTGAGAAGCAAATTGCAGCAAGCTTTTCTGTGCAGTAACTGAATTTCAAGACACAAAGCTGATTGCATCAGACTTAAAATGCAGATGAACTTTCAAAGGGCTAGCCACAGAAATGATAACAGCTACTCTTTTGCTTTCCATCATGAGCTTGACTGTTACACAGAGTACTTTGTCAACCTTGACATAACTCAAGAAGAAGAAATAAAAAAAAAAATCCTAGAATTCTTTTTGTTCCTTTAATATGCAATCATAGTCCTGTAGATATAGTATGCAGTTCTTGAGAAGGATATGCTGAGGAAATGACTGAATTCTAATACAGCCAGCACATGAGACAGGCTTTTACAAAACATTATTATCTTACCAGCCAGAATGTTTAAACAACTCGTGGCAAACTAATGTAATTTGTGCTCCTATATTCAGTGTTATGGTACACTGATCAGTGAAAGCAGCTACCAGGGATACCTGCAATGCCCTGAAGCAAATGTGTCCAAATGTGGAGTTTCCAAGGTACCATAAGGAGAGACTGCTGTGTTTAACCTCATTAAAATATGGTCTAATAAACAATAAATTGGAAGAAACTGACATAAAAGCATTGGTTAGGCATTAGAACAGGCTCTCCAGGGAAGTGGAGGAGTAACTATACTTGGAGACATTCAAAAAGCACATACACATGGCTCTTCATGACATAGTTTAGTGGCATGATAGTGTCAGGTATCTGACAGGGAAGAAGACATCTCTTCCAGATCCTTATGGACAGCATACACTGCTGAATGCATCCCTTCCCCACATCTATCAGGTGCACATGTACACAGTAATGGAAAAATAGAAAGGCCTGAACTAATGTGACATTCTATGTGAGGATCATTGCCTATGCCACATGAATGAATCCTCAAGTTTTTCTCCTGATTCTGAAAGAGAACTTGGGTTCTAAAGATTTTATAGGTATCTGCAGTTCTTAAACACATGCTAATGTTTTCTGTCTGTTAGATATCATTACTCAAAGAAAAAATAACTCAGGTAAACAGGTCATCACTTCAACTCTTCTGCCTGCAGTGCTTTGCAGGGGAAAGTCTAAATGCAAGATTTGGAAATTACAAGAGGAAGAGGTAAACAGAAAGATGCTCAAAGAGAATTTGCATGTCTTTGAAATGACTGCTGTGGCAGGGGGGTTGAACTAGATGATCTTTCCAGGTCCCTTGCAACTCCTAACATTCTGTGATTCTGTGACTGCTGTTTATTTGTCTGCATTACTTGTTAGATAGCATCTGCTAAATGTGAAATCAAAAATTTGGGGCATAGTAATTAAAATTCTGCATGAAATGTGCACACAAATCAGTACTTTATATTATCCTGCCTGCAGGGATGTAGACTTGAGCATGAAGGAAAAAGGTGAGTTCATTTGGAATTTCTTATCACTATGAATAAAACTTGTTTGTTCCTGCATTCCTGTTGCCTAAAACGTTTCAGAAAACCAAATCCTAGTCATGAACTAATATCTGGATGAGCCATTATACTTCTGCACTGAGAAGCAACACTCTCACAAAACTAGCCTCACCAGACCCTTGTAAACAAGAGATATACCAGATCTTTGATTTGAGGGCAAGAATAGGCATAAATCATTCTGTTTTAAGTGAATCAACTTTTGGAGGTTTTGTAGCTGTTGTTAAAAAAGAGAGCACAACTTTTATTCAGTTGCTGAAACAGTGCTGGCAGTGTGGGAATTTGCCTTAGTAAATAAAGTTTGAGAAGCACACCTGCCAGTTGGGGGTTTTGGCTTTTATATGGCAGCAGTGTAATGTTTGCTGTCAGTTAGGGAGCTTCCCTCAGGAGAAGTCCACAGTCAGCAAAGCAATGAAGCATTTGTGTGCAGCTCTAAGACAGCTAAGACCCAGGCAGCAGAAATACACATTCCACTACTATTTGGTGTTAGACAGTTCTATGTATTGCCAGTGCTGATGCTTCTGCCCACTGTGAATCAGCTGTTAGAAGACCCATGTTTCCCTAGTGACCAAGGTAACTTCAACCCTTCAGTAGGTCTCTGTATCACCGTGTGAACATCAAAGGCACAGATTTTAAGCACTGTGCTCTCTCAAGTTGGAGATGCCACAATAGTCTCTTCAGTACTGGATTTTGTGTTGTGAAAAATCTGCAAAGTCCTTAGAATTAACAAGTCAGGGTCTAAATGGAAAGGAGAATATAGAACTTGAATACAAAGAGCACACCAAACATTACTGTGGTCACTGTGGACTTCCTTATTCTCTGTACTTAATGTGGTTTCAATAAAGAAAATGTCCCTGCTTAAATAAGATAAATATGCTGGCTCTCATTCCAAATCCATCTAGCATACTGAAGTCAACAATACATGCAGATGGTAATACTGAAAACAACAAGAATAAAGTAGTAGAATGCTTCTCTATATAACCAAACCTCAGTACAGACCTTTAGGCAACAAAGACATCACAGAAGTAAGCATTTACCCTAAGACAGTTGGCTATGTTGTTATCATTTTCAATTTAATTTGGTGGTGGTTTGGGTTTGTTTTTTTGTTTGTTTTGGTTTGTTTGGGGATTTTTATTTTATCAGTTCTGTGTTTTCTGTGCCTCTATGCAATGGATAATTACTTAAAAGCACCTTAGATTCTTAGTTCTGCATTAATAAGCAGTACAAAAGTACACCATTGCCTCAAGCTTTCAGTTCTCATATAATTCCTTTGAACTGCTCCATGCTTTCCCACTTCTCAGAATTTATGGACTTGGCCTCACTGACTAGCTTTAAAGAATTTACTACTTTATAAGTTAATGTTCCTCCATAAAAGAGATACGAAACACAATGATCTGCCAAAAAACTCCAGACATTCCATATATTAAATCTCTAGAAAGATACTGAAAGTGGTTTTGAATGGGGAAGTTACTTAAAAATGGAAAAACTTCTATATTAGCCAAGTACTAAATTAACAAGAAGAAACTTAAACCTACATTAAAACTCACAGATAAAAAGACAATGAGAATGAAGCTTGGGCAGTAGTTGATCAAATAATAGATCTTGGATAAAATCCCTCCACTTTTATGACTACCTTGGAGAACAGAAAAAAAACCCAAACTAAAATATAGTGCTAACTATACCAATTTTTTTTTCTGAAGATGAAACTCCAATCCTGCTGTAATACCTGAGCATTTATTTAGAAATTGCACTCTTACCATGAAATAAGGTACTATACAGTCAGTTGGACCTTTCAACAAGTAGATGGGAGACTGAAACCATACAGACTTATGAATCAGGTGTATGAACAATGACAGAAATTAAAGTAAATAGAATTTTCTTTAGGAAAGGATTAAGTAATGAGTAGTAAGAAGAGTGGTCCCATCTAGCCTAAAGCCACCCAGTGTATAACGGTGTCTTTCCTACTCCAGGTAATGTTTTATTACATTCCTTGCTTATAAATGTCAAGTTTAGGCTTCATACCCTAGCATTTAGATCAGCAATGCAATTTATCTTTTAACATTTGTGCCTTGAAAACTCCCAAGATAATCTTTTTAAATTAATTGCAAGTATGAGAAGTTATTTCAGGAAACACAGAGAAGACAGCATTTCCACACCACTTGGAGAGAAAGATAATTAAGCATCTTCACAGTTCTAATCCATTGGTAAAATATTTAACAAGAATGAAGATGCTGGTTCCTACTGCAATGATATTCCAAAGAAAAGCAGAAACTGAGTGGAATCCTTCTGTAAGACTGCTGCTGTGCAGATCTGGGGGATCTGTCTGTGTAACCTTAACAATCTTTATCTTACCAGAAGAAGGTCTAATGTCATATCAGTGTGACAGTTTTAAGGATTATACATTGTTGTTCTGGGCTACAACAGAAGTTCAACCCAGCTACAGGTGGTTTTAAATGGTGGAGAGGTACTCTTACAAAAATGTGTTTCCAACTGCCTTGCCTGCCCAATAATCTGTGAACTTCAATTATCATTTTGGACTAAGAGATGTTCTGGGCTACTTGGAAAAAATAATAATTTGACAATTAAAGAAGAGACTCTCTAACCTTGATAAATATTATTAGTAAGAAAAATATTAGCAAATGAAAGCACAGATTGTTTTTTTTCCCTCTCTTGAAATTAGAAATTCAAATATTTTTCTGGAAACAGTGCATTTGGGTTGATGAGAATGCTTTTTCAACATAATTATGGCAAACCCTCTTAAACAGCAATTAAACAATGAAAATCAGATTATAATGTAGATTCAAATTGTGATTTAAATTATTTTTAAGGGGAGTTGCTAAGCTATTCAATTTCTGAGTCTGAATAAATTGTTGCTTTGTAATTCCCATCACATTTGCTTCTTGCTTACCTGAATGATAGACTGAAATCTCTTTCAAGTGTATTGAACTGCCTTTTTATCAAAGTATGTGGAAAGTGACTGTATTTATTCTCTGATACAATTCAGAATAGGAAGCTAAATTTTCAAAAAATTATAGGGTTTATTCTTATTTTCTTCCCCCCCCAGCTTATTTTAAGCAATTTTAATCTATTTGATTGATAGCATAACTGAGAAGAAATAAATAATATTGTTTTAAGAAGGAATTCAGACTCTAAGTCTTTTTTCATAAGAAAATTTATCCTCTGTAGAAATACCAAATATTTTTAATTCTTATCAAGGAAGTGACTTGGAATGAAAAAAAAAAAAAAAAAGCCAGGTAACTAAAAGCCTGAGGTTCAGCAAATTTACTATGCTTGAAACATCTTCAAAATCAGAAAATGTTAATGTTACAATTACAGATTTAATTAAAATAACATAATTAAACATATAGCTGAATGTAATGTAGGAATAACACAATGTTTCTGACTTAGCATTCCAGAGAACTAGCAAAGACTGGAAATGAAACTCTTATTTATTCAAAAATCTTTAGCAGTAAGAATTGATCACTTGTCTAGAAGACAAGAAGACTTGACTAGAAGATTGCTTCATTTTGCATGAGGGGATAAAGTTAAGGGGCTCAGGATGTGAAAATGTAACATTCACAAAATTTTAACATGATAAATTCTTTAGTTTATCTTTCTATGGCAGAATGATAAGGAAAATTAACATAGTACAGCAGAGTGTAGGTCAGTGGATTCATTCTTGCAATGGGAAAATGAAATAGAGTTTTGTCATAGAGTATATGCCTTCCCCAAGACAAGTGGTAATGATAATAATAATAATAATAAATTCTTTGGTCTGATAATTTCATTAGAAAAAAGAAGGCTGTGTTTATCTGAAGAGTGCAGAGGGAAAGAAAAAGCATGAAAACTTTTGTATTCATAGCAAATGAACACAAGGGCATCATGGCACTCTGAGGTATTAAGAAACAGAGGGGATCCTTTTAGCTGTAAAATATGTTCTAAAAGAAAATAAAGGGAGGGAGGATAGTCTGTTTTGGCTTTACAACTATGATATTTTCAAAGGATCTAGTTTTCATGTATGAAGAGCACTTTCTTGTAATTTATTTGTGTTCATGCTACTAGAAGCTGATGGTGCCTAGGTCTTCATTTTCCAACTAGCCTCTCTTTTGACTGCATCTTAGGGGCAGGACAAGGCAAAGAGGTTATACTAAACTTCTTCAAATCTCCTTGTTATACTAGTGATGACTGTATCTTGCTGGATGATTCAGCTTTAATCTCTTCACTAGAAAGCTGCATTTGATAGTACAGTCTGGTGCAGCAAACAATCTAATTGAAGTTGAATGAACAAAACACAAAGAAGGGTCAGAATCATCCAATCTATGAAATTAGGATGTGAAATCTCACAAAATTGGACTGCTTGCAAGAAAAATAAATCCATTCTGTGAGATGTTTTTCTACACATCAGTCAATTAGGTTTCCACAGTACCAAAAAATCTATGTAAAGATGGAACTTTTGAAGCTGGAGACATTTCAGAGCAGTATGTGTGGCTTACCAACTGCTGCTATTACATAGCCAAACCTGATTGAGATCCACATTCTCCAAAGGAAGCTCTGAAAACATTAGTGTCTGTGTAATTTCTCTCCTGTTTTTTTTCCCTCCTCTCACATAGAAAGGAGGAAGATCAACTAGTACCTTTTCCTGAGGACTGGAGGATCTCTAGATATGACTTTATGATTTACAGGAACTGAAACAGTTCTGAGTAAAGGTATGCAGTGCTGCCTGATTGAAAACAGTGACAAAACACTGGTCTGTGGACCTTTATACTTCAGAACTTCCCTAGAGTTTCTTGTCTAAATGATAAATCTAAGCTAGTAGCACTGGAAGGGCGTCTCATATCTAATATTTTGACCTGACCTTGCAAAGCAGTTCAAAAATCTAGTATCAATCTGCTCTTCAACTTTTCTAACATTAGGAAAACCCTGAAGCCCGTTTTTGATACTTGCAGCTGTGTTACTTTGGGGAATTTCTGAAGATGATACAGACATAAGATTTAAAAAATGCAATTAATGGCATGAAGGTGCACTAACATTTCAACTGACATTTTCATACATGATTTATACTTTGCCCACTAGTCAGATGATGGATGAGTCAAACTATCTTAGCCTGAAGCATGAAAAGGTGTATGTCCTCTGGCTTCGAGCTTTCCCTGGGGTGACTTTGAAAGTGTTTTCTACACTCTTAACAAAAAGGGAAGGGGGGGAAAAGGGGAGAGGAAGAGTAACTTATATAAAAGACAGAATAAAAAAAAAATAAAATGAACAGTGGAAATAAAGCTTTTAAATTTCTGTAAATGTTTTGTAAATTTAGTGAAGTAATCAAGTTTAAAGTAAAGGCTCTAGAACTCAGAACTGGGGTGAATGGCACTTCTACCTCTAAACACAAACACTAGTCTGTTATAGTAGGATCGTTTAAATGTCATGTTTCTGGTCCTGTTTGATTATTTTTCAGGTTGTAAGGTATTGATTTGAAAATGGAAGAAAAACTACCTTGTTTTTAGTAGGGAAATACAGTGACTAAAGTCTGGCATCAACAAACCCCAGCACGATCTGTTGAAATTATCAACAAGAAAAAGGACTTGGGGAAAAAAAAAAGTCATATTAGCACACAACTTTCTCCTATTCCCTCTGGGAATAAAGTTTTCTAAACTTACATGCAGCAAAACAGAAATCATGCCAAGTAAGGTCGTTACTTAGGTTAGAGGAGACAAACAGTTTTCATCCTAACAAGCATGCACATGTACTCCTATTTGCTGAATATCAAAGCACCCAGCAGAGAATGTCAGGAAAGGACAAAGATTATTGTCTCCCATAAGAGTCCCTACAATGAAAAGCTGTGCAAATTTCAGGTAAAATGAAAAACTCTTTTGACATGGTGAGGCTTCTAACAACACATGTTCAGTCCAAAACTCAGACTTATTAAATCAAGAGAGTGGAAAATATTCACTTTTATTGCTGGAAGGAATACTGTGAAGAGTTGCTCTGCACATCCAATGACTATCAAAGTCCCATGGAGAAGAATCCCATGGAGAAGAACTGAATGAACCAGAAACTTTTCCCCATTTAGATCAAAAAAAGCAGAAAAGAAAATAAATTTTACAAAGACCCACAAAAAGACCCAAACACACACACAAACCCTAGTGTTCTGGACAACATACCAACGGAACTGCTAAAAGCATCAAATGAAAATCAGTCTGTTTCTTCTACATGATCTCTAAGAGTCTGGACCCTTAAAGAAAAGCATTAATATCATGCAATTTTTGCTGCAAATATTTGATACTTTTTTTTTTCTATAAAAGGCTCCTATGGTGTCTACTACAGCACGAAAAAAAATGCATAGGGAAGAATTCTGCAAGTTGAGTCAAATCCATGCATTGAAGTTAGAATTTGTACCTTATAAGCAAACAGGGAAAAGATCTTAATTACCCGACAAGTTGATTTGATTCATTCTTTTATGTGATGTAACTTTAATTAGAAAAACTCTTTAATGAATTTAAAGATCGACTATGCAGGAGCAAGATTATTTTGGACTTACATCAAATGCAGATTTAGCTGCTTCCTCCTATCTTTGGGGATTCTGAAATTTTAAACCAGCTTGAAATTTCTTTAGAAGTTTTTAAGTGCATTTTGGTAACATTCCTAATAGAGTGTCTCTAATTGCTGGGTGCGTTCAGTGTAATTATGAAAACATTCCAGGTACACAGTGTTAATTTATTCCAGTACTTATAAGTTTGTGCACTGATGTGTAACACATTCTAATGCTACCCACAAATGCAGCCAGAAGTGGGCTGAAAACATGTATGTTTTATAGAGAGAAAGATCAGTGAGAAGGCTTAACTGCCTGCTTTCTCCAGCTTAAAGAAAACACCTCCAGTCTATGCAACTGCTGTCTTTCTTTGTACAGTAGTCTCCATCAAACCTCCCTAACCTTCCCAGTATCTGCTGTTGGAAGATGTGGCAAAGGTTCATCTCTTTAATGATAAGTAGGCTCTAGCAATAGCACAACTGTACTAGTTCTAGGAGAGATTTAGGAAATATATTTCTAGCAATTATGAATTTGATACAAATAGAAATACCTGGGTTTAGGGAAGCCTTTCTCTCCAGCTCCTATCTAAAGCTTTGTTATTTCTTATTCCCAGAGGCAAAATAACATACCTGTGACTCCTGGCATGTTTCTGAAAAAGCCACCATCAAATCACCTAAAGAAGCTGTTTACTTACATCCTGAGTTTAAGCACCGAAAGAATTGTCAAGCTTGTGGTTGTTTATTCTGTTTTGGGAAGAGAAGATTGAGTGGAAATGCCACCAGCCTTAATGAATAACTCAAATAAGACTTCTGTCCTAACCATCATGGGAGTTGTTACCCTTTCCATGCACTGAAGGAAACATTTTTTTTTCCCTCTTCAGATTAGAAAGATAATAGAGAGAAGAAAACACATTTCTATTCAAGGAAGCCATGTACTCATCTCTATTATAATCATCAGAAATTGACTCTTGACCCTAATTTCTAGAAAAATTTGAAAAAAAGAAAGCAGAAAAGGCAAAAATGTTATCTATTTGTTACACTTCTCTGTATTTATATAGGCAGATACATCACCAAGGGAGATTTTTAAACTCACAGTAGGCAACTGGGTGGCAAACAATGATCACCAGAATATTGACCATTCACTTGGATTGTGCAGATCCTGATATTGCCAACCAGTTGAGCCATTTTGCACATGCACTCAGACTTGTGTATAGTTGAGCAGATGGGCAAGACAGTTACTCCTGAGTCAGGTACTCAAAGCAAGACAGTGACAGAATAATTTCATGAAGTATTTTAAGGAAGAACCTGACTGCTCAATAAGTTATGCGACTACATGATTGCTCCCAAGATTATTATTATATCTAAGCAAATATGACAAAAGAAGTTCTGTAACCAGTTCTCTCCAGCAGTATTTACACAATTTTAAGGCTCAGTTTTCTTAAATACTCAGCTGAGCAACTTTTATGGAGCAGTCACACACTTACAAATGACTGCATTACCATGACTTCACAAGTCATCACCTATCAAACAAGCTGCATTAATAAGGTATATAGATATCAAGTAACAATTTCAAATCAAAATCCATTGGTTTGAACCATCTTTATGGTGACTTAAATTTTGCTTTACAACCATAGGCAATGTGCTCTATTATGGTTACTATGGATAATCATTCATTAAAGTACAGCTTTACAATGCATGCTGATATGCCTGCTAGAATGAAATCATGCTGGAATATTGATTAAGAGGGGGTTTTATATAAAAGCTGTAAGTATTGCATAAGAGACAGCCAGAGAAATCACACAAAAAGGAATGACTTGAAGCTGATGGACTTTTATTTCACAGTGTATACTGATACAGTTGCTAAATAACATATTCAGTTGGCACTTGAGAACCTATTTCCCATCAAAAAGTTCTAAGAAGGTTCTGTGAACTCAGTTAAGGTAGCTTTTTGACCAGGAGGGGAGGTGGGCGACTGTTGTAACCAATCCTCCTTAGGCTGAACCTATACCAGGAGCAGAGCTACTCCACTGTGTACAGTAGAGTCTTAGTCCCTCAGTACTCCCTGTCTGCATGAAACATCTAGGTCAGGAAGAGACACGTGTTCACCATTTGGGCATGTGGGCAGGAGGAAGCAGGGAAGTGCTCTAGGCAGGTCCCTGATGGGAATGACCAAGGGGCTGGACATTGTGTATGTTCTCTGTAAGTGGACTCTGGTAGACCCTGGAAGCAGACCAGAGTGGCAATGCTGGCTGCCAGAGCAGCTGCTAGGAATTTTGAAAATAATATAATTACATAATAGGTTTTATTTTATAATATATAGAATATATAACTTATACTAGTAAATAAAAATTATTATTGTTCTTCATAACACTCTAGAAAAGTAATTGATTTAGTGAACAAATATAATTTTGAACATTTCTGCCAGCTCTGCTTAGCAGTTTTTTAGTTTGAACTCTGATTTGCAGAGCCGACTTTTTTTTGCCCATATGTAGTTGCACAGTGTTACAGATTTCCCTCTGTTCTGAAGACAATCTAATATTTTACAGAACCACTTTTAGCCCAAACCCCAAATCAATTGTTGTGATCTTTAAAATCAAGATACTTCCTTATCTCTGGAAGAGTTTAATTAGTAGAAAATGTTACATTTTCCAAAGATGATACATAATTAATAATTCTACCATGGTGGACGAAGAAGAAAGAGACAGTAGTCTTTGTACATTCTTAAAAGCATTTAACACACTATTTATCTAAAATTAATGATCAAATTCTGCAGTAGTAAATGGGAGAAAAGCTCAAATGATATTGTTGGCAGTATTTTTATTCTCTCAATGAAACATTGTTTCGATGTCTATCCATGGCTTCTTGCTGTGATTGAATTATTTTTTCTTAGTTAAGACCTACACTGTCATGTCTAAGAAATATGTTTGCCAAGTATTGTTTTCTTGATATCCCTAATTATGTTGAAAAAGTATAAATTATTAATACATAAATCATGTATAAGTTTGGGGTGTGTCCACCATTCTTATGTTGATATACAGCTGATGCAATCCATAAATGCAATCCCAAATTTCATCTGTTCAGCTCAGTTCAGGAACAGCTCCAGTGTTCAACTTACTGTATTTATGCAAGATTTAGGGCACAGAAGCGAGACATTTTCATTTTTCAGGAAATACTATCAAAGTTTGCTGTGTTGTAGATAAAAACTGGAAGATAAGAATATTAACCGGTGTTACAAATTCCTTCTCAATACATCCCTCAAGACACTTTGTCATCAAGTAAGTGAGTTCCAAACCTTAATCTAGTAGTTTAAAAAGCAAAATTACAAAAATGGATTTAGAGTTCCAATTCAGTAACAAAACTGAAAACCACACTCAAACCTAAAAAGTTTTGTTAAGTTTTTAACTGTTTACTATTCTTTTCCCAAGTTGGTTTTTTGGTTTTTTTAAAATTTATTTCTAACTTTAGTGCAGCATCAGTAACTCAGTGCTTTTAATCTATTCAGCAGTTAATATTGATTTGTAAATTTACTCAAAGGTGCAGCAAACTTTAATTGATTATTTAAAAGCAGATTCAGGTACTTGGAAGAAAGGTGTTATAGAAGACAAAACCCACAAAAACACAGGAGAAACCGAACTTCCTTATGGTTTCATCAAACCATTCAGGAAATGCACAAGTCTGATGCTCGCTTTCTTTAATTAACTTCAGTGAACTTGGTGGAGTTATAGAAGTGATTTTCATCCCCTTTTGTTTATTTGATTCTTATGGATTACACTTCCTTTTTAAGCCTAGTAATCTAAGTAAAATCCTTCACCAAACCCAAAAATCTCTAAAAACTGGAAATAAGTTCTTCTTAGTGGACCTGAATTTTTTCCCTTTATGTATGTCCTCTGAACTGAAAGCTTTACTAGAAATACATATTACTGAAATGAAACAGACTTAGACTATGATTTTGGACAGTTAATCTTTCCCATTACCATTACCTTTTATAAGATAAAACATGCAAATTCTGACAGTGGGTTCCCCCCCTCCCCTTAACTCCCTTCAAATGACAGCAGGGCCAAAAGCAGATGTGTTCAAGGTCTTAGTTGAACTCCTTCTAGACTATTAATTTAAAATTCCTTTTTTTCCACATTAAAATCTAGATGATGCTTGTCACAGAAGTGTTACAGAATGTTTCTGTACACACATACTCACACAGTATTTATGAGATCAGAAAGTTTACTGCTCACCTTTTTGATGGGTGAGAAATGTGTTCAGCAAGAAACCCACTGTAAAGGATGTGGTTGGACAAAACCACCTTTGACAGTTTCCTTCTTGTAAAATAACTTTCAAAATACCTTGTTAAAAGCAGTCCCCTTGGGAACACTCTACTGATGGAGGACTGGTGAAACAATACGTGATCATTTATTTTTTTCCCAAAAAAACTTCCTCAACATGACTAGAGGAATCTGCCTGATACTCATTCTACTTGTGTTTTTACACAGTTTATATAGAAAGAGGAGAAAAGACCTGGCATTTTCTACAATTAGAAGAAAAAAAATCACTTCTTGCTTTTCTCAGTAGATTTTTTTACAGTATGCACACTACAGGAATTATGACCTTAAAGCTTGCTATATTACCTAACATTCTTCCTTATAAGACCTTTTGTATTGATTTCTCCCCCCTCTCCCCCCCTCACTTAAAATGAAATATTCAGTGTGAGTTTTCCACTTTCAGTTTCAGGGGGAATTTCCAGAAAAAGCAGTTAAGCTGTTGAAGAATGAGTCTATTTCCTGAATTATAAAAACAAAACCATAAAAGAAACAAACACAGACCAACAAACAAACAAAACACCAAAACAAAACAAAATCCTAAGCAAGCAAAGAAAACAAACAAACAAAAAAACACTAAAAAGACTCTCAAACTTCCTGTAGACCTCTTTCTAAGAATCTATAGTTTGCTCATCCTTTCACAAGAGATTTGGCTACTCCCCTTCATGAGTCCTGTCCATTACATCATGTAGTGGAAATAATGGAAAGCAACCAAGAAATGGACCCAGCTATAAATCTTGTGAAAAGAATTGGTTATATTCATTCAGCAAAGTTTTGACAGATCTTCATCATTAAGAAGGAACTTACATCACACCAGAAATTTCTTTGAAGATGCAATTTTTGTTGAGCATTGTAGAGCCCAGAATCCCCCTGTGTATGTTACTGTCTGGCCCACATTGATAATGCAACTGAAGACAGTGAACTTTCTCAATTATGTTCTCAATACTGTCCCACAGTTTTTCAGGAGTCATAAATGAGGAAGTTGCTTACATGCTAAGTGAGTGGAAAACAGACTAAGTAGATGGGAACAAGATTCCTAGGGAGCTGGTAGGATCTCCAAGATGAAAACAACACTTGGAAGAAAGAAGCTGGGGATATATGTTGAGAGAATGCATCATTTCTCAACTGCAGTATTTTTCCATTCTCAGAAATACAAGTGATTCTCCACTGAAAAGAATATTCTTTTAGGATTACTCTAAATTAGGAATCACAACCTGCTACTGTTGATCATTTGCTCTGTTTAAGTGACTGATGTGTCCTGGTTTGAGTTAGAACAGAATTAATTTTGCTCAGTGATTTTACTTTTACACTTTCTAAAGTTAATGGTATGTTTTGACAAACAGTGTCTGCTTCCAGCACTGGTAACACGATGTTTAGAGTTACTACCAAAGGCTGGTATGCAGAAGGGCTCTTCCTTAGACTTGCTCCTGCAGAGACCAAGGTCACTGCTAAATCTTTTGCACCACTTTACTGAGCACAGAAAGTGAAAGGCCACACCTGCAGGGAGGAGCAATCAGGAGAGGTAACTCTAAACTGACCATTGAGGTATTCCATTCCATATACATCACACTCAGTATAAAGCTGAGGGATCATGAGGGACAAGTTCTCTTCTTCAATGGCTGGCATCCAAGGAAGTCTGTCCCTTCTCCATTCAATCCCAAGCTATGTGTTCCTAAATCTAGCTCCAGACTCCACCTCCTGAATCCAGTTCCCAGCTGCAGTGAGTCCAGTCTGGGAATTCCCTAGTGCCTGCCACAACCTATGAGTCTTTCTCCCTAAAAGGGAATCTGTCACTCATTTATTGGCCAGCCCAGCCCTAACCCTTGACAAGTGGTTTATCCAGTTTCATATGTGTTCATAACTTAGCTAATGCCAACCTGAACAGCCCTCTCCCTCCCCCCAATGGCATTAAAAACATTTACTTTGCAAAACACATCTTTGGAACTGGAAAGTATAACATTACACCATCACATGCTTTTCCCTCTCCCTTTCTTTTGCCATTTACTGCATAAGGTAGACCTGTTCTAGGCTTGAATTATTTGTTCATTTTGTCTCTAAGATTTCCATTTCATTTATAGAATAAATTGGAAAATATACAGTAATACAGTAAATGATGTAAGGTATTGCAAAAAAACAATCACATGGTTGTAGCACTTGAGAATGGCTCTGGGAAACTGGATTCTGTGTGACATTAAGTAAATTTCTTCACAGGAAATCAGTAGCTCTGTGGTGTTGATTTTTTTCCTCAATGGTATTAACTTTGTATTTCTAATTTTTGTTAAAACTCAAACCATTGATTTAAATAAAAATCCATTTTTTTCTGAAATTAGCAAAAGCTTTTGACATCAGTGGAAATAGTACCCTTCTATCTCACAGAAGCATTATGAAAGCACATAAATCAAATTTACGTTTGAAAAAAACCTATATATTGTAGACATGAGAACTACATAACAGACAGTGAGGTAATGAACAGTTTCTTCCTCAGATCAAAGCCCTAGTGGCATGCAGTAAGCCAGTCAGATGAAAAGCAATTAACACTAAGGATTAAATGAAATATTGAACTCCTCTTCATTGGGTAAATTGAATTATCTTGGTGTGCAGACAAAGCACAGAGTTTATGTTAAAGATAACCTATGTTTGTGTAATCACACTGCATCAGAATCCATTCACACAAGGAAGTTGTACTGGCAACATTAATCTTGCTGTGTAATAACTTCAAAGTGCTTATTTTTGTCACCTTTAGTTCTATGTTGCAATTTTTTTCTGGGCATATTGAATCCAAACTTGTGGTTGCCTTCAGTAATCACCTACCATTTTTGCTGGAATTCAAGCAATACCAATTTGCCATTCAACAACAGTGATCCTCTGAAATTTGTTTCATTTCATTCTCTTGGAACAAAATCAGCAGTATGGAATGCTAGCTTAATTACCTAAAAGGTGTTTGCACTACAAATAATTTCCTCTCTCCTCACATTTTTCTTCTGGTGGCACTAGACATGTGCACAGAGCAGTAGAGCTGGCTGATTAACGTGGAGACAGTTTCTAACAAGATCTAATCAGGAAGAGATACTGTAATGATGAGATAGTACCTTCCACTCAACAAGCCCAATTTTATGCTGCCCAAGAACTGGCAGCATGAAAAGGCTGGGAATTTCTTTGGAAAATGTGTAGTCCAGTATTCTGCTAATAGAACAAGAGCATTCTGTATCTTAACAGTAATGTCCTCATGAACATGCACATAACACTCTCACACAAAAGAGCAGTACATGTTTCTAAATAGGCAAATCAAGTTCATGATGCATAACACCACTTAAACACTCACTATGCCCTAGCTGTCCAGAATTTATTTGGGAAACTCGGATCATCTGTCACCTCATACTTAAAGAAAGCAATTTATTTTCCACAAAATTAAACAAGCAGGGGAAAGAAAATGTGTTATTATGTTTCCAGTCCTTTAGTAGCAGAGCTACCTCAGCCTACTTTAGCTATTCTGAACTATTGAACAGCTTTTGTCAGCAGTACATGGTGATGGCTTCCTATAGATCTGGTTTTCTTTATACCACTCTGTGAAAAGGAAGTATATATTAATAATATCTCTTTTAGCCCTCAGCCTGCCTGCATCCTGTGCTAAGGAAGGGGAGATTTATAGTAATAATACAGAAGAGACAGTGAGCCAGCTGAGCTCTTTAGGATTTTGCAGTGTTGGAGAGTTTGGGGAAGTTTTGTGTGCCTATTTGTTTTCCTAAAAAATTCAGTTAAAATGTTTATTCTTAGATAAAATATAATTTTATTTTCCCTGAAAAGCATAAAGATTTTAATCATAACATTATATAACATCATGAAAGCATAGGAGTTATCTTTTTTAATTAATGCCCTAAAGAGCAGTTCACCCTTCTTTAGCACATCACAGGGAAACTTTACCATGTAAATAAATTACCCACAAATAAAAGCTTCCTCAGTGTTACTACATCTATTCCAGGTTGTATTCTGAAAACATTTTTCCTCTAGTCTGTAAAAGTTGTAAACTACCCACATTAAGTGATACTGTATTTCACAATATCATAAATAAAAAGATGGCTTGGTTAAGAGGCATCCAAATAGCTGGAGTTGTGATACCCAAGAAGATGCACAGATCATGGGCACCAACAATATCAAATATAGTAGGAGATATGCACTAGAGGCAAAACTTAAGCTGCTAGGTAGGAAACATTCCTGTGACCATGAGCATGTTCAAACATGGAAGCAGAAGGGTAGATGGTACATGACCAAAAAGAAAGTACAGATAAGATAAGGCAGCACTGTGGAAACTTCTGGAATATAAGGAATCTGTAGAGAAGAAAATGGCTTCATGCAAACCCAACAGACTAAAGCTCCTGGCACTTTAAACTGCAGACCAAGATGGAGGCCCAGGGACCAGAGGATGCATGAAAATAGGCTGTTGCTTATAGAAGGCCATGAGAAAATTTCCTTCTAGGAATTCATAAGGAACTGCTGGTGTAAAATTGGACAAGTTCAGTACAGTAGCAAAGTTGGAATTGATCCTGCTTAGTCAGTAAGACAATTTAAATATCCACCAATAAAGCAACAGGAGTATATATAAAATTGATTATCAAACTGGAAGGAAATTTAACATCAAGGAAAAACCCAAGTAGTACTCTTGGGAGGGGTGCTATTTAAATTACAGGGAACAGATGTATCCATAAAGGGCTTTTGGTTTGGTTTGGGTTTTTAATTATAAAGCATGTAATGGCATGTTTCAGAAACTCCCAGAATAATGATTGCCATTTCACATCCTTGATACTTACTAGTTTTTCAGTAGCTGAAATTTACTTATATGCAAATTTTCAGTCACAGTAATCCCTGTATCAACTCACCAATTTACAAATCTACTGTTGACTAAGAACCAGATGTTCCCACTTTGAATTATTCTGGACCCAACTCTCTCTGCTCCACCAAAAAAATTAGTAGCTTATGTTCTATTCTTCAATGAACATTAGAGCTTGAGGTATAGCTATAGCCAGAGAGTACAATAATGAGAAAAATCAGAACTTAGCTACAAAACCAAGAACTTCTAAAGACAGTTCTGGAATTTCACAGACAGCTTTCCAACACATGGCTTTTCTCATATGTAATGACAAGAGACACCAAGTCAACAGATGTTGGCCCTCCCTCTAGAACAGCAATTTACCATGAATAAGCCTGGTGTAAAATTTTCTTCTCACCAGCAACTATATGCCATGCTTTTATTGACATCTCCTCCTCAGCCTGGAAGAGGGATGGAGTAAGCCAGATTCTTACAGCTTTTGAACAGATAACTATTAGATATGCACAGTACTATAGGTTATGGCTTCATCCATCCATGGGTAATTTGTGGGCTTTCTATGAAAGGGAAGAGCCAAGGCTAGCCAGCAGAAGGTCAGCTCTTGTACAGACTCGAAAGAGAATAAAGGTGGAGCTAACAGCAACTACAATAGTGATTGACAGTCATAACATGGAAAGAGAAAAGAAGATTAAGTTCTGCAGAACAAAACTGATGGATCTTAGATCTATAAAATGAAGAAATCCATACATAAAATTTAAAGATGGTTTGCTGTCACATGTTTTTAAGTAGTGTGGCTTGATGGTGTAAATTAGTTGAGTTAAAATCCGTGTCCTGAAAATGTCAGCTTATATACACTATATACTTAGCAAATCTTGTCACTGTCTACTTTTCCTCCATCTGATGCAAAGCCTTAAAAATATGTATATGCTGAATGCACAGACATCTTTGAAAAGCTACACAGAATTTGCTACCAAACAAGGGTCATAGAGTCTGGAAGGAAAACCTTGGCAGGTTTTCTTAATCTGTTTTGATGTTTCTGTAGCTACCAAATTCATTCACAAAGGACAGACTAACAAAACATCTCTGAGTAACCCTGGCTCTTAACATCTCCTTCAGAGACACCTCAGAACTCCTTTTGAAGTAGCAGTTTTAAAATCCTTCATTTGGTTCCATTTTACAGATGATAAAAGAATACAAGACAAACAATCTCCTGTAAATATTTTTCTGAAGAAATAAATATAATGAGCTTCTTATGAATTATATTTTTCTCTCCCATGTGAGTTGAAATGTAGTGATTCTTTTATACTGCCGCTTTCTTGTGAACAGCAGCAAAGACCAGCAACTAACCCTCTGAGCAAGAAAACTTACAAAACTTGGCCTTATGTATCACACTTGATTTATTTAGCTCCCTCGTGTCTCTACAACCCATCTCTTTACAATTCCTCAGTCTCCAGCTGCCTTATTCTCTCTCCTTTATCCCAAATTTTTATCTCTTCCCATATATACTAACATTTTCTTTTTAGCCTTCTGAGTGGCATATGTTATGCTTCAGTTTGCAGCTTCACATACATTGAATGGTGCTGCTTCTTGATTCTTCTAAACTAATGGCAAGCAAATCAAATAAATTTGGAGTCTGCACATGTCTGAACCAATGTCATGCAGACCTTCATAGGACCTTATTCCTCAGATCTATGCCTTCTTATCAAATGCAGCTGAAATTGGCCAACACACATAAAACCTAATGGCGGGCAGGAGGACAGAAAGGGATGAGGAACAAATAATAGTGATCAGCAAACTAAGGAAAAGATTATATAAGGTGCAGAAAATAAAGCAAAAATAACAGTTCTTTATCAGAAAAAAAAGTGTCCATCTGAATCTCCAGTAATGAAAAGCTACTCAGGCATATATTGGAATAGAATGAAAAGGAAAGCATTTCTTGCTATTTGTTTTCCTGTATTATTTTTTTTCATGATTCTCCAGACTTCAAAATTGCTAAATGGAAAGTAACCTTACTTCCCTGCTTCCATCTAAGCACTTCTTTCAGGTGACTAGTTGAATTTAACCTCAAATCCCTTCCACTGTGATACTCACTTCAGTCACTCAAGTAGGACTCAAGTGTATGCTGAAAGGTATGCTTCTGAGTAAAATGTGTAATTCTCCAAGTTAGGATGACATTGAGTTGATATTGTGGTCAGATAGTAGAAATCTTGAAGCTTAGTAAAAGAAAAAAAAATCAGTCCTGAAACAAAAGTAATAAGAGAGATTTGAAGTCTGCTGAAAAGTTGCCATTGATGTCTATGTAGTTTGATGTTTACAAATTCACACTATGTTTTTTTCACAGAGAATTATAGGGATAATACATTTCTCTTCATGCCTATATTCTTGATAAGAGTTTTCAACTGAAGTTACAATGAAATCCAATAGACTAGCTAGCTTATAAAAGGCACTTATTTCATAGATTTTCAGAACTATGAGTTCTGGCTGAATACCAGATGCTAAATCAGTAAAAATGCCTCTTTAATGATCACCAGTTAAACAAGAGATCTGTTCAAAGTGGTTTGAATCTCTCATCTACAGACTGGCTGCTCATTCTATTTGATAATAGCACTGTCTTACAGCAGTTTTCTATTTACTAAAACTCCAACAGCATTATATTGCTAGCTCCTGAACTCTATCAGAATTAACGCCCACTTGTGCTATTAAACTTTAAGGATAGAAACGATATCTTGTCTTAAAGTCAGTGAAAATTAAATAATAGACAAACAAACACCATGCAATTTAAATATTGAAATAGTATTTTAATATTTTCCTTCTGATGTGCATAGCTAGAAGGATTGTGTTTTGGTTAAAAGCATCTCGATATAGTCAGAGGACAGGGAAGAAGACAAGGTTAATTCTCTTACTAGTGTGCACTGACTGAGGGCAACTGAAAATCCTGGCAGGACAGAGAAGTAAAAATTTAATTTTTCCCAACTCTAAGACACATAAACTTTCACAGTCTCCAGAAAGGTAGCAAGCACTCCACCACCCAGACACAAGGCAGTCACCCCGATCTGGGAGGTAAATCCATTACTCAGCCTTAGCACACGACCATTGGTGCATAACCCAATCTAAGAAACGGGCAACAGGCAGGAAATCTCACAGGCAGTATCAGAAGGTGTTCTCTTCTCTTTTTATTTCCCACACCTACCTCATCTGCTCAGAAATGTGACATTTAAAAGGAGTTTACAGCAGTTAAACCAAATAAGTAACAAGGCCTCTCATCCCTTACACCTGTTACCTATAATTGTACGAAGGACTCATCTAAATATTAACAAATGCTTTAAAACCAATCAGGATCCAAAATACTTATATGAAGACAGTTTTATCACACATTTTATAAATGAGAGAACTGTAAGACATCATCTAACACAGAATATAAAATATATGCAATCATTTTTGAATATTTACCCTAAACTGACATTTCTAAGGCCATACAGTAAGCAAGAACTGAGAATAAAAAGTAGCAGGAAAACCATCAACCCAAAACAACAACATAAAAACAATTAATATTACCCCCCCCCAATTCTGACCAAAATACTTGGAAGCATCAAAACAAAATAATTCATTTTGGTTCAGAAAGAAGTTTACTGGTTGCAAAATAGAAAATAAAAGCTTTTAGTAATGCTCAGTATTGTTTTCTAATCTACGAAGTACTTTTCATTTTCTCTCATTGGTAGTGTCCACCAAAATAACTCCTTAACTGATATTCTAAAACTGTACAATGTAAATTCCAAAATCTGTGATAGGAAAGCATGTACTGCAAGTGACTGTGGAGTTTAACTGCGACTTGTATTCTGTTAACAAACATTCAACAAGTAATTTCTAAGTTATTTCTGTCTCCAATGGAAGACTATTTCCTAAGCTACCATTACCCACTGTACTCCTCTTAAGTGATAATGCCACAATTCTCTCTTTCTGAAACTCCCACAACTCACTTCAAAGTGACAGAAGAGGGAAAAGAACAATATGTTCTCCTTACTTGAACTGGCCACAGGCACAGTGGGAAGTAGGTTTCATTCCCTCACAGGAAAAGGTGCAGTGGTTTTACTTGCAGCTTACACAAATGATGACATTCTGAGACATAAGTGCTGTGACTCTGTGTGAATTTTTTTTGTCCATTTACTACAAAACATTGCCTGTCTATCAATAGTCCAACATTAGCAATGGAAACAATTTCTTAATCTTACCTTGAAAACAGTCCACTTCTTCAAAGTTAATATTGAGAAAATGAGGATATTTGCTTTTGGAGTTTCTATAACTTGTGAGTCTTTACACTCAGCCTTTGAGTCAATAAAGAGATAGTAACAGAAAAAAACCCTGGAAATATCTTTCAGTGCTTTGGTAATAACTGGTCTACAGTAAATTAACTGAATTTGTTCTATGCATTTAACAGCTTCTAATTCAACCTATTTCAGTTTTCTCTGTTCTCTAAATGCAGATTGCTGGGTAGTGTTAAAGAGAGTTAATTAGCTACAAATACCAAACAGCACCCAAATAAACAGGATCATTATTAACATACAGTGAACAGCTGTGTCATTTGATAAATTGGGTTTGTTTCTAACAGTGCTGCTCTCCAAATATTTTCTAAATTGGAGAAGGCTTTTCTCTTTTTATGACTGCCTTCCATGAAAACCAAATCTGTTCTATGCATGAAAGGTCAAAGAGAAGAGTAGCTGTACATTTCTAAGGCAAGAATAAAATTTGTATTAAATTGCACAATAATAATTTATTCACTAACAATAATAAAAATAGAACTATAACTGAAATAATTAGATTTTGATAGTGACTAAATATGTTGCTGGATGTCTTGTTATTTATTATGAGCACAATTTAGAAAAATATTATTTTATTTACCTCACTTACTGAATTTAGAGGTATTGAAAACTACTAGATCAATGGCTGCTGAGTGTCAGACTGTCATACTTCCTCTGTTAAAATGTAATCTTGAGTCTGAAGAGACTGTATGAAAAGGCAAATCTGGAGAATTAAGTTTTTCAGGAACATCACATAATAGTCTATCCTCTAGTTTCAAAAATGATTGATCGTGCTAGTGCTTTACATTGTGTAAATTCTAGTGTGGATCTGTGCAGAGACAGGACTCAGTGATCCTTATGGGTCCCTTCCAGCTCAAGACATTCTATGAAATCTGATGGTAACCTGAAATTAATAAAATACAAACTGTCCCATCAATACAAAGTGGAAGCTTAAATCCACATTAAATAAGCTGTCAGAGCTTTAATTTCCTATGCTCACTGATATCCTTGACTCCTAAAAGTTTCATCATGGATGTCTTACTAATGAGGTCTAGCTTACACTACTGCAAACACACCTCAAATCCAGACATTACATAAGAAAACACATAAACAGATTTAAAAATGCACTGGAGTCATAGATTCAATTAACTACCAGATGTTCTAAGTCATAATCACTCTGCCCACTTCAAATTCACCACCAGTATCAAAACTTAAGATTAGTTGCAATCCCATTTGACAAACTTCTTGAAGACTGTTTTTTTTCTGGTTTAGGCATAAAACTATCAGGAATTCAATGGAATATTGCAGATTGTCTGACCAAATAGTGGCCAGATTTTTCAAGTCATTCAGCTACAGCTACTGCCCTGAACTGTGAAACCGAGATGTAGAAATATCTCTTGTTATATAGTCAAGATCTATGACATCTTATTAGAACTTTTTCTGTCTTTGATTCAGAATTGACTGTGTGCAACAGCAGAGTGAATTCTGAATAAAGGGTTGTTATACAATTTAAAGCTACAATTTGAGCACAGAATATAGTGATTTACCCCTAAGGTTCTGTTAATACGAGCACTGTGTTCATACTCACAGTGCGACCAACACATACCCGTAATCACGGATATGCTAGGCAATGCTGCTCCAATCTACAGAAAGAAAAGATCCTGCTAGGCTGTGATACAGAATTAAAACAAAATAAGAAGTCATCATATTTACTTGTGCTTCAGCTGTCATAACAGATCCTAAATTTGGGACTTATTCATATGGATTTTTTTCTATTTCTTTTGTACCAGACTGAACATTTTCAAGTTCTGGGGATTATTTTCAGACAAGGAAAGCCCTTGCTGCTGGACTTCTCTTAGCAAAATTTGGTTTTAGACTTTTAAAAATGTCCTTGTTATGTAATTACAAATGTACAAAATGTAACCTTTTCTACATTATCTCCCTCTGATATTTATAGTAAGCACATATTTGAATATGAGGATAGAATTTCAAAGTAACAGAGCTCTCACTTATTGGAAAAATGCACAACATATAAAGGAATTGTTGTATGCCAGGTTTAATGAGCAATATTTTAATTGACAGAGAAAAGATTTCATCATTCTATCAGTATTCCCAGGATTTACCCATACAGCTCTCCCATGTGACACTGAAGGAATTTACTCTTGAGAAAAGATATAGTAAAGGTTAATATCATCCATATGTGGGATTTTATTGTAATGCCTGCACAAAAACAAACTGTGGAGGTCAAGCCTATCAACCAGGAACTGCAAAAGCAATACCTTTATTTTCCCCTTCTAGATATTTTCTTTCCTGTAAAAAGTTGCTATTCAGATACTAGGAAAAAACAAACCACCATTTTGAAGAAATCATGTCAAACTTCAACCCCCCTAAAGAAGTTGAAGACTTTTTTGGAAGACAAAAAGCAGTGCAGGAATCCAGAGAATACACTATTTTTAAGGTGATCTTCTGCCAACACAGCCATAAAGGTTCTTAAAATGAAGGATGCTTTTTTTTATTTTTTTTCATTTTTGTCCCTTATTTTTCCAGTTATTACATTATATTTGTATGAAAGATTAAAATTCTAAGACTGCTTCATGGCATTCATTTCCTTTTATTAACATTAACAATTTACTAGAGGCCCCAACATGTACAAAATGCCTATGGAACAAAATAAACTGTGATTACACTTACTACTGAAATGATTTCAGAGACAACTGAAAATGTTAATTATGGTTTTAGAATTGTGCTGTGAAGTTCTCCCTTTCTTAGGGTAATATTTGATTTCTGAAACCTAGCAGAGGAAAAAGTGATCTCTAATAAATGACCTTTCTCTTTCAAATGATCTGCAAAGCCTGAACCTGAAAGTATTCAGGACACAATATGAGGTTCACTTTTTAATTCAGATGTTTAATTACTCATTATATTATTATTCAACTTTCAGAACTGTCAACTTGAAATAGAATCTTAAAAGTTTTTAATCAGGCTGTAGCTCTTTGCCTGGTTTATGTATTATTGCACCACTAATGAAAGGTCCAGGGGTTAGCAATTGTTTGCTGACAATCCGATATGGGAATGAGAATAGAATTTCAGTCCTTGAACAAAGCTGCACTGCATCTGCAGTGTTGACAGGGGAACATATGTAGAGAGGACATAAGGAGTCAGAAGGAACAACTGCCAAGTAGGTTGATATTTTTTCCTTTCTTGATCCCCCCCCCTCAAACTGCACTTTATCCTTTGGTATTTTGATAGCACAGTAGGTTAGGCAGAAACTCACCAAGAGAAAGTTTTTGCCAGGGTAAAACCGATTTGAAAGCTCAGAATACAAAATTTGCATTCCTAATCATAATTATTAGAGGACTGAGATGGACAACAGAGGGGAAAAACAAAACATGTCTGTTGATGAGGCACAGCATAAGAAAAAAAAAGCATAATGCTTTCTACATGATGGTGATGGTATCAGCATTTGCCAGTTGTCGGTCCACCCTTCTGCAAATACTGCCGTATCAAAAGTAATTCTTCATCTACTGTCATTTAAATAGAAACATAAACTAATATATTTTCAAGTGTAAACATTTAGAACCATTTTAAATAGTTATTTTTAGTTAATTCTGAAAGAAAATCAGCATGCCCCTTGTAACCTGCCATATATCCTTTGCTGCTCAGAACATTGGCTTGTTTGAGGATCAAGAGGGCTTCTTAATGTCATGAACACACTGCTTCATAGGAGAATGAGCTTGCAAATTAGTCTTAGCTTTAGAAGTTATTCCTCTTTTTCATCTTCTAGATCCAAGACTATTCAGCTCTGCATAATGCTGCATTTGCATGGCACGAAATAAGCAGTTGCAAAGGATTAGCATTACTACATCACCAAAATGATGTGAAATATGTATTTCTTAATGCAGTTAGTGTATTTCAGATTGTGTTTTAAAATTAAATTAAGAAAAATATTCAGTGCCTGGGAAATGCTGAGGTTTGTATTTACAAATAAACCTACAAATTAATAATGTGGGTGTCTGAAACAAGAACTACACATAATAACAACATAAAACAACAATATATGTATAATATATATAACAACAACACAGCTATTTTCAACACGGTTTCTGCAGAGTCAGAGACTACAAGTTGTTGATGCTTGCCAAGTGCACACTGCGATCAAGCTCTGAAGCAGTGCAACAAGAGCGTTCCTGACCTGACAAAAGGACAAACTCTTCCATCATGAAGACAGTGAAGCACTGGATCAGGTTGCAGTGCACTCCCTGCACTTCCTGGCAGGTTTTCAGGATGTGGCTCAGTAGAGCCCTAAGCAACCTAGTCTGATCTCACAGCTGATGCTGCTTGAAGCAGGAGGCAGGTCTCTGACTACAGACTTCCTCAGATTCCTTCAGACCCAAATTATCCCACAATTTTATGCTAAAGGTGCCAAAGACAGCTATCATGGAAAATGATGCAAGTTAAATTATTGCATTCACCAGAAATGATATCTAAAGATGAAAGGAGAAATTGGAAAAGTAGGAGGACTGAAGTATAGACAATTTGAAGCATATTTTATTAGATGACGCAAACAAAACTTCCAGATCTCTGTGTAAAATTCTGTATTCACTTTATACATCTGACATTTACAAAGTGATTAAAACTGGAGGCATTCTAAACTAAATTTAAAAAAAAAACCAAAACCACACCCCAACCTAGATTTACTGCATATGTATCTTTTTTCCTACAGAAAAACTGAGGAAGAGTTCTGTTGGCAATACAGGGTTAGGCTGCTAAAATAAATGAATAAGTTCCTTTCTATTACTGGAATGATATAAATGCTAGCCATTTTTAATATCACTCAGCAGCTCTATGAAACAAAATGTACATAAAATTTACAACAAACTGACAGAAATGTCCTTATTGATGGTAACTTCAGTTTTTCTTTTTGGACCGTCACAAGTATGAGAGAAATTGAGATGCATCCCAAAAGCCATTTAAATTTAAAACTTTCTGTTTCCTTTTGGAAATACAGACTACATTTGAAATGTAGTGTCACCTATTAGAAATGCATCCCATGATTAAAAAGAAACAAAGGGAAACTAGATTTTTTTATCACATGAAACGCTGCTTCCATAGCAGTCTGAGCATGTGAGTTGTTTCTACTGCAAATAGCTCCATTACCTCAGTACATAAGGATTCCTAACAAACGAAGGGCTGTGTAAAATTCAATCTTCTATTGCTTAAGAAGTACATTTGGATATTGATAGATCAAGTGGGATGAACAGATCCCATTATAAAATATGTGCCTATTTAATTAGCTGTGTTCTGAACATTGTATTTTAGTTAATATATGCTACAGAATAAATAATACATACGGTAGAACACTCCTTGCTTATCTGTGGATCAGAGAGTCAGTACACGAGCTCCCGTGAAGCAAACGTGATGATATGGACTCTTTCTTTCCTCCTTACTAACATAATGCAAGAAAATACCCAACCAAATTCTGCATACTGTGAAAAATCTGTGCAAGTGTTAGAAGACTCAGAACAAATAATGTTGTCTATATAGAACTGATCTTCTAAAATATTTCCAGTCCAATTTACACTGTACAAACTCCATGAATAATGTGTGACAATTACACGTGTATCTAACTTTTAAAAGAACCAAAGTTTCTCTTGGGGAATTACAAGACTTTCTCAAACCTTTATTCTTTCAAAGGTTTCCTTCAGGACTTTTATTTATATTTGTGTTATTTTCACTAAAATAATTCTTTTTGGCATTTTAATAAAAATCTTAAAGCTGGTACTTGAGTAGTTTTTTGTTCCATGTAGAATATCCTACAATTCCTAAAAGACTTTTACTGTTTAAAAGAATGATGGTATACATGTCACTGGTTCATAAAATAATGCTTTTAAGAAAAATTGGAAACCCACAGAACAAAAGTAAGAGCATCCTCAAGTGAAATGAAAAAGCAATAAATTAAAACCTTTTTACAGGTCATTCTTTTCATATTTTATTTCTTATTCAGTAAATCAGCAGTCCATGGATTTTCACCTGTAAAATACTGCTGCAGGAAATTGCTCAGTATGAATTATAGAGAGAACAGTTTAGTTAATTAAAAGTTTGACTAAGTAGCAAGTTACTTAGACAACTAAATCCCAATTTCAAAATAATTTATCTACTTAGCCAGTCTCATGAAAAATGAATGGGAAAAGACTCTATATATAGACTTCAAATCACTTTTGCAAATATGGTTTGGTTGGTTTTAAATGTGTTTTGCCAAAAACATTTCATCTTTTAAACTAAATAATACTGTATCCAAAGGCTTTTTGAGATTATGTCACCATATTCTGAACTGTCCCATGACTCTCGTGAAAGACAAAATGTGGCAAGAGGCAACACAATGACAACATCTAATTAAAATTGGTGCATCCAGAATCCTTTTCAAAAACAACAGCACAGGTCTCCCTTTCCTGAATTCTCTATGTAAAGTAGTCTGAAAAACATTTTTTCTCCATTACAAAGAGTCACTTTTATGAATGCAATGGTAATATAAATGTTATTTATTAGAAAAAAGGAAAAGTGTAAACAAATTTTTGCACTCAGACTTTAAGGTACTGTATGTTTAAAGAAAACATTCCACTTCTTCCCCTCTGGCAGAAATTTTATATTGTATATAGTAATCTTTTGTATAGATTTTGTGCTTAGGAATTTTGTAATACAAGGACAGCCAACTTTTCAATGGAAAAAAGTGGGAAATCAAAACTTTTTATAGACAGCAACTTAAACTGTCCAGTAAACCAGAAAATTGGTGAAAAACCAGTGGTCAAAGTTCACCTCAGTAACAAATTGTCTGAGAAATCGTAATGCTGGCAGTTTGATCAGCCAGTGGAGTCTCTAGCTGCTTTACTGCTGCACTATAAGAAATAAATTCTAAAAGTAGCCTAGAAATATAGATGATTATTTGCATTATAGATGCTGATCTAAAAATTGAAACCCAAATCTTGGTAACCAGGTAACTACCTTTGGAATTTTTAAGGAAAGTGAAATATAACTTCTCATAGAGCCATGTATATAATTGATAATGAATATTTTAGTTATAAATACATATCCTATAAAACAAAAAGGTGACCCACAAAACAGACATCTTATCTCAAAAGCTTGTCCCTCTTTTATGTATGTATCAGATGACCACATAGGACATATTACCTCTCCTTAAAAAATACATGAGACAAGATTTGTAAAGTTCTAGCCTGCCTTCAGTTAGAGCTTCCATATGCTTCAAGAGATATCATCAAATACTCATTTTAGCTCTCTACCATATCGGTCACTGTACTGCTTTGTTTAAAGCAACATTTGACATGTTTATGCTAATGAAAACCCCTTGTTCCCCCAGACATTACTTACTGCTATCAACTACAAGAAAGGAAGGAGGATTGTAGTTGGTAGCTCTAGGGAAGAGCTTGGGAAGCCAGAGATCTAGTCAAGCTGGGTATCTGGCAGAGGAGCTACCAGCCAGGATGACTGGCATGGCTGAGAGTGTGACACAAACCCATGACAATACCATAAAACTGTAAGCATGTTCATATCTTATGAGTTTGATAACACACAGGTTTAGAACCATGACATTACTCTGGAATTAAAATAATGCCATGCCTTCAAGTGGACTTTTTGTTGCTGCTGTTACAGTTAATATAAACTTCACTCTGGACAGACTTGTTTTGTTTGGTAAATTCTGTTAACTGTAGAACTTCCACTTGCATCTTGTGAGGAGCCAGTGCCAGTGCAACAGAAATATCAGAGGATTCTACAAGCCCTCCATTACTTTTCTTCCCTGTATCTGTCCCAGTCTTAGGCTCATCAGCTTTTCCTAAGTTTTTCACTAATCTCTCCCTCTGTTTGTATTGTAAGTGACAATATGTATCTTCCAGCTCATTTTTATGCAATATACAACACTCTCAAATTTTGTAAAAAGAAAGATAATTGGCTTCCTTCCCTTGATTTAACTGAAAACTACTAACCAGTTCTTGGAGCCAGCATTTTCCCCCAGGAAGAGATTCACTGCTTAAAATGAAATGCTGTGCAAACCTTCTCCAGTTGTTCTTCACACTTCCTGAAAGCTTCACTGTTCTATTTCTCACTCCAAGTATTTCTGAGTTTGTTGCTCTTCTGGCAATGTGTGAGGTTTCAGATGGATTGCAGAATTACTCTCAAATAAAAAAGTCTCAAACAGGAAGGTTCACTGTTTCAGACTTACTGTGTAGCAGGAACAGGGACAAAGAGAGCAAATTACTTGAAAAATGCAAATGCTTACATTGGTATATGCATATTTGTAAAATAGAAAGCCAAAGAACCTGTCATCTATACAAAGCTGATTGAAACAAATTGGTTTTCTGAACTTAACTTCTAAAGAATTTATTTTATCACCTTACTAAGTATAGGGATTTTCTGAAACGTTAATAGGAAGGGATCTCGAAAATTGGATTATATTATTACAAAGACACAAGGCAAAAACAGAAGCCAGAAAAATAGGATAGAAAGATGAAAAAGACAAAATTAAGTCAGAGGAAGCAGCAAAACACTGTGTACCATCTATGAAAATATGCAATGTATGCATTTAATTCCTCCAGCAGGAGGAAGATTTTTTTTTTTCCCCTGACATTCAGTAAAATCTAGCATTTTACTATAAAAAAGTAACTTAAACTGTTGAGCTGTTCCATATCTGGGCAATGGTCCCGTAAAAAAAGAAAATATCTTTAGGGTGTCTCTGTTTAACTCATTTGTAGCAACTTAGGTTCTATCAGGATTCATAAGGGAAAGCTGTAAAATGAGAAAAAACGTAGCACAAATTACTTAGCAGAAAAAGAATTTACAGTAGTACAAATGACCTTGGGGCTGGGATGTGAATGTTCAGCTTTCAAATCAGAGCCAACCTCAGAAAGCTGCAAGCACCCAAAGCTGAAATGCAAAAGAGCATATATCTACAAAATTGCCATGGAAATCTTAGGGTTTGTTTCTATTTTGTTTTCTTGTTCTTAAAAATGCAAAATAAGTATCAAGAAAGTACTATAGCACTTTTCTGATAGTGCATAGGAAAAATTTAAAAGCAGGACACACACCTTAAAAACATGAAGAGTTCAATCATACACAAAGAGAACAGGAAAAGCAACTGCAGTAGATCCTCAAACATCCAACAATATAAGATAAAAGAATCCACTCATCATGTCTCTCAAAACAGTAACTTGCTCCACCGCTTATGATGTTCTCTATGCCAAGGACAGAAACACAATAAGACTCATATTCCAACCCTTGTCTCCTGATCATTTCATTGTGTGTGGAAAATAAACAACAAGAAAAACCTACATTAGCTGGCTCTTTGCTTAAAACCACTTTGATTTTCTTTGACCTAAGCTTAAGTTAATGATGGTATTCAAGGAAGCATCAGAACAAGTTTCTGTGAATACTGGCATAAATTGAAATGAACTCTCTTTGTTTCAGGAATGTCCTAGATACAATAAAAGCATTTGAACTACAATTGCATTACAGAGCAACATACACAGTATCAGCCATGTCTGACCAGTTAATCTTTATTTTTAACAGATGACAGGCACTGGCATAAAAGCAGAATTTCTGCCAGAGTTTTGTCTTTTAAAACATTCTGAAACTAGAGGAGAGCACAGTTGAAAGTCTCTGTCCTCTCTCAGTGCCGCTGAGAAGAACACCATTCTACAATCCACGTGAGTCTTTCACTATACTCACTGCTACCAGTAGAACTAGAACATGTTCATTAAAATAGATGACTATAAACAAGACATATTCTTTGCCAAATTAGGTTCCAAACATATAAGTTTAAAAGCAGAGTCAGAAATAACCATATATCCAAATATACTACTGAAGTAATATGATTAATTAATATTACTTGTACAAAGTTATTTATTTAAATGTATTTATTTAAAATATTTAACCAGAAAATTACCATCAAGATTAAAAGAATTACACAGCCTACAGTAACTAACATTTCCAGTATCTCAAGGCTAATAATTTACATTAGGGATAAAACTAAGCATGGTGTCTATTAGTGAGCAAGACGCAATGTGGATGTCACTGAAAAGGAAGCATTCATTATGGATGTTAGAAGGAGAAATTCCTCACATCAAGAAAATAAGGCAAAGGGTGTAATTCATATGAGGGAGAAAAAGCACTATCAGGAAACATCTCCAGAGCAATTGTTAAATACATGAAGATACAATGCAAAGCCTTCTGGCAAGCACCAAATGGCACTGATGAGGAAGGTAGCACAGGATGCAGTATTTTAACTAGGCAGCTTGAACTTAAGTGAAACTTCCATCTTGAAAAAGATTTTATCAATGAAGGCTTCTTTCTCATGGCATGTTTGTGCCCCCTCTGCAACACCCTACATCATGCAAAGAAACAGCAAGTCATTGGAAAGCCAATAGAAAGGTTGGCAAGAGCTGGCAAGTCTTCCCAAGAGGTCAGCCCAGGGTTTGCCTCAGTGCTTAGAGAATTAAAGGCATGAATTTCTGGCTCCTGTTCTGCAGTCTGAAGACAGACTACATATTTACACTGTTTAAAATGTAAGTATATCATGGTTGTTATGATCCTGAATAGCAAAGCTTTTTGTTGTAATGGTTTGCTTACTTTTCAGTTTTGAGTAGATTACAAAAAAATTAGTATAGGTATTCTTGTATCAAGAGAAGAAAAAAATCAATATCCTTTTGCTAAGGCCCCAAATTATTTCTTTTCAGACCAATCTTGCTTGCAATTGTCTGTACCTGGCCTTACAGACATTCTGTATTACCCAGGAATTCCCTTCTAGGCTTTTTCATACATTTATTGTCCAAGAACACTGTCACTGCTTACTCTGTAAATTGCATTCTTCTCTTGCAAGTTCTATGAATCAATTAAGAATAGGTGTGTAACGTACCTCCTGTGCTAGTAGACAATACATGTTTTAAATAAAAACACAGATTCTCATCAATAACCCAACATTCACCTTGGGTTTTTTAGCTGATATCCTATTGAACAATAACATTCTGTAATTTCAACCATATAGACTGGACTATGTTGTCTAGAAGTATAAATGAGTGTACTGGCATTGAGTCCTGCTTTACATCATCTGGAAAGTCATTCAAGTGACAATTTCTTCACAGTAGCTTGAGATCAGTTTCTATAGGCTGCAGGGAAATATATATATATATAATTTTTTAAAAAGAAATTTACAAAATACCAGCTTTGGCTCAGGAAATGCCTCAATAACCAATTACTGAATGGTTGGAGAGTGTCTACAGTGCTTCTTTCTGGCTGTGGTCTTGCACAGTGCTGCTCATGTATTTGTCACCGCTCCCAGCAGTCTGTGGTCAGAGGAGAGTGTTTATGTAGACAGACTTTTGGTCTGACACTGTATAGCTATTATTTTTGTTCAAATGTTAACAAAGCCAGTTAACAAATCCAGTAATGAGCAGTAGGATGAAAGTGATAGGGACAGTGATGCTAAAACTCCCTTTGAAAGTGATGATGTCTAGAATTACTATGCAGGAACTATCACAATCATACTTGATATAAAATAATATAAAACCATAAAACTGTAATAATTTTTTAGGTCTTCAATAAGAAGTAGCCTATATTCAATTTTATCTTCATACAACTCATATTTTGAAATGGTATTTTTTCAGGCTGGAAATATTAGACATGAGGAGAGGGTGAAGCTCACAGCAGAAGAGAAAAAGGAATACATTTAATATACGTTACTGAATCCAGGAATATGATTTGTAGGTAACTGGTAACAAAGGATTCTGAAGTACTGTGAGTGAGACATTACTGTAAAAGGACCATCAATACATTTGTATTCCTATAAATAAAACTTGAAACTGTTGCTGTTCATGTGGCTACACTCTCTCAGAACTGCAAGTGTACTGAAAACAAGACAAATTCAGAGCTCTCAGTGAAGTCAGTTCGGCCACGTAGACTTCATGGAATAAGAAAGATGGAAACAAACCCTTCCTTCTATTGCTTTTCTTTAACAAATAATTTCAAAATAAGATAAATATATACATCTCTGTTGAGAAGATCTCTTCTTCACTAAAGTTAAACTATGTAGCTGCTGTTTGGCACAGTTCTTTGTAACCTAAACAATGACCCAACTCATTTCACCGCTATACCTGAGGGCATGATGAACGTGCAACACGTTTAACACAGCAGAAAAACTCCAATTTAAACATAGACAAATTATTAAGTAGCACTTGTATAGCATATTATTTTCTAAGAATAGTTACAAATTATATGAAACACTTATTTTAACAGAGTTTGGGGGGGGGGGGGGGGTTTTGGCAATTGTTTCTCCTGCCTGCATTCAGGTAATTGCAACAGATAGCTTAAAAATTCTGTATTTCAGCTCCTACAACAGGTAACACTAGTTATGAAATCAATGGCTTTGGCATTTGTATTTAACACATCTCTAAGCATAAAATTTTACTGTCTTATGTAGGAATACTTTGCATTTGTTCATAAAAGCAATACAATTCATACGCATAATTCTGGAGATGTTCCATTCTACATTTAAGAAAATTTTACCTCTTTTAATCCTGTAAATTCTGCTTTACCTCACAATGTCACCCAGAAGAATTGAGAGAGAGTAGTAAGAAGTGGAGTAGGGAGCTCATAAGAACAAATTGGATTTCTAATTTAAAACTGGAATCAAAACCATTATTCAGTGCTATATTATTTTATTCCTTTGGAGAAGGGCAAAACCTTTCAGCTTTTAAGTTATATATAGTTTTCTACTTCCCCTCCCTACTGACAAATAGATTAGTTGAGGCCATTTCTCTCCATTAAATTGACACTGTAATGTACCCACAGTTCAAATTACCTTTTAGGGGAGCACTTTTTTAATTCCAGGTAACAGCAGGATTTGCATTTGTCACTTCAGTTGAACACAGTTATTTTTCCTCCCTTCCTACATCCCAGGTAACTCCCTCTGTATGATACCAGCTCAGCCAAGAAAACAAAACATTGTTATGGATCTTTTATGCTGTTTTTCTGTAGTCTAAACTACAAATCTGTGCAAAATTTTTACAAGAGCTTTGTAGGTAGAAATACAAACTAAACACTGGCCTGATTGAAGAAGCATCAAATTTTACCAGCTGCAATGACAAGAGTAAAGGGCATCAAACTTGTACAGAGCATGAAACAGGCATGGACAGGACACTAATCAATGCAGTACAGCTATGTGGAATATGGTTTCTTGTTTGCAATTCAGAAGACATACCTCATTCCAAAAGAACTAACTAAATGTTTTCCAGTTTCTCCATAAAAATATGTGTCTAAAGATAAGATCAGAGATTCTCTCCACATTTTTCAGAAGGCAGTACAAGTTAAGAAAATGAATAATGCTTTTGTGTATCAGTCTGAAATACTAACCCTAAATACACTTTGTCCATGAAGCTCATTTCTATTTCCTTCTCTACCAGAAGATTATTATTCTGTTAGACAGAGGTGTACATATTCAATAACAATGTCAAGGTCAAATTCTACCTTTGCATTAAATTAGTTTTTTGAGACTTCTGTTAAAATAAATCACTGGATAAATTCACCAGATAGCACAATAAGTAGGATTGTGTCTTTTGTCTCTCGTACAAAACTGATTACAGTGTTGATTTGTAAGAAATTATAAAGAAAACAAGTTTTGCAGACCCTAAAATTACTTGTGTGGGAGTGCAATTATTATACCAGATATCACACATATCCCACACTGCACTGCCATTTACCAGTGCTATTGTGAGCCTAGGAAGAACAGGTATAAAGGGAATTGAAGAATTCCAAAAAAAACAAAACCCAACTATATTACAGTAATTTCATCTATATGCCAGAAAGAAAACACAATGCTTAAAACACGTGAAACTTTTCTGGCATATATAAGTAACTGCAATGTGAAGAAGAAAGTATGTTAGAAAAAAGCTGCATACTCAATTATTACAGGTACATCTGGTGATTTTATTTAAAGGTCAAATGTAAGATATGAAATGTACACTGAGTGCTTTCTATACCATCTCTCATTTCTCCTTTCCTAGCCCTCTTAGTTACTTCATAACTATATCAGTAGTTGGGAAAACACATTCCTGAAAACAAACCCAAACCAAAAACCAATATCATACTTCTAAGGAAAAAAAAATTTTCTTTTATAAAATATCAGAAGACAAAATTAAATTCTGGTGTCATAGCTGAAAGTGACACTCATTTCTCATAAAACATGACAATGAGCATCTACAACAAGCATTTAACTACTAATTTATTGAATTTACTAAAGATAGGACAATAAGAAATGGCCTGAAGTTGTGCAGGAGAGGTTTAGGTTGGATGTTACAAAAAACTTCACCAAACGGATCGTCAAGCACTGGAACAGGCTGCCCAAAGAAGTGGTGGAGTCACTATCACTGGAGGTATTTAAAAGACATGTAGACTTGGTGCTGAGGGACATGGTTTAGTGGTGGATTTGGCAGTGTTGGGATAATGGTTGGACTTGATCTTAAAGGTGTCTTCCAACCAAAATGATTCTATGATGCTAAAGAATCAGAATCAAACAGCAAAATGATGATTTTTAAGCAGAATTAAATTCCTAAGTTTCAATTAATTTCAAAGTTGTACAAAACATTATTAAGTGAGTAAAGTATAAGTAGCTTGTGAGAAAGGTTCTGGAACAAAAGCATTGCTGTATCTCTTTCCAAAATTAAGCTTGGCCTAGAAGCAAGAATAATGAAAATTTCAACTGAAAATTATTAGATAATTTAATGATTTACTTGCTAGTTTAATTAGATTTTGGAACAAACTGTTTTATTACACTGTTAATTGTCATGGATTTTGATGATATGGAAGTTCAAATACTGTCAGAGACCAAGGGACAGAGAATTGATACTGAAATTCATAGGATATCAGAACATAACTGGTATTTAGTATGTGCCTGTCAATTGCTTAGGATAAAACTGCTTTATCCCCTGTCTCAAAAGCCCTGTTAGGTACTTGACTTGGTGTTTTGGAACCCCAGCTTTTCATAACCATACACATTCATACTCATTTACTACATACTATCAAATTTTTCTGTCTTCATTTTACTAGAGCTAGTAAATCAAGTTTTTCTAAATATTTCTTATATATTACATCCCATCTTCTAATCATATTTTTCTTTGAGTGTAGCTCTTCTTTGCACCTATTCTACCCTGAAGTAATTTCTTTTAAAACTCATGAACAGAAAGGTGAATAGAAGTTCAGTTGAGTTCATCCCAACATATGTACAAATAAAGAGTTTATAGTGTCCATATTATCCTAATATCCAGGCACATCATAACATTTAATGCTGAGTTGGAACATATTAACTCTATTTTACAGCTAAGGCACACAGCAAGGTTAAATGGCACATCAGATAAAGGGCACAAGCACTGAAATTATTCAGAACAGTAGATCATGGATTTTCAGTGCTACATCTACTCTTTGGAGTGGAGCCCTGATCACTGGCTGAAATGTTCATTGTCCCTTTACAGGGCATGAACACCATCTTGGAGTAGGATTAAAAACACCTGCACAGTATGGTACTATCTAGACCTATCCACTGGGTCAGCCCTGAGGGCAGGATGAGTTTCAGATCCTGCCTCTGGACACCTGTTATGGCTGCAGAATTCTATTCAGAAGCCTCTTTAAGTATGGCTTTGGAGAAATGAGCTAATAGAACACAAACTGAAGAAAAGACAAGGGAAAATAGCGGTAGTAGCACTGTAGTTATGGGAGTTAGAGACAGTTTTAAAGACTCAAAGGCCTCATTTTGAGCTCTGCCTTACTGAAAAGTGTCCAAACCTTTACTTATCTCCCAAGAGATGCTACTCTCTTCCTCTCACTGAGGTAGAGCAAATGCAAGATACATTCAGACAAAAAAATAACAGTGGGGGAATGTAAACTCTGTACCCTATGAACTCTATATTTAATTCTTTGCTACCAAGGCTTGGATCTCTGAAATCCCAAGGTATAGTCTAAAGACTGTATTCTCATTCTCTTCTGCTGGGAATTTCAACTACAAACTAGGTAGAGCTAGAGTACTGAGCCAGGAAGACATGGTTGGATTCTTAGCTATAAATTGGGCAGCATCAGAAATTAAAACATTATGAGATTTTCAATGGCTTTGAATCAATGTAGTTCACTTCAGTCAATGAAACTTTAAATGTTTAACACCAATAGAGGAAGTAGCCTTTCTTTCCTAGTAATATAAATGTCAAGTGAAAATTCCCAGTGCCTTGGTCTTCTGAAATGAGACTTTCATCCTCAAGAAGGACATGACAGGAGACTTCCAGTAAGCTATGAGTGATTACATCTTTCATAGGCACTTCTAGCAGGAAACAAGTCATCCTCCTTTACACAAAAATAGTGGCATGTGTAGCCACTGAAAATGGTCCAGTCAATGTCAGCTAGATTCTCAATGCTAAAAGACACTCATCTTTTTATGGGATAACTGTGATCTTTCAGTATGAAATATTTATTCAGCCTTGGTCCTGAATCTCTTACAGTTTAATTCATCCCATTGTGAAAATAAAATTGTTATATCAAGAGCAATAAGCCACAAGTCTTGTTAATGATGACAGGAAAAAGACACCAAGCCATAAACACTCAAAACTGCAAAATATTAATATTTTAGGGACAACAGAGAAACAAAAAACAACAAAGACCAAACAAACAGCTTTTTTTTAACTCAGAATTGACTGAGACTCTCCAGGCAATAGCCAGTAGTGCAATGCACTAGATGGGTAATATTCTTGCTTTGCAGCTGATAGTTTTAAGATAGCATGTTTTGGTTTTTTGTTTCCCCTCCCTCCCCACAACACACTGCACTAGATATTTTTTCCCATTTGTCTCATTAACTTTTCAAGGTCTTTGATTTTTACACAGGCAGAATGAAGTCCTTGCATGGAATTCAGGTAGGAGCTGCTAAAGCAGTATCAAAGAAAAGAAAACCCAGTGTCCTTTAAAGGTACTGTCCCTTATGCAATGGTATGCATGAAGAATTGCACATGATACCAAAGACCTGTTTTCAGCAGGCTGTCCTACAGATTGCAGCCACTACTTGCAGGTTTCAGAGACTATGTTTGCAATACATGCATCTGATCACACAACACAAAAGGCTAAAATCTGTGCTCCCTTATTTTAAGCAAATTCAACAAAATGAAATAGCACCATTAAACACAAACAGGTAACTCCATGTGTCAATTGCAAATAAAAAAAACTTACACTGAAGCTTCATTTATAAAGATTTCTGGGAAACAAGATAATTTCCAAGTGGTATACTTCACTATTATTGTATTCTTTTGCTAACTGTTTCTGCTTTTTCAAAAGAAGTTGTTGTGAATTTTCAATTTCAATTAGAATCCTCAGCAAGTTGTGAACTCAGACAGCCTTGTTATTCTTTTTCATTCTTTTTCTCTGCTCCAATAAGAACATTTCTGCATTTTTATTTTGAGAATACTACTCAGATAAACCACTGGATTATTGAAATGAAAGGCTGCTGATAAATGTGATAATATTTCCCCCAAGACAAAACTATACATATTTACACAATGAAGTGGTGAAAGTCCATTGAAAATGAAGGAATTAGATCTATTTCTACCAACTGAGAATCTGTATTCTTGTAAAGCAAAGCAAAATTTTCCCTCTGGGCTTTATGTCTATTGATAACTCCAAGTTATATGTAAAATCAATACTAGAAGTGAAACATTCCCTAGGACTTTTCCCTTGAAAAAAACCTGTGTGTTCCAAATAATAGTTCCTTCTGCTCAAAGACAATTCTCCTTATGCACATTCAGGTTAAAGCCAACAAACAACACTTAGCATGATCAATCTCAGAAAATAGATTTAGTGTATGTGTGCATTAATGGTATGGATCAATAGAAGCAGCATATTATAAATCCAAGAAGAAAATAGAAATAAAACTTAAATACCATTAAAATCCATAATGCCTTTGATTTACAAGCCATTTATCAGAAACAGGGGGTGTTATAACCCACATGTGAAGTTCTATAGGGAAAATTTTACAACATTGCACACATCTTCAGGAAAGTAAAGGAAAAAATAAGCTTCAACTAGAATTTAAACAGGCTTCATAATAATTTCCTAAATTATTATCCAGCACAGGCAGTAATACACCTCACTTTAACATGAAAGAAACTGTTTTTAACATGGTCTGGAAACACCAGCTAAAGAAAATAACACTACCACTCTTACTCAGACTATTGCAAAAGAAATTTCTGAAATCACTAGCATTCATTTGCCTTTTCTCCAAATACAGATGTGGCTCAGTATTTCTCAAACTGAGAACTGAAAGGGCTGCAGCAATACAAGGCACAGCCAATGACCAAAATAAAGTAGGACATAAGCCCTGGCGCGATCCTGTTCTAATATTCTTCATAAACCCTGTTAGAAGTCAGGTAACGAGCCTGTGTCTTGTGGCTTACAAATGCACATGCAGTAGATAACCTTTGTTTTAAAGCCTGTGTTTGTTAGCTAGACATGTAAAATATTTTAGGCGTCAGGAAAGAGAAACACCAATAAATATTTTGTTTTGCAGCCATTCATTAAGCTCTTAGTTATGAAATTAATTATCACTGTTTAATCTGAGACACTTTACCACTCCATATTTGTAAGCAAGTTAAATGAATTTGGAGATGCAGAAAGATTATTAGCAATGATTGAATTCTATTTAAAAACATGGCATCTATGAGAGAAACTTTTCACCCTTTATATGCAATGAACAGTCTTTAGTGGTAACAGCTAATTCTGACTTTGATCAAGAAACTCAAAACCCTCTGCTGACAAGAGCGATTTTTAGATGTAATAATGATGACGGGAGACCACAGCTAATGGTTTTAAGATGTGTGAAACCACAATCTAACACAAGCCTTGCAGCAATCCAGCAGCAACCATGTTCTACTAGCCTTTCAGTTTTACCACATCAAGTCATTCAGTCCCCAAACGAACAGGTATTCCTTCAACCCTCTTTCATCGATACAGTAAAGTACAGTGTACTCCAATGATGTCTCTGATAAATATGTATTCTAAAATCTACTGTCAGATGATGTTTTTAGATACTGAGTAATGACTTCTGAAACATGGGTTCAAGATTAATACCTCAAAGAAGTAAACAATCTGTTCTTTTGTATACAGACACTTTATCAGATAAACAAGAGATAAACTTTCACCAAAACAATCCACAATACACATGCAGAACATGAGAACAAACCTGTACTGACAAGAGATTTCACTGAGGCCAAGGCAAGACAGAATGAGTTCCCCTAGTCAAAACACACTTCCTGATTTATCTAGAAACCTTTGGCCTAGAAGTTGAGAAGAAGATGGAACAATTTTGCTTCTGATAACATTCTTTCCACAACCTATGTCTTCTGCTAAATAATTACAGTGGCCTTGACAAATATGAGTTAAGCAGTGTTGCCATGCCAACACACGTCTCTCTCTTTTCAAAAATTCTACTGATAACAGAGACATTGAGCTTGGAATATGCTTCCCACCAGTCAAACTACTGTGGGGTTTCTTTTGACCTCAAAATTATGTTAAATGATATGGCTTTCATTTCATATGATTAAGTAAGTATTATTATGTATTTCCACTCCTCATGCAATTATTTCTCTGAGGCAGAATAGCATGAAGTAGCAAAGTATGTGATCAACATCACTGATATTCAATAACACAACGACTTGTGTTTACTGATATTCCGATAGGAAAAAAGGGCATCCATTTATCTGGCCAAAACATATCAATACTAAATAAGTGGTGTACCAGGACTTTGTATGAAGATGATCTTTATCCAGGTATAAAATAAGAAAAAGATTAAAAACATGCATGAAGCTTACAATAGTTGCTTTAAATTTCTAGATTAAATCTTACCAGTATAGCCTTGTAGCCCAGTGAGTATGTTATTGCCATTCCTTGTCACATGCCATTAGCTCTGTCTTAAGCTAATAATTCAGGTGTTGGGATTTGTCAGGCTTTTTCTTGGACTTACTTGGGCCTTCACAGAGACCTATTTTAGCATGTTTATCTGTAGAAAAAGAATTATGTAAAACATGACTTTTGTCTACTTTGTTTTAGCTTTTGCTTAGTACAATATTATTGTGTGGTTTAATGCTTATTGTCACATACATGTATTTAGAAAACACATCTAGTAATACTGAACAAGTACCCTGTGCAGACTAAGGTATCTATGACTCTAGAACAAAATGCCATAAACAGAACAGGAATGGGATAACAGCCTGAAAGTACCATCACAGAGATTTCAGGACTATAAGCAACCCAACTGACTCAATATTCAACTAATGATCTTCAAAAATTACAACAGGACAAAACCAGTTTTAGAAATCAGAGAGGAAGAAATCAAGTGTCTTAATATACACCAACCAAACCATATGTGGTAAATTCGGATGTGACACAGTATTCCATACCAAGGCAGAAATAACAAGATGTAGAGCACATGAGTAAGTATAGTAAACTTTCCCCATGGGGAACCTACAGTAACAAGGAAGAAAGTATCAACATCATAGTTCTCCCAGCAAAGGTCCCAAGATGCTAATGATTTTCTATACTCTGTGCCCATAAGTGAAGCCATTGATCTTAGGACCCAGAGGTTAAGTGGTAGGCACTAGAATGTTCATGTGTATTCATTTCAACTGTATATAATTTGAACAATTAATATAATCATAACTCAACTACTGACATTTTTAGTGTGTTAAGACTTCTGTGAGACTAATAATAAAATTTTAGCTTTGCATATAAAGTGTGTCTCCTTTTTCCCATTACAAGATTCTGCATTAAAAATGGAGAATTCATGCAATATAACTTGGATGCAACAAACAGAACACCAGCAAAGGCGAGTGATTATTTAGAAAACCTCTTGGATAGGCAGAAACTTCAAACATATGTTTTATACAGCATGTAGTATAATGCAGGCCTAGTCCTAATTTCTAGTCCTTTGCTGCTCTTGTATAAAATATTAACACTGTAGAATTAATCACTGCAGAATTACAGTAGAAAAACCTCCATGAGCAGTTGTTTTCAAAAAACATTACTTCCTGCAGCTGCATCAGTAGCGTTCTATCCAGCATTTCCAGTAATAAAAAAAATGCAGGAGGAATTTCAAAAGAATGTTTCTACAGACTAAAACCAGATCATTCTGGATTAGCTATTCACCTATACAAAGTAAATAAATCAACCTGATTTTCAGGCAGGCTTTATGGGAAATGAGATTAACATAATGCAAAAATAATTCATTTATTCACAAGACAATTATCACACGATCAGCATTCAAGAATCTAAATAAATCAGCATCTTCATCTTTAGACTTAAGGAAACCCATCTGCCAATGACAGAAGATTCAAATACAATTAATTTATTGTAGAACAAAAGGTACAATCCTGATGATTTGAAAATCAGGCACAACAGAAGGAATAGAATTAATAATTACTCTAATTGTGCTTTGATTGCTTCAGACAGAAATTGCTTTATGTAAGCCAAACAAAACTAAATAGCAGGTTGTTCTAAAAGGCACTGTGGACCCACAGGAAGCTTGCTTTTATATAGATTACTGTCTTGTGGATAAGATTTTTTTTTTTTGATCTCTACTAAGCTCCAAACAAAACTTTTCCATTTTGCTATAGCATAGCAGTACAGAAATTGGAGCGCTCTTGGTTCTTAGCTGCCCTCTCACATACAGAGCCTCTGGTGCTATACAAACCTAGCTGATACTACAGACTTTCTGTAACCTACACGGCTAATAAGATCTCTCTTCTCTACTTAATTGCCAATTTTCCCTAAACCAGTAGGAATCTAATGTACTTGAGACTGTAGACATTCTCATGATATTCATTCACGGACTAAAATGTGAGGGGTGGGTGCAGAGACTTATACATACACAAATAAAACGATCAAACCTAATTTTCTTAAGGTAACCACGCTAAAATATGTAAAAGTCTACAGGCTTTCAGCTGCTTTATTTACATTTAGTAAAAGTGAATATGAATGAAAAATATTTGGTAAAGTTTTCATTCATTTCAGAAAGAAACAAACATAAATACTATAGAGACTTCGATGAAACCTCTGTGAGAGAGAATAGACAAATGAGCTAGCTTTTAACCAAGGCAATCTGCAAACAGAACTCAGCATTATGTCCAGGGAAGAAAACTGCCTGCTTCCTAAAGAACTTTGAGAGTAGACAAGTTTCCCAATATGGAGCTGAATGAGCTGAATCATATGCATCAAATAACTTGGGAAAACTTTTTGGTTTTCATAAATGCTTGTAATTGTATTAATCACATTTCTTAGTTGTCACCAAATACAAGTGTGTATGTAGTTGAAATTGAATCAACCTAGAACCAGCAAGCTGGTCATAGCCCATCAAAGAGATTTATATGGTCTATCATCTTTTTTCCCCAAGAGTCCTTTGGACAAGGCCATGTATGCATTGTCATGGGATTGGGATGTATCAGGATTGTCCACATTTAGGTACTGTCTTATCACACAATGGAGAAATCCTTCCCCTGTCCTGCCCATAAGACATTGGCTGACTCCATAACAGGTACTGCCTTGCTGTGACCAGAAGCTTTGGGACTTGTCCTAGGGGTAGCATTTTGTGTTCAGAACAAACTGACAACTTATGTACACACAAGTCTTCTCCTGGTTTTAATTGCTTTTTAAGAAAGCAGCAGGGATGAAGCTTCATTAGTGTTTTGCAGGGAAATAAGTGTAGTACTTACTCCCCTAAACATCTACAACAATGCAACTAACTCAAGTTAGCATTCACTTGTTTTTGTTCTGTAGCAATATTGCAAAAAAATAACATTTGAAAAGGAAGAAAGTGTGGAGGAAGAGAGAGCTTGGAGATTTAATACAACAGTTTCATCATGAAATAAAATGGCATATAAACTGATACAGTAATTCTGAAACCAATCTAAAGAAGTAATCACAGCTGAATCTCCAATGGTCTGTTTTAAAGTGGTAATAATATTCTCTGGGAATGAATACACTAGACAAATATTTCCAGAGTGACTGTCAGGATGTTTAACCATATATTCTCACCAACAAGCTTGTGGTTGTTAATGTGGAAAGCATTCAGGAATATTCTCACATATTACAGCTGATATGACTGTAGCGAGATCTACGTATTCCTAGGTATCTCCCAGTATTACTCCATTTCAATAAGAGACTACATCTAGATATGTTCCATAAAACCAGAGTTCTCAGAGGAATAAGCATATTAAGAAAGTTCAGTTTAGGACAAAGATATTTTACATATTTTCTTAAAGGCCCTGGGAGAGTTTGAAAAGCCGAGTTCATGCCTGATGTATTTTCATTATGAGTTTGATTCCAAGTATTCATGTTTCCATAATGTAAAGTACCTCTGGTTTTCATAATGTAAAATAGCAGCTGAATTCAATGAGAGAGTCTATTATGATTTCTAATATGCTAGATAATACCAAAGAAGTGGTCTACAGCATAAAATCTTTCACAACTTCATCATACGACTGAGGTAAGTGAAAGAAAACATAAGGTTCAGGCTTCAATAAAAAAATTTAATGGCTTTTCTGAGGCAAATATAAAAGAATTTAACAAAAAAGTGAGAAAAGATATATACAATATAGATTCTAAAAAAATTCCAAAAGACTACATTTTTTGTGGAGTTAACAAAATCTATCAGTACAACATATTCCAGGCTGTTTCACCTAATCCTGATAAAACTCTTTGGAGTTAATACTTACATTTTCAAAACTTAGAATGCAGTTTTAAAAAAAATTACCTATCATCTTGTTCTACAAGCCTACCTGTGTGTCTCAGTGGCACTAGGCTCAAACAATTAGAAGAGTTAAGCACATATTTCTATGCCATGGCTGACATTTATTAATGGCCTGCTGCGACAACAGATAAGAGGAAACTGTCATGATATTGCTACTTCATAACTAAGTTTCAATTCACTCTCTTAATTAACTGAATTTATTCAGAATGCAAATGTCTTTTTGATCCAAAGTGCAAAATTCTACCACTGTCTTACAACAATACCTGTCAATCCAATTTAATGATTATCAATATCTTTCAGCTGATCTGGAAGTCCACAGAACCATTCAGAGAGATGAGGTCATTTTGGTTCTAACAAATAACTTAAAACCCCATAGATTCTGGATACTTATGATTTATTGATATTTACATAAAGATAACAGAAGAGTGACAGTCAGGGGACTTAAGGTTTAACTTGCATCTAATTATGTATTTTTACTTATGTTTTTCCTCAAAGAAACTGCTCTTTAAGTGTAAATAGTAATTTTCTCATTATATTTCAAAGATACAGATACTACCCTACATGACTCTACATGCCTTTGTCCCCTTTTCATGCTTAATGATGTCTTCAACAAATGGCAAGAAGTGTCTCTCTATTCTTCTCCCATCTGTGAGTTTTTACAAATATAAATAGCTATTTTAAACCAGACTTTACAGTAAGGTTGGGTGTGAATTACATGATGTAATGTGCATTATTACATAATAAAGTATGGCCAATACAGTCTCTACATCATTGGACTAACTGGATTAACACTCCCAACAATTACATACCAGATTTGTTAGATGCACTTCTCACCACCTACAAAAATTGCATGTCTACAGTCAAAACAATTATGAAGTGAGACAGCATGAGTGTTGTTCTACCACAAAACTACCAGTCAGAGTTCTTCAACTTACAAACTTGTGTATATATTTCCAAGACAGGGGGCTGAAGGAAGCACATCCAGTAGCCAAACAGGACAAGTTATTCCTTATCTATTTTTCAAATTTTAATATTAATGTTTCTTTTTAGTAAGTACTTTAACTTCTGTATCACTGCAGAGCAATGGGAGTTTACAATATTTGTTATACAACAATAAAATAGAAATTATGATTATGACTGTAGTTTGCCACAATGTTCTCTGTAAAATAATTAGCATTTTCTTGTCTTCAGGAGTCTGATATTTCTGATAGTGGCTTTCATGACATTATGTATTTCTTTGGGACTGATGTGTGTTGTGAATATTATTAAAATACTTATTAATCTGAAATGCTGAACTAATTCCAGTTAGTGCAAGGCAGATTTAAAAAGCATTTTGCAGGCAACTGGGAGACAACTCTGGGCATGCATTTTTTTTTCAGCCAGCTGAGTCTGACACCAGGGTATTTAATTTGATTCTCCTGAGACAAAGAGCCCCAGCTGTGTTTCTCATATAGCACTTTCTGCCAGATGATCCAAAAGAATGGCAATTCCAGAGAGACAGAAAGCTTGCCTTTTCCTTAACTATGAAGTGTTGAAGTTCTATCACGTCTATTCCAACACAAGGTGTATTTTGTTATTGCCACTCATTCACTATTTACTATTAAGAAACAAATGTATCATAGTTGGAAAAACAGTTTTAAGAGCCAGAAAATTCCCAAAAATTGGTTTGGCTTTCTCTCCTTTTCCCCAGTATAATGGGATTAAAACTCTATGAGAAAGAGACAGATAGTTCAAGTGGCTTCACCATCACACAATTGCTGAACAAAAGAAACAGACTCCACTCTCCCTGCACCTCCCTATTAAAAATTCTTTAACAATCACTGAATAAAAAGAACACAGGTTCCTTATTAATCATGACAACTTCCATCTGAATTTGCAGTCTTCATTTGGTGTCCTAAAAAACAGGTAAGCATGAGGCCATTCTTCTCAGAAGTTGAACCCATTTGAAACTAACATTGCACAGCTAAACAATAGGTACAAAAAATGTTTGGATAAAACCAAATAAAGAACATGTTAATATAAATTCTCATTGGGTGATAAAAGAAAATAAGTCAAACTTTCCATCTGAACATGAATGAAAAAATGCCTTTTGAGCACCTGTTAGGAAAGAAAACAGCTCACTATCAGCTCACTCCACAGAGCTCTTTTCCCAGACAGTAAGAGACTCAACCTCACTGCAGACCTCTGCCTGAGCAGATCTGAGCTCACATTTACTATTTCTGGAGAAAGTGCCCTAGGTGGACTATTGAGGCATGCTCTTCTTATTATCTTATACAGAGTTATTCCACCCTGCATAAATCTTTAAGACTTGGAGAGGAGACTGATAGCTACGTGCCCCATTTTCCCAGGTGAGTTACCAAGTTAGTGACTTATTCCCTCTCTGGCTTGGAGAGTATATAAATATTTTATATAAATACATTTGCTGGCTCCAGCTATAAAAATTCAGAAAAATCCATTTGAAATTACATACAACTACTTTAACTGGGTAGTGGAATACACACAAGAAAATCCACTCTCCACCTGGTCCAGGGAGGGGATTTGAACAAGGATTTTGATAGACAATGACTCTCTAGCCTCCTGAGAACTGAACTTAGGTCTCTCACATCCTGGGTGAAAGCTATTACTGCTGATCTTTGGGGAAGAGAAAGGATGCTTCTTTTTCTATAAGGCTGTGTCTCTAAACCAAAAGGTAGTTTTCAGAAAGCTATTTTTCTGAATAGTTTTAGAAACTGTTCAATGATTTTAGTCTATATAGTTTTAAGACTATAGACAATGGAAAGATATGCTCCAATTTCTAAGGTTTCTTCACAGTGCTAGAAACATAAGTGATCTTCAAGTTATTTTTTCACCTCTAAATCATCATAGTTTATCATAAGATACAGTACTGGGCAAATTCTCCTGATTTCCCTCTATTCTGTTTCTAATTTTTCTATTTTTTGTTTTGATCTACCTATAATTTCTTTTGGGAACCAAAATTAGAAACTCGGGTGTGTATTCAGGGGTAAGAATAACAATAACTGCAGCACTCTTCAAATCAACTGGAAGTGACAGGAATTAGTAAGTCAAACAATCTGCTACTTTATAAGCACTATTGTCCCCGAAAATATAGGCATTCAATGCCACATTAGATACCCTATGGCATCTCAGTCACAGGTCTGGATGATATAAAATAGGACATACAATCAATCCATGCCTTCTTGGAGCAGGAGGTGTGGGTCACTAGACAGTTGTATTCAGGTGCCTGATTCGTTCCCCTTCTATCCTTACACTTCATCCTCCACACCAAAGACTGTAGTAAAATAACCACTGAAAAAATAACCCAGCAATATCTAATAAAAAGCAAGACAAAACTAGATGGTTGAGCATCAAATTTTCAGCAGAGTCCAAATTTCTAAAAGATGTTCCAAAAGAATAAGAAAAATAAGTATCTGCATGAAGAACTTGGAAACAAATGGTCACATTCATTTTAAAGAAGCACAATTGGTGTGTGTACATGTAGTTATATGCAGTTTTAAGAGTCATAAAATTCCCATAATTATATATGATTGTGGGTGTATTTCTCATACCCTAGGTTTATATGTTGATTATATGAATGGATTTGCATGCTATTTTGACATTATGAAGTAAAACATTCTCTCACCTGCAGTGGTTTTAGGAACCATATGTTTTCATTTGCAGTCCAATGTGAATCTGCAAGTTCCATATGCACTGTGTTTGTAAACATAAATTTATGTTTGGAGAGTAAGCACATAGTAGCAAAGTTTAAAACAACATACCAGAAGCCTAGAATTTCATTATTTAGAACAGTACTGTAGTAGTAATAATGACAAAGGCCCTGGTCTTAGTATTTACTGTTGCCACAGGTAGCTGCATGAAAGCTATAGAAACCTTTACTATGGTTTCTATACCATAAGTATGGGGTGTGTCACATCAGAGATTTGAACAGCTGCATTTCTAGGCCATCCTGTTGAAATGGAGAAAGTTTTGGGGGGACAAAAAAGGTCTTTGGTAAGAGCATTATTTTTTCTATCAATTCCCTTCAGCTCAATATGAAGTTAAGCTGTAACATATGCTGCCTGCATCATATGTTTGCTTGCATACCCGTGCATATTGTCACTTTGTGTTATTCCAGGAGTCTCCTGAGCACATGGGAAGCAGAGTTTCAGTGGGTTGGAAATTTATGCTTCAGTAAATATATTGTCAATTTGGTGACCATCTGTAAGTTCCAGAATTTTGTTTTCTGCTGTGACAATGAGTACTGTAGAATTTAGATTTCAGATCAGACCCAATAATGTTCTGGAAGCACTATATTTCATGGGCTTTATAAACATCAAGCATTAAGCCACACGTGTGTTATATCCTACTTCAGACGAACACAACCCAAAAGAAGTTCCTATACCAGAAATAACAACATTTACAGACCAATATTGCAGAGCAGCACAGCAAGAGAAAGCTAACCTCCTAGCAGCACTAAGATAAAGCAGTTAACTCTCTTCATACTACACTCTGAAGAAAATCAAATTTTCTTTGGTGGTCAGTTAGCAGGCAGAGGCACATGACAGCCGAATTCTTTCCTCTGCATGTGGGTAAAAGGTACATATATATGAGCAATACCTACAGCAAACAATTAAGTTGTAGGAGATTTCAGCTTTAAAACTTTCAAAGAGTGATTAGGGATGGATGAAAGCAGTATTTTTCAATTGAAATAAGAACTTCCAGCATTATTCATAGATTTTTCTATCCAGCATTCAGGACATATACATCCCTGAGCAGCCACCATTCTTTCTGGTTTGCTGAAAACATTGCAAACCTAAGCAAGCATGACCACCTTACTCAGGGACAATTGAAGATCTGAATTGTTTGTCATTGTTTTCTTTATTAACAACAGCAGCTACCCTCAGTGCCTTACTAAAATAGGATTTACAAGTAAACAAAAAGATGCAATTCATCTAACCCATTCCTAAAGCAACTCCACAATAGTTTTTTTCCTTCCTGTTCACTATAATCTGTGATAAGGACATTACACAATATTAGTGAATTGCATTCGTTATTCACATGTTTACAAGATATATTCATCCTCCTAACAAATTATTTTTCAAGAGGGGAAACCTGTACTATTTAACATATCTTTCCTCTAATACCAAACAACATGGGAAACCCAGAAGAATGCAGTATTTCCTTAGCTGCATTTGCCAAACCTGGGAAAATGTCTTCTATTAAACCATTTCTGTTATCTTTCTTATTTGCTCTGTTGTAGGCAGGATTTGAACACTAGCATTTGAGAGGGATGCTAATGAATTCCCAAGAGATTAAAATAAAACTACAGTAAACAGAGGTACATTTCAGTCACCTAGCTCTTATGCTTACATCTGCATCTAGAAACAGGACCTGCATTAATAAATTTTCCCTCCTACTCCACAGGTTACCCTGTTGATTTTAGGGGGTTTGTACTGCTTCTACTATCATGACTTTGTTAGAATGACACAATAAAAAGCTGAAAAGATAGTGGAAGCCCTAAGGAAAGAATTGAAATTTAACAACAGTTTGTCTTTTACCATTTACACTGAGCAGAAACATCTTAGATTGTTTAATTTCTCACTTCATCAGTTTTCAGGTCATATACACCTCTATATATCTACACATATGTACACAAAATATATACCAGGACTGCTTATTCATATAGCAATGCAATTCACAGTACAACTGGCAAGGGTTGAAATAGAAGTTAAACAATAATAATAAAGATAGCAGGGAGCCAGGGGATGGAGGGGAGTCCCTTTCATAAGGTTTTTTCACTATTGGGATACTTAAATCTAGTTAAATTTCTATGCTTGTTTTTCATCTGGAAAAAAAGGTATTCTTAACTTGTGAGTATTCTGACAGCTAAATCTGTTTGGAACAAATCATTCTAAACTGGTTAAAGTTGTATAATAGAATAAAGCATTCTACTTTCTAAATTAAACTTTTGAAGTATGTATTACTCTTCAGAATCTGGGAGGATTTGGGGGGTTTGAGATTCCACAGCTTTGCTTATCTTCAAAAAAAAAAAACAAACCACTACTGTTGTAGTCAGTGTGTTTCTATTAATCTTCATGTCATGACCAAAGGCACAGAAAATAAACCATTCAAAGTCTTGAAGGGGAAATGGAATGCTCTCAGGAGATGGCATTTGTGTTGTAACCTGTTTAGCTAAGATTGAAATAGAACACTGTTTGCATTGGTGGCATGTTCCTCAAATTGATGGCATTTATATATTTCTAAATGATACAATTGCTTTTAGCTATTTTGAAGAATACTACTCAGATACAACTGTTACTTGCTGCATCAGGGCAACCTTATAAACCTCATCACTTTACAGACAGGATCTTGTGAAAATATGCTATACTTTCTACTATATGTATGGCATTTAAAAACTTGGTATTCAAAACCAGATGTATTTCAATGATGTCAGCTTAAGACTTTCTTAATTAGAAGCACTCATTAGTTTTTTCAAACAAAAAAACAAACGTTTTTTAGGCTCAGTACCATTTACTTCAGCCAGAAGGTTGAGGTGCCTGACCACTACCAGCAAATACTTCCCTCACAAGTAAGTCTTTTGTAAGCACCTAAACTGGGCATAAACAGTTTTGTTCTATATCCTGGAGAACTACACTGTAATATTGGTACTGGAAATGGAAATTTCATTTTGAACTATTGCTACACTCACTGGATTGAAAAACTTCAATGCTACTCAGTTTACTCAGTCAGGCTGGCATTAGGCTCAAATACAGCTAAATACACTAGTAAATACTATTTTTGCTGATATTAGTAGATGGCAAAGGGCTTTGCAATGACCTGGGAGTGCAGTTTTGACACTTAGAAGAATACCTTCCAAGTTTAATTCACTGAAAAGGTATGATTGTTGTAGGAGTGGAGAGTAAAATCAAAGCTTCTGAACAGAACATTCTCATATTAGGAATTAGAACATCTTACTAGCATGGGCATTACTGCTGAGACATCTAAATTATTCAACATCTACAATCAACATGCCAAGTTGCAGTGGAAACTTCTGTGCTTTTGTAAGTAAATTCCTATCTTACTCAACCATGGTTGTTAAGTTTCATATACAACCAACTAAGATTTTCAAAAAGCTCTCTCTCCAGCTTACTTGGTGATGTTGTCCCTGTGTTCTCCTCAAAAAAATTAGCAACTTGCATTTAAAATTCATGTCATAAATTCTTCAGCATTCAGGTTTGCTACCTATCTTCTAACCATATTCTATCTTTAGAATCTTTGCCTTTGATGAAACTAGGAGAAACTGCAAGGAGATCTATAAGGACCATCCATTTATTAATTTTAATAAAAGCTCTCCTGATCCACAAGGCTCAGAAGTTTAATTAAAGTCAATAAAAAAATGCAGTCAGAAATCATAGTAAAATTTAATATTAAATCAGCCTAAAGAAATTCAAGAGAAACCAGAGGGGACTGATAAAATACCCGACTGATGGTGAAGGAAATGATATTTCAAGGAGAGAGGATGTCATGCAATACTGTCCAAGCTCAAATAAAGGCACAGTACATATGCACTATGTAACTCATTGACATGCAGAAGTGCTGACAGCAGAACTGGAATAGCCAAAGCACCTGAGAAGACACATCATGACATAAATGATTTAAGAGATCGTTTAGAAGATTTTAGAGATGCAGTTCACACTATTCCCTGCTCTGATTCTTGTTTCTGCATACATACCCACACCAGCTTTACACTATATAAAGTGCCTAGCTCAGGATCAAATGCCAGTGTCAGTGTAGGGACATCCAGTTACTGCAGACTCCAGCACTCACCTGTGACTTTGAATACACAACTGGTAACTTTTTATCCTTTCACAACAGCACTGACAACAGTCATTAAGTAACTAGCCCATGCAGTCTCACTCTTATCTTCCAAGCCTTTCAGTCTGCTTTTCACTCAGCACTTGCAAAAGACACATTCTCCTGATCTTGATGGGCTTGTCAAGTCTTCAAGTTCCTGTTTCTTAGTTTTGATGACTAGATCTTTGCTATCATATTAACAGTCCAAGAAGTGACTGAAAGACTGACACATTTTCATTTTTTGAGGCGCTGAAAAAATAAGCTTTTCCTGGCTACAAGTTAATCCTGTTTTTTTCTTAGCCACTCTCTCCAGCATAGTTTCTCAGATGAGAAGTAAATTCCTCAGTCCAAGACATAAATACATGAGTGTACAGGTAACTAGCAACTGAAATGGTTAATTCAGTACATTTAGTCCATATGTACTTAGTCAGAGGTTAATATTTTCCTCACCTCTGCAGCCACCAGGATCTATTTAAATGTTTCCCACACACTTTTGTGTATTTTTTTGCATTGTCTACTTGTATATCAATCTATAATACAATTTACTTTACACAACGGTTGTCTTGCCACCAGACATTCCAGAAAATAGAGTGTCAAATGTAAATAAGCTTAAGGAAATCTGAAGAGCAACCAAATCAAATAAAGCTAAGTAAGAAGAGGGAAAATTCTCCCCCATCTAAAAGTAAGAAGATATAATGTTTGTTTCCTCAATGTGAAAAATTTATCCCAAACTCAGTATCAGCCTACAGATTTTTCATATACAAGGCTAGTATAAGTAAGCAGCTGGCAAGTTCCAGAAGCAAACCAAAGTATAAAAAGTGGGTCTAGAAGCCCTGTAAAAAGAATCTCCCAACATTTCAACTGAGATGCATATAGGTATATCAGCAATATTTTCATATACAGTCTTGATACCCCTAATTAAATAAAAACTGATTTCCAGGAAGGGTTGTTTAAGGAAAACAGACAATTACAGTCTTAAACCATGATTATTTAAACTCTCTCATCTACAGATTAGGGAAATTTATTCTGGTGCTTGTACTTAAATCCCCAATTCGAATCCTAACATCGTAGTCACCCATTCACTTTGTGAGCTACTGTAGCATGGCGAACACTTTAAACCCAGCATATTAAAAAGGTCAAAATAATATTAAATTCAGGACTTGGCAAAATTAGAGAACAGTCTTTCAAACCACTGACTGGCCTCAGCTCACAGAGAAAACCAGAGGAATTGAAAGGATTGTGCTCATGGGGAATTCTGATACTACATGCTTGTGACAAAACCTGGTAAAAAGAGAAGTGCTAAATAGTACTTCATATCAGTTAAGATTACAACAGTAATATGAAAGATTACTGTGAGAAACATCAGTCTTCCTTCTGTGAAAATTATCAGAAGAAAAAAGTGAACAGCATTAAATTAGATGTGCTGTGGTCCCCACAGTCCATTCAGAAATATCTAATCTGTTTATGATCAGTTAAAGAAAATGCTAAGTACCTCCATCTACACAAAAGTATGTTATTTCAACTTACTTAATAAACACTTCTCTAACACAGACATGCATGCATCCATCCCTTAGCTTGGCACAGGTTACTTAAGCAGTTTTCAAGACTCAACTTCTTGCAGCTCTTTGAGCTAACAGCACCATACTAGCTTAGCTTTATGAGTTCTAGTTAAGTGTAGTTTCAGAAAAGCTGTATAGGCTTCTTTATCCAAAATTTCTGAAAAATGAATGCTCAATTTATTACCATATATTTATTGCTGATAGGCTCTGCTCCAAAGATGATAGCTCCCCACAACATTTTGGCTGTTCAAGCTTCTATCTGGTTCCCATACACTCATTGTTTTAGGGATTTCCTGACTTGTCAGTCATGTAAGAAAAGGCAGAATAATGTAAAACTTAAATAGTGGCCATTCACTTGTGTCAAAATGAACACTTAGGAAAATACCATAAGTGAAAGTAGTTGGTTAACAGCATTTAGCACATGCCAGTTATCACTAGTGTTCTAGTGGAATTTGAGATTGATTTAATTGACACAATTGGAAATAAAATTATCTAACACCATCCAACAACTAGGTTGCATAATTTGAGGAACTTTGAGACATCTGCTTTATACTTGTTACACTACTAGACAAAATGCTCAGGCTTAGTGTTACATCTTAACACTCAAACTCCACAGGCTTCTCCAATCAAAGATTGCAGGATTGCATTTGCAGGATAACAACCAGGGCAGAAACCTTTGAATCCTTTAAGAGAGTTTGATTTTCACAAAATGGACTCTCAGGAATTTCTGAAAGTCTCTCTGCTTTCCTTTCAAAAGGCCTAAACTAGGGAAGATTAGATTGGATCTAATCACCTATGAAATACCTTAGTGAAATACATCATGAAGGAAATATATGTATAGTTTTTAATAGACAACACATTAGTTTCACTCTTAAGAAAGCCAGCAGGCAGTAGGTAAGTGTTGTAACAATATTTCCACAGTAGAGATCTTCAGGGCTATAAATTGTCTTAAGGATAGAGAAAAGACTGTCATTACAGTGAATTTTTACATTGTGAAAATGAGGATTGTATTTATATAGAGAATAATATTAGTGGCAGCTCTTTTATACACTAACTAGTTGGTGATCAATTATTGCAACTGTGATTATCTCAACTTGTGTCCTGTTTAAGGAAAACTCCTCACTATGCCAACTCATCAATTATCACTTGATAAGTTACCCCCATTTAAATGTTCAGCATGGATAGAGACAAATTCAGACATTAGCATAATGAAGTTAAATATGTCAATAAATGGCACAAGTCAATAACTGCTATAAGCCACATCCTATATTTAGCCAGTCCTTTAAAGTTTATAGAGGACACATAGGCAAAACATCCATAAAGGGGGGAGAGTGTTTAAAATACATTTGATTTAGAAATTGCAAGTGAAACAGAACCATTTCGATTGCTTTAGATTTTGAAACCAGTCTCTGAAGATTGCTATTTGCCATGTGCATGCCTGCAGTTCTGCTTTTGATTTTATCTGAAAGCTATGAGAAAGATTTCAATGCTCAATTACTCAAAACTGTTTCCACTGCACTGTACACTTCACTGTGCAACACAAAACCCTTGTCAGTTAGTCTTGTGTTTTACTTCTGTACATTTCTATCAGACACTTTAATTAGTGTAGTTTAGAGAAGATTAAACTGTTTTTAAATTTATACCTGAACTGCCTCCATGACAGGTCATCAAATAGCAGTTATTCAGGCTTTTGTAAGAAAGCTGTGATTTATGTTTTGTACTGCCCAAACTCAGGAGACTAGATGTCTAAGGGTGATGTTAGAAACACTACTTTTTATTCACACATAAATAGACAATAGCTTGATGCAAAGTACTATCATATGAAACACAAGCAGCTAATGAAGATTGCTTATTTTTATGGATAAAAAATAAAGACACATGTAACTGTACATTCAGCAACAATCTAGGGAAGATAAAATCAACATGCCTCCTTTGGAAAATTGAAAGGATATGAAATCCAGCCTAGCCCCAAGCCCAGCCATAAATACCAACCTGAATATGCTCAAGTGCCCAGTACTTAGACTGCAATGAAGCATCAGTCAATAATCCCAGTTGGCATTGCCACCAGCCCTTGAAATCCAGGCCACTTAACATATAGAAATATATTCAATGAGCAAATGTTTCTTCTCCTAATTTTTCACACATGCTACAACTGTAGTCTTGAGTATAGAGACATGAGCTATTGCAACAAAAAATTATGAAGGGGCTAATAGCTTATGCTCATGCCAGTCAACAGCTCCCTGGGATTTGGAATGTCCAGCAGTGAACCAGCTACTGCTTGGTTAATTCAGCAATAAACAAAGCTTTTCAGTTAATCTCTTACCAAAACCTACTATCAGTAATACCCAGGTGACCACCTTTTAAAACCCAACTTAAACAGATTGTAATCCTGCTAGCACTGGCATTTGTTCTAGATATCTGCATACAGCAACAAATTAACAGGAAAATTTTATTTCAAATTACCATAGCCTATGCTTCAAGGGAAGACAGTCAGAAAACAATGGTGTATGATCATTTCTTTTTTCACTCAGTAGGTATGTGATCAGACTACCTTTGCAGAATTAGCTGAAAACTATGAACACAAATATATAAATACCCACAAAAGTGCTCATGTTTTCCAGCACCTGTAATTTGACTTCGATTTCAGCTTTGATGTTCAAATTATATATGTGTCTAGCCCTCAGCAGTCACAGTCTAAGGTTTGCATTAGGATATCCAACCTGTGAGTTTTGCACTACAATGTTTGAGAAAAATATGATTGTGATGGTTTGACCCTGGCCAGATGCCAGGTGCCTATCAAAGCCCCTCCTCTGCTGGACAGGTGAGAGGAAAGATAACTAGAGTCTCATGTATCAATATAAGGACTGGGAGATCACTCCACAATTACTGCCATGGACAAAATAGACTCAGCTTGGGGAAATGAACTTACTAGCAATCAAATCAAAGTAGGATAATGAGACATGACATATAAAACACCTTCCAACCACCTTTCCCTTCTTCCCAGGCTTAACTTCACTCCTGACTTTTCTCTACCTCCTCCCCACCAGCAGCACAAAGTGATAGGTAACAGATCTCCACCACGGGTTGCAGAGGAATCTCTGCTTTAGCATCTGGAGTACCTCCTCCCCCTCCTTTTCTTCCACAGCCATCCTGCAGGGGTTTTTTTTTCCACTTTCTTAATGTGTTATCATAGAGGTTCTACCAGAAACACTGATAAGTTTGGTCTAGGACAATGGTGGCTCAATCTTGTAGCCAGCTTGCACTGTCTTTACTGAACATAAAGGAAACTTCTAGCATCTTCTCACAGAAGACACTCCTGCAGATCCCCACTACCAAAACCTTGCCTTGCAAACCCAGTACACACTACAGTTCTTGGAAAGCAAATGATCTACATTAACACAGGTGTACAATAGTTATAAAAGCACAGTCTAATATTGTTAAAAAGGTACCTTCACTTCCATGCTGATAAGATCATCCTATCCTTGGAATGTCAACAGCTAATCATATGCTTTCTCTGTGCTGGCATTTTACTGAGAAATTGACTTTGCCATCTGGCTTTCTAGACTTTTTATCAGGTCTTTTTAATTAGGTTCAAATCATTGATTTCCATTGTTCCCCAGCTTCTATCTTTTTCAGTACCATTAAGACTGAATCCATTTCTAGCACACTGCAGTGTTCTCAAGTGGAACCTAAAATGAATAGGATTTTCCCACAGGTTTTCACACCTTACATTTACTAGCAAAAATCCTGTCATGCTTGCCTAGTAGTGCATATAATTCAATTTTTATTTTATTAAGATATGAGAATGACCATTCCATTAAAAAAAAAAATAAATTCAAACAACCTTAACAACTCCAAATGAAAAATGGGCCCAAGGCTTAAAAATTAGAGACATCTTCAAGAAGTCTAGAAGGTTAGTTTCTTATAATTATGTTGAACATATTTAAATCAAAGTGGTTGTAAAGACTTTCCTAGGCCAGGCCATATTTCTATGTTACTCTGCTTTTCCATTCTGTTGTTATGCTAAGGGCATTCAGGTAACATTTCACATTAAGAAAAGGTTTATAATATCCAAATATTGCTGTATACCTCAAACATAAATACTGAAAATTTCAGCTTTCAGAGCAGAAGCCCCTGAAAAACCACTGTCTTTAAACCTTGCACAAAACAATAAGTAAACTGTACATTAATTTTTCCAATGTTTATCTATAATGAAGACATTGTCCTTTGTAAGGCAAATCCTTAGAAATTTGCTTTCATAAGAAAAAAAAAAAAAGACAAGTCTCTAAAAAGAAATTAAGACTAACTTCAAATTGATCTTCAAATTATGCAAAACCCAGACCTGAATTTCCCCTAGAATTGAAGGGGGAGGGGCTGGGATAGGGACCATAACTTTAGTTTGGGGGTTTAAAAACAAAACAACCAACAAGCAAGCAAACACCTACAACAGCTTTCTACAATTTAGAAACTGAACACTGACTTTCACATTTTCTGGTCTTTTAAATTGTTAATTATATACAAATATCTATTCATTTTAAAACTAAAATACAGTAAATCCCTTGGAAAAGAGACTAACCCCACCAGTTTGGAGTCACACAACAAAGCCAAAGTTTTCAGTTATAATGACAAGATACACTAGCACTACTCCAAAAGTCACTCAGAAGGCACTGCATTCACATTTAAGGTCCAAATACATCCAAGGCTTCCTAGGATTTCTCACTGATGACCAAATAAACTTTTGGTATGAAAGTTGATGAACTATGTTTTGCTAGGTACTAAAGCAATATCTTTCCTGCAGGGCAGTGGTTTAGTTTCTAGCTGAGAGATGAAGGATCTATCACTGGAACAATACTCTTTCCCTTTGCCCCTCTTGGAAAGAAGGGCAAAATACAATAGTGTCATATCTTCAATGATTTACTGGTCTGTGTCTTTCACTTGATGCAACAGGACATTCAGGATAATCACACAACTTAGTTCAGGTCCTGGAGAGTACTTGGAAATCTGGTAGCAAACTATTTCTCTACAGTACTTCTAGGATCAAAGAGAAGCTACCTCTCACTGAAGCAATTGTAGCCCTTAAAAATCTTGCTCTAAATATGTACTAACTACATATCCACTTCATTATGTATCAGTTGTAGACTTCACTTCAAAACAAAACAGAGGAGCTACAGTGCAGTAAACATAAGGATCAAAATATAGTGATACTTGGCAATTAAAGCCAGTCAACTGACATCTGTCCACTGGTATGAAAGGGGAAGGAGAAGATGCAGGGCAACTTTCACAAGTCTTAGTTGTAAGAAGCCCTTCCACCTACTTGAGTTGTATCCTCTGGACACTTCAATTGGGACACATCTGCTTGGAGATTAGAGTAAGCAAATAGTAAAGAACAAAAAGCAATCCAGTTGAGATTACACTAGGTGTCTTTAGCATGTCTCTTCAGCAGTGCTATTGGTCCAGTGCTTAAGAATCCCCGTGTACTCTCTTCCATGAAATAGAAGTCTCAAAATCATTGACTCATTCAATTTGTGATCCAAAATATTCCCTAAATCATTTCCAGAAGAGCTTCTACTGCATAACTCTTAATTTTGTGTTCATGCAGTTCATCATTACTGTCTATGCACAGGCCTTTCTATGCTTTTCACTCTCAGATATTTACCTCTAATTTATCAAGAATTAAATACTGCCTTCTACCCTGATTGCAGCCTTTCACAGCTTACTGTTGTCTGAAATCTGACAAGCACATTATCTTGTCCTTTATGATGATCATTAATGAACAAATTTAGTAGAAACAGACCACAGGCTGGATTCCTAGGGAAGCTTACTTGATATAACTTACTAAACAAAAGTAAAACACCAATAAGTGCTTTTTGAGTGCTTTTTTCTAACTGTTTACATATTAACCACGGGTTAATTTCCCTACCCTCTCAGAAGCATGTTACAGAAGCCTCAAAAACTGAAATGAAGGTGCCTCACTCATGGTTCTCCTGCTCTTATATTCTAAGAAAGTTGTGTATACCTCTTACAGTCTTCCACAGCCTTACCTACCCTCCAACAGATCAGAGATTGATTCAGCCTGTTGGATTAATTTAATGTGGTTCCAATAACTTGGAAACATATAAACCAAGTATTTTATGTTCTTCTCCTGTTATAGCCTATTTTGCTTTTTTGGCATTAAAATTAATTACCTCATTCAAGTAATCACAGTTGGCCTTTTTAGTGAAGGAAAAACATAATCAAACACTTAGACTTCTCACTCAGTAACTTTTCATTTTCACTGAGTAGAGAAGAAAAAAATGTTTTTTCCTTAGTGGTAGCAGAAGTAAACAAGGTCTGAATACTTCTACTTAGCTACATCTCTCATTTTGTACCCTCACATCTCCATTTTTGTATCCATGTACTCACCACCCTCAGTAACCTTAGTTCTTCTGTACTTCATTTTTAAAACCATTTAATAACTCACAATTTATCCAAAGTGTACTCCTGCTACACTGTCCCTTTTCCCCTCTCCAAATTAAAAGAACTAAAATTAGTAAAAACTGTTGTTTCTTTGCAGTCTCTAACTCTATTTCAGCTAGTCTAGGTTCACATGAAGCATCACTTACCTAAGTTCATGGAAATGTATTTATCTTCCCTTCATTCCTAAAGAGGATGAACTCCATTTTCATGCTCCATCTCCCTAAGTTGCATTCCACCAGCATAGTCTCAACAAATTCCTCCCTCCTAATTTCTTTTGTCTCACCTAGCCTTCCTTTCTTTACTCCACCTATGTTAGTATGTCATTTTAATTATGCTTTTAAATACTGGGTTTAAAAAAAGAACATAAAGCTGCAAACCAATAAAACCCAAAGTACTCTGTATTCTAACTATATGTGGTGTCCTATTGAAACTGAACTAGCAACCCTGCAGTTTAATGATATGAGTCAGTTATTGTAAGCAAATTTCACCTTACTTATTTTCTTTGGCAAACTCTACTCCTGTCAAATTCAAATATTACTCAAGATTTGTAGCATGTTAATTATCCTTTCAAGTCACCATATGCTAATTATGTCATAACCTTGACCCTGTGCTAAGACTTTCAGCTCCTCTTCCTTATTGTACATATTTCTCACGTTCCTTTCTGACATCCTCCATCAGAATACAGATACACAAGATGTTTGATAGAGTAATATTATTCTTCTGCTTGTTCCTCTTATGACACTATTATGAATAAATGTCTCTAATTTATAACCCCCATTCACTTAGATCTTTTTACAGATACAAGTGTTATTTCTTGCTCTAGAGGTTGCTCAACCACTCAGAAATACTTCAGTGAGTTTTTTTTCAAATTGATCAGGGCCATTTTTGATGATTCATTGTTAACTGACTTTTACTCTACTTCATTCTGTGATAATACATCTGAAACATATGCCATTTTCTATCTTTCCTAGTCCTAAGAGACAGCTCTTCTGAGAACATTACACTAGTGCAGCCAACCAAAATGCAGGCAAAGTCCATGTCAAGCTTCCTAAGTGATCTAGATTCATTAACTCAGGTGTACAAGTACTGTGACAGGTTCATGCTTTTACTGTAGATGATGAAGAGTTCTATAGGAGGACTGCAGAATCTTCCTGACACATTTCAGCTAGCTTTTATACACTGATAAAAGCAGAGCCACTGCAACATAGTTCATCTCTTCAGCTTCTTAAACAGGTTTTCCACCTTCTACTGAATTTGCTTATATTACAGTCATATAGGTATTCTCAACCAAACAAAAGCCCTCAAGTATTTTACCTATCTCACAGCAGTAACCCAAAGCACTCATACAACCACTTCTCTTCAAGATGGTAGAACAAAGAGTGAGGCTCTCATCTGCTAAGCAGCTTTCTTTGCTGTAGGGAAACCAATGGATGATGGCTTCTCAATTGACTCAGCTAATCCATTTCCAGTTTTTCTGCATTTACCACAGTCCTTCCCAATTCAGTTTCACTCATGGCTATCCTACAACCCAAATACAAGAATGAGAAACTGTTCCCTATGATATTTTAATTAGTCCAACAGTTTCCTTTTACTCTGTAGATTCACAATACCATTGAAGAACTATAAACTTATATATAGTATTTATAAATCTACATATCCATTTAATATATATATATATAAATAAAAGAACAAAACTACTGTCATTTCTCCCACATCTCCACAGCATTGAAAGTCACAATCATTGTATCCCTGCCATAAATCCAGTTTTCTGGAATTTGAGAAGTATACTTTCACTTTCTTTCCCCTGTAATGAAAATGATACTGATGATAACCAGGGAAAGAAATAAATCTAAAAGATAACTTGCATAGTTATTTCTTCTCACATCATCCATAGTGAGGAAACAGGTTAAAGGTCAAGCTGTCCACAGGTCAGAACCCCAGGTTCCCCTGCTGGGCACAGGCATAGCTGTAGCCCTGATATTAATAGCTCACAGAAACAGCTAACCCTAGGTTGATTAGGAGCCACAATCCATTGTGTTAGGTTCCATATAAATACAACAGCTCTATCCCAGTGGTTGCACTATTCATTTTATAACAATATATCAAAAATGGATAATACACAGCAGAATTTTAAAAATCCATTCTCTAGAGAAAATAATACATTGTTCATTAATCAGTGCAGAGTTTTTCTCAAGATACTAAGTGTTTTCTGGTAATTTATTAAAACCATTTTTTTTTAAATTTGCAGTTCTCACCAAAAAAAGTGCCTAAAACCTCTAACACTTATTACCTGTCTCTTAGCTTGACATATACCCACTAGCTGACTAAGTCTGCTTAAGCCACACTGCCAAAAATAAATAAATAAATAAATAAATATAATTAGATTAAAGATGTGCCTGCTTGGAAAAACGTTGTCCTGTGTGGCCACTTCTGGCAGCACCAACTGAACTTCAGCACAATGTGCTTTGCCAGAAGCCCTGCACTATGGCACCATTCCTTCATCCTGGCAAGTCTGTATTCTAGTATGTGGCAAGTGGAGGTATCCATATGCTGTTAACCTTTTCAGACCACTGAAGAACAGATGGTCTCAGATTAGCAGTTGACAAGCTGTTAATGTAACTATCCATCAATGCCCTTAATTACAGTTTTCTTGTTTTCAAAACAGCCCATATTGGATTTATTTTTTTTTTAAAGCAGAACATAAAATAAACTGCTCTGTAAACACAGAGCAGACTTATAAACACAAATAGACCTAGACAGTGGTGTTCTTGCTCTCCTTGTGAAAACTCTATGTGAACATTCATCTGCACAATATTATCAAAAAGATATGGTAAATATAGGTGCTCTTAATGCATGTCAAAGGGTCCTTTTGACCACCTCTACTGGGGACATCATCTTTATCACCTGTTCCCAGAGACCACGAATTACATACTACATAAAATTTTTTATTACAAAACCCCCTTCCTTCTTAGAAAATGTAATTTAAAAATATGTATAGTTTTCTGCTTTGGGAAATAATAGACATATTTCCATAAATACCTTATGGAGAAAAAAATTACCTCAGCCTTCACATAGTTAGGGTATTGCTTTGTAAAACTCTCTTCAGATACCACAGTGAAAGCTATTTCATTTTTGTTTTAATTACCTTGAATTACTTGTTAAATGAAAAAAGTCTTGCACAGGTAACAGTTTCATATACCAAACCTTCTTCCTTCAGGAACCAGCTGACAGTCTATCCAATTTCATATGGTCCAAGCCATTATGTTAGCATGTTATCTGTGCAGGTAATTCCACCACTCACATGTGCACTTTCCAGAGGTGCAGTAACATTGCTTCTCCTGTGTTGGATGTTACACTGTTCCCAATTTTTGGGCAGGGAAAACCAGTGGAAAGACTAATCACAAAGCTTTTTTTTTTTACTATATTAATGCCATATATCCAGATTTTTAAGATCTTACATAGGATTTTTTAACAAATACAGTCTGGAATAAGCTATACATTAAAGAATAAAATAGTTACTGAAAGTGCACATATCTTTAGAAAGATTTTAGATATGTGAATAAATTCATTGAACCTAAAACTATGAAATATTTTTTATCTTTAAGGAAACATGTTGACTGTAATAACTTTCTTAAATATGTGATTCTTATGCATAAGAGTTTCTGTGCCTACATAGATGTCTACATCATCTCTTTGCCATAAATTCACCTATAAACTCTTGAAACATTTCTGCATTATAGGAGAAAAACTGACCTTTGCAAGCTGAACAACAAAAAGAGGTCTCTTGGGGATCCCTACCATTTTCTTCCACTATATTACCTGGAATTACAGCAATATACAGGAAACATTAAGGTTATATATCCATGAAGGTAAGTCCTGGTACATCACATGATGAAAATTCTGCCATTTTTCAGCAAGCCTATGGTCAAACTCAGGTACAACTCTGCCACACTTCAGCTGCATTTATCTGTTTAAGACCACAGGACACCACAGTCCAAAAGCTAAAAGTAATAGTGAATTAAAAACTTTGTGTGTTGTCTTCCACCATGCTCTTGCCTCATAGTCTTCAATCCAAAAAGGACTTACATTTATTATTATATATGAAGGATTCAAATAAGAACTGATTTTTGCAGGAAGGAATATAAATCTCAACAGATTTTGGAAGTTCCAGTAGAGTATTACAGATAACTTAGGTAATGAGAGATTAAATATTCTTTAGCTTTGGATACTTGTAAACTCCCATCCATCACTAAAGGAAAAATGACTCTTAAGTAGAGGTGAAAAAACATATTTCTTGCTTCACACTTATCCATTAAATACTAGTAGTAGTGCAATGAACATATGGATTTGGCACATGTCCCTCACCATTTTAGAGCTAATTAAGCTTCTCCCAAGTCCTTTTTGGCAAAAATTCTTTTGCTACCAATTTAAAGCACTTTTTAAAAATCAAAAAAAAAATAAATTTGAAACTCTGATTCACTCACAGAAAACCACCAGTGTTGTACCTTCTTGCACACAGCAGCCATTTTCAGGTAGGCTGGAAGCATTAATACCAAGGTTGACATAAACACTTGGAATAGCATTGATTTGGCTGTCAAAATAGGTTAAAAGGGTCAGCATCTCAAATTCTTCAGTGCTACTCCAGAAAACATTCTACTTGGAGGGGAAAAAAGTTAACATCTGTCTCTTAAAATATCCAGCATAACTCACCTATGACAAGAGACATGCTGTTTAATTCAGAGTAACATGAATCAGACATAAAACAACACCTGCAGAAAGAAAACAACAGTATCTTTAGGACACTGAATCAAAGTCTCTATAGTACCCTGAAACACATTGCTGTGGTAGAGTCCTTTAGGGCACTGGTGTTACAGCAAGTTTTACTGTGCTGTAGTAACTAACCACAGCTGAAGTCTGGAATATAAAGGCAATTCTGTGCATTCAGCAGTAAGCAATCTATGCTGTGAGGCTGTTTAGCACTAGTCTAGTTGCCTCTTCTCTCAACAGATGAAGGGAGAGTAGGATTAGGGTCAAAAGGGCAAACAAAATGTTTATCATTAATGAAGGTAACAGTACTTCAAAGAAGGAGGAAGGGAAGGCACAGAACAGAGGAAATTACTTTGTGGTATTCCTCCCAAATGTTTGTCAAAATGGCAGGCAAACCTGTAGATATTTTACCTCAGGATCCACTCTTAGCAGGGGCCAGTAGAAGTAGGAGGGGGGGGAAAAAAAAGTCATGTAAACAGTGATCTAACAGTAGAAAAGATAAAAACCAGATAATTTCACACACTCTACATGTATGTATGCTTGTATATATATATATGTATATATGTGTGCTCACACAGACACATACTAATCATGTGCTAAACAAACATTGAGCAAAGCAGCTAACTTCCTTACAATTTGCCAATCAGTGCTAAGTATGGCACAGAGCTAGGAAAAATAGTCAATGTCTAATAGGTATTTTGAACCCATTGCAAATATATACTGCCAAGATATAACCTACCAGACTATTAATAATGTATCAACCCATCCCAAGGTCTTTGTCTGTCATGGCCCCTGAACTATTTCTTCAATGACTGCTCCAAACGAGTTGTAATTTATTCTAATGACTGTAACTTGCTCCATATTTTTGAGGCACTGAAGCTATTCTTTGATTAGTGACTGTGGTGGCTCTTCAACAGTTTTAAAATAGTATTTTAAATGAATGTTTACTAAGATGGCTCTGACAGGGAAGAATGTCCTTTATGCAAAGGTCATTGGCTCACTTCTGGCCCTAGACAGTAAAGGCTGAAAGTCATTGCTGCCCAATGGCTGTTTTGTGCCCTCTGTGAAGTGAATTGATGGGTTTGGTCCAGAGATTTAGTGGATAAATATGCACATCACAAACTATCACCAGAATTGGCGTTACTAATGTCATTCGCAGCAGAAGGTCAAGAAATGAGTTGGCAGAGAGACTAAATTGTGTTTGCAAGCCTAGAAGGCAGGATAAAAACAGACTAACTAGGTGGTCTAGGAAAAGAACTACCTCTTTCCTACAGCTCTTTGAAGGATGCTGGTCCAAGACTCTGAACACAATAAATTCACTTTCAACAACAAAAAAAATACACTACCAGGAGGAATTTTTTATTGGCAGCTATGAAATTTAAAGATCCAAGAAGAATATGATATTGAGACTGTTGCAACTGCCTCAATCAGTCCACATTTTATAAAACCAAATTAATTAAAATCAGAAAGGGAAACAGCCTCTCTGGTCTTTCCATTATCTCACTCTGGGTCTCCCACTTGCCACCAAGTCTTCTGCACTGGATTCCAATTTTTCAAGCTCACCAAACCCCCACCTCTTGAACAAATCAAGTCCAGGATTGTTTCTGGGGATCATAAATAACTTGCCAACCACATGCACTAATATTTAAAAGAATTAATTAAAAAATGGCCAGGCTCTTCCACTCAAGTCATTATAGTCTGTAAAAGAGCTATTTTGGCTGTTTACTGACTGATAAAAATACAAAGATAAATAGACATATTAAAATGTATAAACAGACTCTCTTTTGTAGGTATTAAGTTTCTTCTAACGGTGTCAATAAACATCTGCTTATATGGGTTCAGCAGTAACTGATGGTCACCAGGAGGTACATTTTGGAGACAAGAACCAAGAAAAACCTCTACAAACACAAATGGGAAGATTAAATGTGGAGTGAAAATTAAATCTGTTAGGAAACTCCCTTGAATTTCTATAACTAAGTAATTTGGAGAAAACACTAGTTTCAGTTTTGTCACTGGATGGAAATGCAGTTTGTAAACTTATTAAAAATAAAAGGAAAGGAGAGTGATAGCATTGCTGCATTATTAAAACTTAATTTTAAAATACAATTTGTATGAAGAAAACTGTTCTTTCTTAATCATGTTCACTGCCATGGAACAGCCTTTGTAAAGTATATTATTATAGTGTTTTACTTTCCTGTTAAGAAATTAATTCTGAGCATTACAATTTGCTTGATATCTATATGCATATGTCAATTTTATACATGCATATTTATACATAAAAATAATATTCTATAAACACCTTATTTTCCCTTTCAGAGTCTGAGCCAAGACTTCATATGGGGGGACAATAGAAAACTGTGATCCTCACAGCTTATTTGCATTTCTATTTCACAAACTCTCATCTCTCTGCATTATTCCAGTGTCTGCCTCTGACACTATTTTCCTGCTGCAAGATAACTGCTGAAAGCAGAAGAGGTGGAATTGAAAGTTCTCCTATCTAGTGTCTCATCAGTGGTCAGAAAGCATCTGGTGCCCCTTCAATTCCCACAAAGCCAGTCCCCTTCTCATGACCAAGGAGGACTTAGAGCAGCATGGGCAAGACATGCCAACTTAGCAGTGGGCAAAAGAGAAAATGAAAAAGGAGTATGCAAATGAAGCCACCTTTTCATAGGAATCCTAAAATTACATCATTTGTTGATACTGATCTTTGATAGGAAAAGACTGGGTTAAATCTAAATCCATAGTCATATAGCTCAATTAAGGTTGAGATGAACAAGCCAGACCTCTTCACTCTGATCATTTCTTCTTAACAGGGATATTGGTCCTTCAGTCTCCATGAAAATCTAGTTTTAACACCAGTGCTTAATTTATTGTCAAATTAAGCAGGCAGGGTTTTCAAATAAGAAAAGGATGAAAAGCATGCAATTTAAATCTGGCAGTTCTGTTCTCTTATTAAGATTGGTCTCTCTGAGCTTTAAAATAAAAGTCAGGGCATAGTCAGACCTGACAACTAACATTATCTGACCTCTATATTTGTTTATGAATAAATGACAGATTTATTTTAAAGAGCTAGGCCAAGATGATTCAGACAAGTCACCCTGAATCAACTCCACACCATGATTAAATATTACTGATAAGTGTCAACTATTATAGCAACCCCACTAAGAAAAGGCAAAAATACATTTCTCTGAAGTGCAATAGTTTGAGGGTTTTTAAGTCTCATGCAGAAATACAGAGGACAAATATTTGAGAAATGTGAATTTTCCAGGACTCTTACAACAATAATTCTGCTATCATTTGTTTAATTGTCATGGCAATTGCAGTGAGATTAACATTGACACGAGCACTACTAAAATTCTGACCACTAGTGTTCTCAGGAACAATGTTAGTTTTACATGCTAACGAGCAGATAAAGAAAATTAAGATCTCTGAGGGAGAAAAAGATGCTGATGGAGGTATGAAATGCCCTTAAGACTGAAGTCAAATGTGACCATGGATGTGCTGCTTCTGTAAGCCACCAGACATATTGACTTCCTTTCTGTTTGGGGTAGAGCTATGTGGGTTTTTTCTTGTTAATGTTAGGGGCTTACATGTAAAATGAAGACCAGTGTGAAGACTTGTTCTTATGAAAATAATGCTTCATTAATATGAATAGCACTTCCATTAGGGTATTATGGTATGGTGGTGTAACTGTAGGTGGGATAATAAACTTGAAACATGCAATTCTACTAAGGGAATGCCTGATACAGGACACCAAAGAATGTTGCCTGAGTACAGCAGTAACTTGGTGTTCTCTTTTAATCCTCACCACTGAAAAAGGAATTTATTCCTTCAGGTATTTCAAATCACACTACAAACATTGCAGTAAGAAGACACACAACAAACAGATAGGAAAAGATACAATGAAGAAAAACAACTGGCAACCTACCTTATGCCTTAAGCAGGAAGGAAAAACAAAGTGTTACTGCTTTCTCTTTAATAAAAGAGGTCTGCTGATAAATTTATTGATAGGCAGATATTCTGGCAACAGATTGTCAAAATGTGTCACCAGACCACACGAGTAACCCACACTCACAAGCTGTCTAAAAAGTTAATCTAAGAACCTGTAAAATATCCCAGGTTTGGAGTATAAATATCTTAGTGAAGTAAATTCCAAATGTTTTTAAAATTTGCATTTTTAAACACACAGGACTGTTAAAGACAGAAGGACCTAAGACCTGTCTCTAATACAAGAAAATAAGTATTCACAATTTCCCAACCAGAAAATACACTTACATCTATAACAACAAGTGCAAGTTTGCATGCTGCTTTTGGAGCAGTAAGGGACACCCACCTTTCTACTCCCCATGCCAATTGTTGCAATGCTTGGCAGTAGGTTTCATGATTGAACTCCAGCTGGGACTTTTCAGGGGAAGATTTCACACTGGTTGCTTATTGCCACACTAAATATTCACCTAAATCTTTTCTTGTATAGAAAACTTGTTCCATCACCAAGTTCCATGTTGCACAGCCACTGCATTAGACAAAGTTAAAAGCCTCTAATCGTTTAGGAGTCCAGTTCTATTCCTTCTGTTCCTCCTAAACCCTTCCTCTGTTCCAGCAGTCATCAGGAAAAAAGGGAAGGTCCTTGTTGAGCAAATCATATACTGCTGACATCAGTAATTGCTGTTTATTTGTGTAAAAGCAGCAAGAAAAGACAACTTAACAATTCTGTGGAGATACTCAAAACCTGACTGAACACAATCCTGGGCAATCTGCTCTGTCTAACCCTGCTTGAGCAGTTGTTAGAACTAACATGATCTCAAGTGTTCCCTCCCAACCTCAGTGATTCTGTAACTCTGTCATTCTCACACTTGAGAATGTTGTTTGCTTTGCAGGTATTTTACACCCATTTAGGTTTATTACTAGGAAGCCTGAGATGCAAAATGAAAGTTTCATATAAGTAAAAATGTCTCTCTTTCCACCTTCTTCTTTCCAGGTGGCTGAGCAGTAGACCAAGTGGAAAACAGGCTATGCAGTCACTGTGGAAAAGAACCAGCTAGACTCTTACCTGTATCTTTAGATGGTATTTCTCTAGTTGACTAGCTATTCTTGATCCCTATTGGTATTCCCTTCATCATGATGATGTTTTATGCAAGAGGATACTGTAGCCTTAAAACTAGCAGAAAGGCTGCATTTGAGAAATGGCTGCATCAAAGTACTATCTGGCATAGGAAGGTGGAAGATGATCTTTTCCTTGCAAGAGTTTGGCCTCAAAAGAGAGACCAGGAAATATTCACAGGACAGGTACTCTTAGGAGATGAGCATAAGATACAAGGAGTGCAGCTGACAGGATAGAGATAAAAAAAGATGTATACATATCCACTGCAGGATCCCCACACTACATCAAGAAATCTACACAACAATCTCCCATATCTAAAATTCCAAGAGTTAATATAAATGGACAAATATATAATAGAATAGGACACAAAATGTCCTAAGCAATGCATCTGCTCTCTATTGAAATACGTCAATGTACAGGCTTGCCTATGCCTTAGGCCGAAGGCTCTTTCAAATAAGATTTTTGGTAGCTAAAGTAATATTTGCCTAAAGCACCTGTCACATATCCATTGAGGACTGGATCATGTGATTTCTAAGTATATATCATCTTGGGCTACTGTCAAGATCTGGTGCTGACCTGATGTTGAACATTGCAGCAGAAGTATATTCGAATTTTGTTCAGGAAAAGCAGGAAAGACACTTTGCTCAGGAGAACCTGGCCATGAAAAAAGAAAAAGCAAAGGCAAATCCTCACTCAGAAGAAGCAGACAGACCTTCCACACAGCATCCATGGCCTTGGCATTCTAACTTTTCATAGCACCACCTGGACCAAACAACGTTGTTCCTCTTTCTTCTACTATGTCTTCTTATCAGTATCAGTCAGTTTCTCAGATCAAGGCCACAATCTGTCTCACATGCTTTAATTTTTCCTCTCCAGTCATAATCAGGTGCTGTTTTCCTGTTAAATATACTATAAGTGGTCCAAGCTGCCAGCTGCAGGAGAGCTAGCCTCTTTCAGCAACAAAAAATTATCTTTATTTCCATACATTCCTTTTCTTCACCATTCAGGGGCATGTTTGGCACAGATAAGCCAACAGGTGTAGTTCACTGTTAAAAGACATGAGGCATCAGTGCTCTGAAGACATTAGAGTGTTGGGTCTCCCAGCTGCAAATGATGCCACTCACCTTATTATGCAAAGTGGCTATAGAAAGCTATTATTGCTTGGCATCTATGTCCCACTGAGGTGGTCCAGCCAACTAACAAACACAATATCAGATAGAAATGGACGTGACTGCAGGCAGCCAAGACTCACTGCATACTCATAGCTTTTTATTGAAAAATCTGATTTCCACATCAGAAGTGTGAAACTATGTCTGTCTTAAGTTTACACACCTAGTGGTAAGACACAATAACAATCACACAGAATGTTAGGACCAGGAAGGGACCTGGAAAGATCATCTAGTCCTCTATCTGGTTTCATTATTTTCTGTTATATAGAAAATACAGAATTATTAACAGTTCTGTAATTTCAGAAAAGAGGCATCATCAATACATATCTGCCTACAGATCTGAATGTTAAAACCAGCTAAAAGAATGCAGCTGTGTTTCATACTAACAGACTGATAACAAGAACTAAGTGTTGAGTATTCACATGTGAGATATCAGTAAGGAGTCCTTGGACTGCACTACTGCCATGTACTTTACTGTTGCATCTGTAAAGGACATCCTTGCTAGCTGTGATAATGAAAGGCAAGAATTTAAGTGATCTTGTCCAGCACCAAGGTTGTATGTATCCTAAAACTACTTCTTTCCAGCCCAATGGAGTTCCAGAATTAGAGAAGTCAAATACTGAGGAACATGCCCATAATGATTAGCTAAACTGAGAAAGGAATCCTTTCTGCATTTTGCCTGATACTACTTCTGTTTGCTTTTCTGATTCCAAACCCAAAACTTTTTAAAACATGCAAATAGAACATTCATTAGAATGGAATCTACACAAAGCCACCTTCTAGAAAAATTTGTAAAGATCAAGAAAAAAAACTAAATGAAGAGACACTGTACAGAAGTGAAACAATTAAATTAGTAAGACTGATGCAAAGTGCAGTTTTACAGCTGAGTTCAAAACATACAGTATGCTATTTCTGCACTGATACATCAATGTAAGCATAATTTCACTGAAGTAGGTTTAAAAGCCTGGATTTCCACAGAAAATGTTTATGCATTTTCTTAAATGTTTGCTTTGCTCCAGACTTCTTGTTACAAACAAACAAAAATATTAGATAGTGGAAACTACTTTGAGTAAAACTAGCTGAAAGCATCAAGACTAGGCTTAGCAGAAATACATTTTTCTCATTTATGGATAATTTTATTACCTCTTATAAAAAAAAGGCAACTAGAAAGGTGAATATTACAAGAGAATCTTAAAAATTGCTCTTTGGATTTGCCATAAGAACTTTTTTTGAAAAGCAATTCCACACCAGTTTCCTTCAGTGCCATTACATGGAAAATGAAAAAAATTTACACAAACTTGACACTTGTGCCAAAATGAACATAGTCTGTGTTCCTCTGTTACATCTTGTGTTTTGCACAGGTGGGAGATGGCATCTACTCTGTAGACAGGAGAAATTCTCAACTGGAGATTTACAAGATACATTTTCCAAAACTTCCAACAAAAACTTAGTTCTTCACTCTTCAACAAAATGTTTTATTTCTGAATGTCAAGGCCAGACTTACCAGGACTTTTTAAATAACCTGGAACATATACAAAATGTAATCTGCCTACATATTTACAGTGGCTACACAACATAGCTTGTTCTTTTAAAATTCCTTTTGAGGAATTTTATCCCTAAATACTGAACTTTGATTTATTTTTTACCTGACAAAACACTACAGAAGTTATTTCAATAAAGAAGATAACAGAGAACCAATTATGGAGTACTGATTTAAATTTATATAATGATTAGGACTGAAGTGTCTTTTTATCCTGTAGGAAAGGAACAGTTTTCATACAGATAATTCTTATTTTGTGAATGGCTACTTGATACAAGCTGTGTGGAATAATGACTATGAACACAAAACAGTTTAAAAAAAGTAATATTATTCACCCTCCAAATATTCAGGTATGTATCAAGTCTTATCAAATATAATAAGGTGAAAACCCCCTGTACTTCCATTAATTGATTGTCCATTGCAACCAAGAAGTCAGACATAGGATCTGAACTATACCTCAATTAATGATGGTTGCTCTAGGGCTAGGTTGGGTACTTAGTGCACACATTGTTATCTGAGCACAGTTGTATGGCATTTATGTTTAGAAGAGATTTGTATTCTAACAGCAACTAAGTACCACAGGAACAGGACCTTGGCTATCCTAAATGTTTAAAGTAATGTGAAAAGGAAAAAAAAACCAAAACCACACAAACAAAAATTAAACTTATGACAGTATTCACCTCATAAAAAGATATAAAGATGACAGTAAGACAACACACATCTATTTGTTATTCTGTGTTGATGTGCAGAAATTGTGAGTCCTTTTCAGCTTTTGGTTGAGTTGGGATGCTACCTCAAAGATTTTCCCTTTCAAGGTCAAGATGACACCAACAGAAATTGGTGCTCAGTCCTTCAGCCCCCACTAGAAAGCTCTGTAAGACTTCTCTCATTTCATATAATCACTCCTGTTTGAATCTCCCTTCTCTCTGAAAATAGGCCTGGTCATGACACCTTTGCTGCTGTGCTTTGAATGCTGATGCCCACTGACCACAAGCAACATACAGGTGCTGATGCCTATTCTCAGGCAGCCTTTGTAGTCTATAATCAAGATCTGTGAGGCTAGTTTTAACCTCTCTGTGGCATAAAGATTCCCCTCCTGACTACTGCAGTTTACAGCTTCATCTTCTGAGACTCTACAGTACTTGAAAAGTAGGTGGAGAGAATAGATACGCGTTATTCTACATCATGTTAATGGAGAAAGCACCTAGACTTACAACACACAAAATAAAAAGCAAACGAAGCCTGGAAATAAAAACCTTCTCTCAGGGATCATTGGCACAAGTTTTGGACAATTGTTCCATGGTATAAAGCCTCTCTGTCCTCCTCATCAGCCTGCAAGCTCAGCAAGCTTCCTCTCATTTGTTCAGGATCAGCTTTCTCTCACTTGGTCAGATAGCTCCCTAGCTCAGAGAACATGTATTCTTTCCTCATCTGTTTTCTCACTATGCAATTTCCATTGTTCTAATTTTGAAGCAGACAACCTGAGACCAAGAGTTTCCTTTAGTTTAACCAGTCTATTTAACACACTCAATGCTTTACTGAGAAAAAAAATCATATCATGTTATCTCTTCTTAGATTACTCTTGTATCTGTTCTCACATTGAGTATGTGATCTATGAGACAGTCCCAGCCAGCAAGTGGCAGATTAAATACAAACTGAGGAATAGAGTAGTACACAAAATTCATAAAATAAGTCTGGATTTATAAATTATACATACATTCCCCAAATTCTCATATCTCCCTATCTTCTCTCTGCTGTTTGCCAGATTTTCTTCCACCAGTCACTGTCACATAATAGCTTCTTTTTTTTTTATGTCCTGATTAATAGGACATCTATATTCTCCCCTGAGCTCTCTTCCTCCCAGCAAGATTATTTTCCTTATTGCTACAGAGAGGGGCCAAAAAAGCATTTGTGAGTCTGATATGTTTCTTTTTCAAGCTATATTATGTGATCTAATAGAGATAACACCTTTTCTTATAAACATACCTCCATAAGCACAATTCAAATGCTTCAATATAGATTCAGAAAAAATCTATATGAAAACAATTTATTCATATGTTACTTAAAATAAACATCAAACTTAGATTTTTTTTTTTTTTTCTATATGTAAGGAGATTCTACTAATCTTTCAGGGGAAAGAGTGACTCAATGCTGACAAAGATCACAGATTTTGCCTTGGAAAAAGCAACCAAAGATGAAGTGATCAGGGTCTCCTGGTAGTATTAATTCTTCAGTCATGTTCTGTCCACTTTTGAAAACCACTGTGGTCATTCATACCATTTGCACCCTATACTCTATTCCAAAACTTAGCCAGCAGAGTAATTAATTTAGAATAAAAAGGTACAGAACTAAACTGTGGTTTGGATGGCTTAAGTTTTGTTTTATTTGTTGGAGGTTTCTCCCCAAAAATTTACCAAGCTTCATTAACTACCTCTCAATACTCAGAAACTGCTTAGGGGATGCTTAGGTTCTGCAGCACAGCTCAGTAAAGGGTACACAACTGTACAGCACTGACACACAGATGGTTTTATATGTCAAAAAATAAGTACCAAAGTATCACCAACTTTTTGCCAAGAAATAAGCACCAAAGTAGTACCACATTTTGGTAAAATAACAATGCATGATACTAGAAACTGGTTCATTAACACTAGATTTCTTTCAATGCTTCAGCAGAACCAATGCTCTCATTTCTAACCCCCAGCCAACTCTGCCACTTAACTACCACTCTCTGCAACAATTCTCTTGGAATGGAGTGCATATGGAATCATAACATTCAGTGCAAATGTCTACCTGCTGCAAGCTCTTTTTAGCCAGTTCTCAGTATCACAATTGTATTCAAGATCAAGGGAAAGCACACACATGCCCTTAGGTTTTTTCCTCTCCAGTGAATTCTCCTGTACATTGCCATCTTGAGTAAGTAATAAATAAATTTAAATATAAAGTACATTTAATATAAAAATAATGTATTGGGTTGGGAATGTCTCAATAAAATAGTTTGGAGAGTTTAGTGGTTCATGGAAAGTAGTCTATTCTGCCTGTCCTACAGCCAAATGAAATTTGCAGGTAAGAAGGAGCATCTGTGCACAAGCTACACAAATACATACCTAGCCTTACACAAACACAACCAACCTTACTCTGGAGCTCAACTTATTTTTCCAGCACAAAACTAATAAATAACACAAGAAGAAAGCAAAGTCCTTGACTATTACAAGGTATAGTTCTCAGATGTCTTCCCTCTCACTGCTTCATAGTTGCCAGAAGAATGTGTCCTAGTCTTGAATACCAATTCTGTGTGAGACCCATTCAGTTGGTCTTATTTTTAGCTTGTCAGAAGGGCAGTAAATATTTTAAATCCTCTGCTTCAGCTGCAGCTGTAATGCTTCCATTGTATAACTCATTGTGCATAAGATACACAACATCCCAACCTCTGAACATCACATTATATTCAAAAGTGTTACTTTCTAATAGATGGTCTAAAAAGCATAGCAGTACTGCAGCTGGGACTTGGAAAAGTTCTTATTACAAATGCACAAACAGTGCTTTTCTATGTTTCACTTGTTTTTTAGAGATAATAATAGCTAGGTGTTGGCTACAAGTGTCCATGTCAAAACTGACTCTATATTTCATAGTTTGACCTTAAAAAAAATATTTGGGTTTAGCACTTAGAAGATAAAAGCATTCAATGCCAAACAAAACAATTTTTAAGAAAGAAAAAGGATGAGAATAGTAAAAGTAGCTATAGCTTAAGATATGCTGTGCTGTTATAGGAAAAGGCAATAGAAATGTCTAACAGCACAGGAAATCACAAAGGTAATGACTGACTGATAAATTACTTTTGCTCTGCTCTACATTTTATTACTTTCTCAACTAACTGCTGTTAGATAAAGGAACCAAAACACCCTCCATCTGTGCTTAACTAACACATGGTTGATCAGGTGGGGCTCATATTCACCTCCACTTCAGCCACCAGTGTTCTCTGTGGAGAGGAGAGTCAGAACACTGGGGGTACTAGCATCTTAAATTGTTGCAGGGAGTTTTTCTCAGTCTAGCACAAATATTGAAGTGCCACAGTTACATGACTGAAATGTGGGTGGATGCAGCACAGATAATATCACTTTATAAGATCAGCAAAGATCCCATAAGTAACACAAGCTCTCCTTTTGGGGATTTATTAAATAATATAGAGTAAGATTTAATTAATGTGAACATTGAATTTGAGAGTAGAAAATAGTTTACAATGAAAAACTTAGCTCTTGAAAACAACTTACTCTACCCTGGCTAAAGTCTGTAGAAGGAAAGATTAAAATCCATTCTGAGAGAAATATGCTGAGGAAGCTGCAGTACTGGCACCTTCTGGATACATACAGCATGGATGAAATGTAGATTAAGAGTAGCATAAGTGTACACATTGTCCTTAAGATAGCCTACAAATTTCTATAAGGCTAAACAAATGTGTATACACTTCAGTAATTCCAAATGGATCAATATACATTTCAAACTGCTACATAATGTAGACATCAATATAGAGGGGGGGAAGTGCCATTTAGGGTAACAAAAGCTTGGGTACATACAGAAGAATATCTGTCATGCATATGGAAGGAAAAATGAGTAAATATACTACATCACACTGACAACTGGCAAAAGAAAACACAATTATTTTTCCACAGAAGTTTGTGAAATCCTGGTGCCAGTTTCTGAGGGATGTTACACATGTGATAATAGTAAATATAACATTACCTGACTACCTAAGAAAACTAGTGTTACTTGAAATTCTTTAGACTTCATACATATTAAAGAAAAAGGATGTAGTTCTGTAGCAGTTTGGAGAAAGTTTTTAACAACTAAATATTTTCAGAACTTGTGAAACTAAAGTTTCAAACTTCTTTTAGACTTTGGACATTTAATGATTACTAGTAATTAAGTGTTGCTCTTCCAAAAGCTGATCACTTTAGAACAGCTTTTAGACTTAAAACTCTTAGGAAAGTAGACCATGCCATTTCCATGGCTCATCTGTTTCCTTGCATTAGTTCTCTCAAGATAAATCAACCTCCAGATTCAAGCAATAGATGTGTAAATATTAATGCCTACCAGAAGCAGTCTCACCACAGATAACTACCATAGCAGAAGGATACTGGGGAAGCAACATCTTTTTAAAAGTCCTTTAGAGTAAAGTTGAAGTTTCTACTCCAGAGCAAGAAAAGAGAAGAAAAGCCTTAGAATAAAAAGAAGCAAAATAATACAGGAAAAGAATGAAGTCTGTAAGCTGACTGGAGAAAAAACAAGAAAGAGGGAAGGTCAAAAGTAAGGAAGAATTGCCAAAAAGATATGAAAGGAAAGAACAAAATAAAGGAAAGAAGACAGAAAGGAAAATGAAGTGTACAGCAGTTAGAGAAGAGAATGAATAACAGAAAGCTATGGGAACGGAGAACGAATATAAATGAGATTATGCTTCCTATTTTACAATTGCTGCAAAAGTATCAATGACAAAGCCTGTACTTAAATGAATGAAGGAGTATACCAAATACATAAAATATATCCACAGAGGTCAGGGACTCATACAATCAGATTCACCAAAAGCAACTACCCTGGGCTCCTCCTTGGGAAAACAACAAAAAAAACCAAAGCAGCATCAGCCTGGCCTGTATTTACTGCCAATTCCTTAATTTTGATCTTTCACATGTACCACTCAACAGTTAGAGGAAGACTGGCATCAAGTTTCTCTGGTTTCTCATGCATTGTTTTATATTGATTCCTTGGGTTTGTTTTTTTTTTCCATTTAAAATTTTCCAATTACTTCAGAATCATTATGGTTGGAAAAGACCTCTGAAATCAGCAAGTCCAACCATCCACCCTCACTACCATGCCCACCACTAAACTATGTCCCCAAACAATACCTACACACATTTTTATGTATTTTGAACACTTCAGCCACCTCCCTGGGCAGCCTGTTGCAACGCCTGATAACCCCTCAGTGAAGAAATTCTTCCTAGTACCTAATCTAAACCTCCCCAGCACAACTTGAAGTCATTTCCTTTTGTTTTCCCACTTCTAACCTGGGAGAAAAGACCAAAACTCACCTTACTACCACCTCCTTTCAGGTAGTTGTAGAGAGCAAGAAGATCCCGCCTGAGCCTCCTCCAGACTGAACAACCCCACTTCCCTCAGCTGCTCCTTGTAACAGTTGTGCTCCACACACACCTTAATTAATCATTCCTCAGGTGCTCAAGTCTCACAGGTGTTTTGGTTTTGGCCCTTTTGGTTTTCTAAGCACTGAGGCAGGCAGCAGATCTGGGCACTTGTCTTTGTAGAGATTTTCTTTTTAAATGGGCAATGCAGAGGAATTAAGACAAGAGTAGAAAACAACAACTTCTGCCAAGACAGAGAGAGTAAGAACATGTATTCTTTCTGCCATTTCCTGACATGATATGTTCAAATACCTCTCAGATACAGTATGTCAGCTTGTGTTTCACTATATGATATGACATAATGCAACATGACACACCAATTGTTTTGTGACAGAAATGTAAGGAAAAAGAGCGTCTCTGCTCTGCTGGTAAAGAAATCATTTTAAGTAGAGAAATAGCCAGATTTCTCCTAAACATTAATGCATCAAAGTGCAATTGCCTTGAGAGTTTTCCCCTTCCTGGAGCTCCTGCTGCCAGGGCTCAGGGACAACTCAGCCGTAGCACAGCTCCCGGCTAGCTCTGCTGGGAGGCCTGTGCTGGGCCTGACCCCCTCCTCCTGTGGGAACTGCTTTCAAGTTGACACTCTCTTGCTTAGCTTCAGCCTGAACTACAGGAACAGCTGTGTCACAGCCAGGGCTGTGCTTGGCTATGGACCAAATTGATCCTGACCTGGACCGAGACGTAGATTAACTTCCCGGCCTCACATTGGACTGCTTCACCACTTACAAGGTTTACCTGACCTTGCTCAACATCACCAGGCCTGATGCTGTCTCTGATTCACTGAATGGTGTGGCCAGATTGACCCCATGGACTGTTGGTCAGCCCTGACTGGTGTCTGTAGGCAGCTCATTCACATGTGTTGGGTCTGTGGGATGGGACTCTGACTGTGGTGCCCCACTCAGCTCCTCTCCCTCAGGGAGCATCCAGTGCCCAAGTGCAAAATGGAAAGTATTCATTCCATAAAGAAACACAGCTGCTCCACTGAACCCTATAGGCCCTGCTGGTAATTTCCAGTCCTGGTATATTTTAATTGCAAACCTTTTAATGTCAAAGCACGTTTGTAGGGCCCTGGGTGAGTAGATGACCTTTAATTTTTGACATGTATTATTTGTTCAGAGTGATTCAAGGAGGAATCAAGTTCAGCTTGTAACAGCTGGAAATTTCATGCAATCAGTTTGAGTATTATGATTTTGAAGCTTTACAGCAACAACATTTCCAGAGATCAGGAGGTTTTTGGTTTGTTTTTCACTTTTATCAACCATTCTCTCTTCACCAGCTCTACCTGATCCCAGAAGGCTGCATATGCCTTCTCAGAGGCACAAACTCTGCCTGGAGAAATGAGGGCTGTAGTAATGAAATAACTGGAAGATGTCATCACCTTCAATTGAATCTAAGACTAACTTCCAGATAAAAAAGATACCACGAGCAGAAGGGAGGGGTACACCAAACCAGCATTACTTCAGGGGCCAGGAGTATTTGCACATATAAACCAAGAACAGACAATGTCTCCCACAACACACAGTAAACTCATGTGGCATCTTGCAACTTAATGCACTAATCTGAAATAAGACACATGCTCTAGAAACCCCACCAGTAAACTCCAGGTTATTGCAGTGCCAGTATTTACATGTTTACAGAAGCATGAGTCCATTGGTACTTTCAGGTGAGGAATTAAAAAAAAAAAGATTAAAAAATGTCTGGGTTTTACTAACCCTAAAAGGTTGCTTTATCTAGATTTTCAAGTGCTGTTCAGTAAACTTCTCTTCTAAATAAAGGCTGTGGTACCCTAAGGTATACCTTCAAGCTAGGTTTCCCAGAGAAAAAGAATTAAAATTAAGAATTGAGGAGGTAAAACAAAGGAGCCCAGAGCCTCCTACTGTTGGGTACAGCACTAACCACAAAGGAATCAAAACCCTTTTTGAAGAGTTTTGAGAATATGACCCCTGAATTCAGATAGGATGAAGTCAATGCTATTTCCAGCCTCTTATTTTGCAGTAGAATTTTAGTTTGGCTAGTGAATTTGTGGGAGGTATAGGAAAAGAATCCCCAGCAGCATTTTTTCATGCTACCTGTTCCCTGATAAGGAGTGAGGGAATGGGAGCAGAGTGGCAATAATCCTCTGTGTAGTTACTGAGCCCATTCTGTCCTCTGTGCTCAGGTACAGAACTGCTAAGGAATTTCTATAATGAAAAATAGCTTTTGTCTTAACTGACTCTTGCAATTCTTTCAGCTGGGGAATTGCAACTGTGCTATTAAAAAACAGTTTTATTGACGTGACAGATTTCCTAGTACAGGCCATTAATCATTTCAGGTTATTCTATCAATAGTGTACTTAACATTCAAAATTCACATAAAATCCTAATGATACAACTATCATGAGGAAAAATGTACCACTGAATCTACCTAAGTGGTGCTTCTGCCAAGAGTGAGTAGCATACTCAGGCTAATACCTATCAGCTGGATTTCTGTTGGTTAGTGTGGATTTTTATTCCTTGAAGTATTGTTTATAAAAAAGGAGGGAGGTCAGCAACATCATTCTTGTAACCTACCAGCAGAAGAACTGCCTGGATGTAAAATCTTCTTGTGTCCTGTTCTCTGGAGTATTCTTTCAAAGTACATGCATAACTGTATCCTTAATGCTAATACTGGGCATCTGTTTCAGCTCCAAGCAACACTGATTACTGTGGTTCTACACCAAAATCACTTAGAGACAGAGGCTACAGATTTTACTACTGTATGCCAAATAATAACCTGTCCTCATTTACATGTCACTGGGAAGAAGGTTCATTTTAATTTTACAAGGTACAGAGTACATTGTAACTTTACAGCTTTATAACACACCTCTAGAAAAGTAATTTATTACTGTGTGATTAGCTTAATTGTGTTTATTATTCTTGTTGGTCCTGGCTGTTCCCCCACATGCCTTTTCTTGTGGAAAATAAACAAATAAATATCATTAGCATTTTAAAGAGCAGAAGGGGAGGAAAACAATACTGGTCTTCCAACTGGAGGTTTAGAAATAAGGAGGTTGTCACTGATACAGTGGAGATCAGCACAGCTGCAGACTCCAACCAGTGAAGCCTGAAAAGAATCAAGAGATGCCTGACAAACACACCTCCCCCACTAAGTCTAATCCAACTGAGGTGCTGTCTGTCACTCTTGTGATGTCCTGGGTGACTGTGTTAAGGCTTGACATAGGCACAAAGAAGCTGTTTTTCTGTCCTGCTTATTACATTCTTCCAGATCCATACTGCCTATATGAGCTTGAGCTTCACTTAACAGACTGAATTTAAAAGAGCCCTGCAGAGTTTTGGTCTTCTTGTGTCCCTTGTTTCAGGCTAAATCCCATACCTACTCAGTTCTATCCCACTGCTCTGCTTGCCTCCCACCCTGCTGAAGGCAAGCTAGCACTGTCAGACATGGGATTCATGGCCATGCACCTTACACTTTCCCTTCAAAGATTTTGCCATGAAAACAATTTTGTGGCAAGTGTAATATTAGGGGCCCTGTAGACAGCAGCTGGTTACCACAAGCACTCAAACCACTTGTGAATCCCACACCACTATCACCATTGCTTTCACACTACCTTAATTCAATCTAGAATGGAACAAAGGTATAACACACACTAGAGCAGAGCCACAGAAACCAGAAAGTGACAAAAGAAAGGTGATGGGAATGAGAACTGAAGAATGTTAGGAAAAAATCAGAAACCACAAACTGCACTAAATCTTTTCTTCTTCCTAAATTAAGCATGAGTATCAATTTGCTGTGTTTTTGTAGGCTTAGTTTACAAATGTTCACCATACTTCATCCAGGTTTAATAAAACAAAAACCAAATCAAAACAAAACAAATTCAAAGAAGTAATAGGCAGATTTGCTGCCTGATAATAGACTGATGGCCATAAGCTTTCTCAAAGGAAATTCAATTTGAATAAGGATTAAATTCAAATTGCCAGTGAAATATCCATCCACAAATAATTATTTCTCAGATTCATTCTAAATTCTGGTGGTACTTTGTCTTCCAAAACATCATGTTTTGAAGCTAGCATCATCTAAATCACAGACTCTCCATATTAATAAAGATGTTTAATGCAAAAGCATTGTTTTTCTCACAATATTTCATGTCCCAAAAAGGTCTTTTGTAGCACTAGAGGAAAAGAAGATGAATCTAGGAAAAGTGTCAGAAGTATTGAAGTAAGAATAAACTTCTCTTTTTCTTTTGTTATTTTGACTGAGATTTCTAAGTTCAAGAAATTTCCTTATGGTTTTCTTGCATCCTTCTGCTACTTATGTCTGTGTCAAAAATCATTTCAGTAACACACTGTAATTGTAAGAAATTTCTGACAAGTTAATGTACTCCTTATAAAGGTGTAACTACAGGTTAGGGTTGGGTTTGATTTGGTGCCCAATACATTTGCTGTTTACAGAACAAGAAAAATATCAGATCTAATGAATGGTGCTAAGCTGGAATAAAATAAATTGAACTCACATTTTTGGACTTAAAACCTTTCATGATCTACTGCCTTTTCAGTCAATATTTTAAATAAACAGTTATCATTCAAATAAACATAAATATCTTTAACCCAGGGTTTAACAAGAGAAATGGCAATCACTACAATTATAGAGTGCACAGTTGCTCATTAACAGCAAAAGTTACAGATCCTTCTGAACAGCTACTGTAAGTTAAAATAAGCTGATGAGACTTTTGAAGAGTTCTTAGTTCCTTAGACTTGTTAGCTGCCTAAAGGAGCTTCTTCAAAGCTGTTCTAAAATGAAATAATACAGGAGATAATAAGAGGTGGGGAAAAAAATTGTTTTTCATGTAAGCCAATAAGACCAGGAAGTCAGAAAAAAATTGGTTTTACTTTTCCTTTGTATAGAAGGGAATGGAGGTAGGATGTTTTAGAGATAATATTTCAAGACAGATATTTTTAGCTTTGTATAGTATGTGTAATATTGTAGAAACAGGAAGAAAAAAAGGGGAAAAAAAAGGTATGTGGTGCATCTGTTGAGTTTAGAAATGGAAAACTAAGAGGGAAAGGATTTTTTTTTTTTTCTCATAAAAAAGATTCTGCCAGTTAGTGGAAACAGTTAAGCAAGGTAAGCATTACTCTTAAAACATGAAATAAATAGAAAGAAATGAAAAACAAACTCTGGATGAGGCATTCTTCATCCAGCACAATCTCTACAAGGTGATAGCCAATTAGGAAAAATCTCCAAAATTAATACTGAGTTTTGCTTTCTTTCAGTGTAATGGTGGAGACAAGGTGAATAGAATCCCATCATATCAACTGATTCAGCTCCTGAAAATGAACTTCTCAGCATATACTTCTATGCTTAGAAAAGCCAGTCTATATAAAGAACAATTCTTGAACAGTATGGTAACAGTCTGGAATTACATGCAAGGGCTCACACAAATGGGTTTCCACAGCCAAAATTTCAACAAATAAATGTTATAGTATGACAGTTAATCACACAGAAACACAAAGAGCATTTCTAGGAAATGTTTAAATTCTTTCACTCAGGTTTTGAACACTGTGATTAATTTCTAGTGGACAAACTAGGAATTTTTCTCTTGAGGTATGTCTGATTTTCACTAGGTAAAATAAAGTAATAAAAGAGCTCAAATTTTAACAGGAAACACTGCTTACTACGGGAAAATATAATATATAATGTAACTGATTCTGGCTGATAACATATGGACAATATTAGCAAAGCTTTAACACATTATTCTTGCACTGTTTGCTAAAAACCTATCCTATTGATCCACCTTCTGATAGTGATTTCCATGAATGGATTTGGTCTTATACTGCCCTCTATTCCTTTAACTTTTTCTATTTTTTTATTGTCCTAATCTATCAGCCAGTCTCCTGATACACCTCTTTCTAATAAAAATGGAACAGCAGCACCCCTGTCCAAGAGAAACTGATTCATTTTTTCAGAGTCCTTCCCCATGAAAAGAAATATATCACATTTATGTTGTCTGTAGAAGCCCAGCCCCCAGTAGAAGCCAATCTGAACCAGGACTGGGTATCCTGAGTGCAGAGGAAGAAAATGAAACACAGTGGTCTCTGGCTTGCTTACTGGTTTGCACATAACACTGCACTTGCAACTCACACCTCATGCCAAGATGTTTAGTAGGCATGTGATCTCCCTAGGCCTCCTATAAAGACCTCTGCAGATTAGTTCTAGTTTTGGCAGGCTGAATCACCTTCTGGAGCTGTCTGCCTTTCTTTATGCCTACAGAGAGAAGACAGTGCAATCAGGATCCCAACTTCAGTGCTGGGATTGTTTTCATCTTAACATTTACTGCTTGTGGGTTAGTGCATCCATAGAGTCTTCCATCAAGTAGATTGAGACTTGGTGCAAACACAGGACTCAGCCACCATGAATTAGGCCAGATGAGGATGAGGGACTATAATAATAGTCTGAGAGTGTAATTAGATAGTATCATAGCATTAGGAAAAAAACAAATATCAGTAATTTGTGCTCAGAGGTACTCTCAGAAAAAAGAAAGGAGGATAAAGTGAAGGTGTTGTCACTGAGAAAACATAAAGAAGACATAATCTAAAAGGTATTATAGAAATCCTATGATACAAAAGAAAAGCATTACTATTTAGAAAATCTTTCCCAGAATTATGGAAATGATATCAAAGTTTAAAAACTGATAGGTTATTTTACTCATAAATCATTACAATGAATTAGAAATATCCAGCAACATTATGTAAAATATGTAAATGTCAAAACCATTTGTCACAAAATCATTGCCACCATCACCAGCTGTAGTTTTTAAAGAAAACCAAAAGAAAAAAACCCTGAATTTTCTTAATGAAGCACATAAAACCTCCTTGTTTGTTTCTCATATTTCAGTGAAAATCAGGTTTATGATCAACTTAATTTACTTACACACTTGGAATTTCTTATATCACCTTTGTTTTATAGCTGCTTTATCTAGTTCTGCAAAACTGATATTTGGCAGTGAATTCTCACTTGCTTTTTTCTTTCAAAATAGAGCACATATCAAGCTGCTATGGCAAGGCAAGTTTTTACTATCTCTCCACATATCTGTATTTGTTACAGGAAGAATGCAGAGTGCATTTCAAAATCATTCCTACATGTGCAACAGTATTTCCTGGAAAACTGAACTGCAAATAAAATGGAACTAGATCTTGGATAAGTCTTTTTACACAATCTCCCTTTTTGTTCCTTTGGTTTTGCTCTTGAGCCTGCAGTTGGCTGCATATTTACTGCTTCCACTGGGAAATGGAGTGCTCCAATCTGTATTTATATAGGATCCATATCCTTTTTATCATTTAAGCTGTTTTCATACATCCTTCTCTAGCTAGAGCAACACTGGTGAAATAATTACCACCTTCAGTCTGTTGCAGCAGTTAGAGGTTACTGCCTCCTCTAATCTCCCAGTGGAGCTGCTTCTATAAGCAATTCCTAACTTGTTTCAGTTCCAATCAGTTTGATTAGTAAAATTCCACTATGCTCTATTTGTTAGCTTGGATCGTTTTGTTAGGAAGCATACAGAGGAGAAAATCCATCAGATTAGAAAAAGGACTATTTTCTACAGGGAATATTGACATGAAAAGGAAAAAGGGCTGGGGGAGCAGTAACAGCTTCAGGCTGGAAAGGCTACTGATAGACAAATATACCTGCAACACGTTAACCTGAATGCACAACAATATATAGATACACTTGTTTGTACTTTATACTGGAACAAATCTGACTTATATCATCTGCAGGAGAATAGACAACACCTGACCTACCACTAAGTTGAATTTTCACAAACAGATGCCACCTGATCTAGCATAACCTCTTCTGAGACAAAGTTACTCTTTCAAAAATGTTAACAGATATGATCTGGCAGCAAACATTCATAGAAACTCAGCAGAATGTCTTCTCTGGACTCAGCATTTCTGATCTGTGCTCACTGAGAGCGCAGTTAATATCCCACAGAAATGCAATCAGAGTCCTCCAAAGCAGGAAAGGCTACACCCATTTCTAAATTACAACAAGAACATTTTAAACACATTTTTTCTATCTAAATACTAATATAGCAGGCAACAGAAAGTAAATGATCTGTTTCTCAAGCTTTGTAGATGTACAAGTGCTCCTTATCCCAACCCACCAGTCTTTCATTATATTCTCTCACCCCTGTCCATCTGAGGAGGGTAGTGATAGAGCAGCTTTGGTGGGCACCTAGCATCCAGCCAGGGTCAACCCACTATAAATAAAGAAAAAGGTAGATTAACATGACTGTTTTGACATTATCTCCAAGTTGGGTCACAACCAGACTCTACTTGGACAGAAGTATTTTAAATACTTCTACCCATTATTACTCCCAAACTGTTTCTTTCCTCAGCATCAGATATATGCTGGTTTTAATCTATATATTAAATATTATCTGATTTTTCAATTTGTACCTACAATATTTAATGGCATGGAGTAACTTATAGTTAGTAACAAATTATGGTTTTGATGCCAAGATTGTAAATAATGTAGAAGTGTTTACTGTACCTAGTGTGACTTTTGCTTCTTCACACTATTCTGATTTACTCTGTAATTTTTTCCAGAAGATCTCTTAGCATAAGAGTAAGCAATTTTGCACCATACCTATGTCATGTTTTTGTTGCATCCCCATCAAGATGCTAGTGCCCTGCAGCACCTGGAAATGTTCACTGATCTTCTGCAACACCAGTTTCATCTCTTCAAGACTAAAATTGATTTTTCTCAAACTGGCATATAAAGGTACAGAGTGTACCCAGTGATCCATAGCTCAAGTGAGTGCAACAATACCAGCCTCAGTGGTTGAAGAAGCAGTAACTTTTGAGCCTTGCAAGCAACAGTGCAAGAAAAAACAGACAGTAGTGAAAAATTTATCTTGTAAAATGCCAGGCAGGCAAGTTGTTTTACTGCTGCTGCAGGCTATTGTCAAAGTTGCTGTGTAAATGGTAGAAATAGCTTCCTCTAATTGGAAAGAGCTGGGATACCATGGTGGTGTGCTTTTTATAGCATACCTAACATAAACTGATGAAAAAAGATTTCTAAACTCAGATATCATCACTGCATGATTTGTCCAATTTATATAGTTTACAGTGAAAGGCTCAAATCTTACCTTTTGAACACTGAAATGGGAGGGAAGGCATGAGATTCTCTCCTTGCTCTCCTCCATCACATAATCCTGTCTGTAAGACCTAGGTTTATTGAAGGCATTCACATAGAATGTCTTTAAACACAAAGACAATCAAGTGTTGCACTTGCTCAGTCCTCATTAGCAATTCTCTGGCAACTCATGCACTTCCCTTACATAGCAGAGCAGTACATATGTCTTGGAAAGGACATGCACAAGTAGTGTCACCAGTGCCCACAGACTCCTTGCTGCTCTGCTGTGCCATAAAGCTTCCTTAGTACATGATCCTGTAGAGAATGTGTGTCCTAGTGTTCACAAAGTTGAACCTGAGTTAATAGTATGCTCTTGAACCAATGAAGGCCAAATGCATCCTGGGTTGTATTAACAAAAGCATAGTCAAAAACTTAAGAGAAATTATATTTTCCCTCTATTTTATTCTTGCAAGATTGCACTAGGAATACTGTGTCCAGTATTCCAGTACCCAGAAACAGATGGGTAAGCTAGAGAGAGCCCAGTAGAAGAGCATCAATATCATCAGGAAGCAGGAGCATGATTTACATGGACAGAAGTGGGTTGTTCAGCCTTAAGGACAGAAGGACAAGGGGGGACCTTGATGTTGTCTTCAGCTACCTAACAGGAGGGTGGTCAGAAAATGGAGGCAGACTCTTTTTGGAGACATACAGTGATTGGACAAAAGGTAGCAGACACCAGCTGCAACAATGGGAAGTCCATTCAGATGCTGTGAAAAATAAATTTCACAATGAGAAGGTCAAATTTTGAAATGAGGACAGGAGACTCTGTGAAATCTCTGCCCTTGAAGATGTTAAAACTTGACAAGTCATGGCCCTGCTCTGAGTGTATCCTGCTTTGGGCACAGCTGGGACCAGATGACTTTCAGTGCTGCCTTCAAACCTGTATTGGCCTGTTATCCTATGATAATACCTTGACCTGATATCTCTGGACCTGCTAAAAGCAGGGGAAATTCAATGGAGTGCTAGGGAACCTGTGCATAGTCAGAAATTCCAGTGTGATCATGCAATATCTTGATGCCAGCAAGTTAGCTTCTTGTCATTAAACTAAGTGGGTAAAATTGAAATGAATAAAAATATTTAATTACTAACTCAGAAATTAGAGAAACAACCACCCCCTTTCTCCTTTCAGTTCACTACACAGACCAATATCAAAATGTGTCTTCTTCCTGTTGCATTTATCTGATTAAGTGACAGATGCTAACCTATGTTCTGTGTTCAGCAACAGAGAGAAGAGTTTCTCCTCCATCTTATGTGCTCAGTTCTGTGGTTATAAAATTCTGAGAGTGTCAATGGAAAATTAGTAAGAAATCTGTGGAAATCACTGTCATTCTTACAGACACTTGGAAACTATATGAACTGAACCCAACTTTGAAGGCTTGGGTTATTCCAGCACCCAATTTGTGCTGCTCTGACAAAATGGTATGGAAAAGAAATGAGCTTTAGTAAAACACAAAGACGATTTCAGCAAAGATCTTCTTTCCTTAAAACTTTAATGGCATATATAACTTTTAAAGAACAGATTATGCTAATTATATCTCTTGCTTGCAGTAACTTACCTCTTTAAATAATGCAGCTTCTGATAATCACAATTTCAATGTAACTGTTGAAGGAAATGGCTCCAGTTGTGGATATCAATCCCAGAGTGCTTCAGGCTATAATGCCTAACAGTTTTCTAATTCTACTCAGAGAAAAAATAAATCAGGATTAGATTTCAGTAATTTGCCTGTGCTCTGACAGTGATTAGCACTGTGTGCAGTTTGGACCACCCTCTTCAGAGAAAGCTCATACAAGTAACTGCACAGACCTAGGAACAAATTCTGTCACCACTCCCTGGTGCAGAGCAAAGAACTGAGCTGCCACTGTGATGGGGGAAAGGACCTAACATGGCAATAACATATCCAGATGTTCCCTTATCTGAAATGCAGAGATATTAATAGACTATTTAATTTTTACTAAAAAGAGAGCTAGTAACACAGTCTTGCTTTTAATTTATGGTTCGTTAGGTATATTTCTTAATGTGATTAATGACATATCACTACTTAAAGCATGGGACATTCATCAGCAGAACTGCATGCCCTTAAAACAGGTGTTGAGGGAATTTGAGAACATTACAATGGAGTTTTACTATTTCTATAAGAGTCTAAAATGACAAATTGCCAAAGAACAGAAAGCATTACAATCTTGAAACAGGAATTAATTTTTGTGTGTTTATTTTGACACATTTTTCACTACAGTTGTATGGCTTTCATAAATCTGTATGTGGAGGGCATGTGATTAGACAGATAAATACAAACATAGGAAAGATAAAGAATAAGAAAGAACTGACATTTCAAAATTTTCCAGTGCAGAATGTGAGCCAACAGGAAAATTCAACCTTTCTTAGAGCTGGAAACTAACTTTGGTCAAGATTTGTGCTTCTTAATGGAGGAAACATGTTTTGAATATTGATTATTGGGAGAAAAAAGTAAAAGATCCCAGAAAAAGAAAGAAAAGCTAGAATATAACTATATATAATTAACAATTATGTAGAACACTGACCTAGAACACATTCTGCATATAATACAAAAATAATGCAACAGACTTCTAAGCATCTCTGTAACTAGAGAACGAAAGATCTGTTCTCAGAATTAGTTATTTATTCCACAAAATAACTAATGAAATAACTGGGCACAGAGGACACTGCTCATAAAACTGAGAAGCAGACCAGATAAGCCAAACACACTCATAATATTCAAATAGAAAACAATCTACAACCTAGACAGAGGCAGTGAGTCTTGTTCCCTAAAATGTTAAGAAATCAATGAAATTATACTTAGAAATAATTGAAGCAGATATTATTAATCATTACTTTTTCCTAGCATCTGTTCACCTAAGAACAGTTTTTATCAGATATCATATTTTAATATTTAGGTTTCTTGTTTTACCAGGAGTCATCAGTGACTTTTGTTTTTCTGCTCAGGTCTGATTATTTTTTATTTTATCTTTCTTCTCTTTCCTAACCCTGATTTTCTGTCTTGCCCTGTTATTTCATCTTCTCTTTCATGTATATTGTAAATTCTCTGGAGTAAAAACTTTGTTATAGGTCTGCAGAGAACCCTGCATAACATAGTCATGATCTAGAAATGGGGAGTTTAAGTAATAGGATACAAATAAATGAGTAAAAGGATGTTTATTGCACTTCTATCCTAAGAGAAATAGATGATTAATGAATATTAAACACTGATTGTATTAATTTAGAAAAATAGCAAAAGAAAATCCTGTTGGTAAATAAATCTTTTAAAAGATATTTCAACACAATCTGTTGAAGTTATCACCAAAAAAACCCCCCCAGATCTGCCTTCAAAGGCATTCCATATCCTGAAAGAATGAAAGAAAAAAAGAGAAGGAAAAAGTAATAAGCTCTACTGTCTGTCAAAAGGAAACTCATGAATTATGCAGTGCCTGAGTGTCCTGACCACTGTGGAAGATTGAAGACTGACTCTTTGGAACTAAATTAAAAAGATGTTGTGAAGTTTGGCCCCAAATAAACATTTTTCATGGGTCCAAATTATTCAGAACTGAATATGTACAGTCATACCAAAATGCATCTTTGGTTTTGAATCACTGACTGGCTGGTGAAGAAATGCTAATGTCACAGAATCACAGAATGTTAGGAGCTAGAAGGGCCCTCCAAAGATCATCTAATCCAACCCCCCTGCCAGAGCAGGATTCCCTAGACCTGGTCACACAGAAGCATGTCCAGACAGGTTTGGAATATCTCCAGACTAATGTCAAATAGTAATAATTCCAGTCTGAAAATTCTCACCTGAATGATGATTTCCAGCCATTGTTGCTGTTCAGGTTGTGCTAAGAGCCAGAGCTTCTCTGGACACTAGGCAGATCCAGGACAAGGAACACAGAAATAGCTCAGGTCTGCCCTCCTTTCAGCTACATTAGGTTGGACTCTTAATTAGCTGAGGATCTTGATCTCCAGACACAGTCATTCTTGTAAAACAAAGAACATCATTTTTAATACTTCTTCAGTTTCATTCAATATATCACAAACTGCTTTCAGAAGACTGGTGGAAAACAAAACATTAGCCAAAATATCATAACCAGGAACCTTGGTTTTTAATTTTCAGATTGTTTCCAAGCAATCAGATGTATTTATCATCTTTGTGTGATTGCTCTTTTGATTACAGACTGCCTGGTCAAGATTTTCTCTGACACTACATGAGAAGGACTGTAGAAACAGTATTGTTTCTGCTTGCTAAACATCTGTGAGATGAAAAGGTATTGCTTGGGAAATGAATTAGGCATGAATCAGTTTTTATATCCCCGTATAAACCAAAAATGAAATAAATCAAATTATTGTTTCATATACTTAATTATCTTTTAATGTGTCTCAAGTCACATAGCATATGTCCTGTAAAAAGCACTTGGTTTGGTCCTTTGAACATGTCATGTATATGGTAATGATGAGAGATGACACAAGTTCTTGCCAGAGTCAGAATCCACTGGAAAAAAAATGAGTTGCAAGACAGAGTCCTCCTCTGAAAACTGTGTTAGTACAGGCATATTTCATTTTGAAAAGGGTGCATTAATTAGAAATTCCTTTCCCTGAACACAGTGAAAAATCCATTTTACTGATTAATGTTTGTCATAGAATCATTGAGGTTGGAAGGGACCTCCTGAGCTCAGCTACCCGAACTTTCCCCCCCCCCAAAGAAAGGTCAACAACAGCAGGTTGCTAAGGCCCTTGGTCCAGGCTCATTTGGGTTATCTGCAGGATGGATATTTCACAGCCTGTCCAGGCAAACCTCCATGACCACCTGAACTGCAAAATAGGATTGTTTTCTTAGACTGGATTTCCTGTATCTTGGTCGTTACTGATCACCCTGTCATTGGGCACCCCTGGCATCTGACTAGTTTTCAAAGGGAATTAATTCTAATATAGTTCATATAGGAAAAAAATGTAAATACATTAAAACCAAACCAAACCAAAAACCACAACACATATTTGTAGTTCTGAGAAAATTAAGAAGGTACCACCCAATTCAAAGTGTCTTCTCCTAAACTGAATTCCTGGTTTGGTGACCACTTGACTCCCAGAATGCTCCTTTCAGTAACAAATTTAACAGCAAAAAGGACTTGGAAAACTAAAAGAAATAGCAGCTTGTTTGCAAATAATTTTGTAGCATTTGCTTGGCTTTAAACAAAAACATAGCATAATCTGAGCTGTTTTGTGGCCTAACAACATGGAGATCAGCAGATTTCTGTAGTAGATTATGGGTATCACTAACTATACATGCCTACACTCACAAATTTATATTTCTACACATGTGAGTCTTGTATTCAGCTGGGCAAGATTTGCATTTACTAAGCTCTCCATTTTTAACAAGCTTGATATAGGGAACCTGCTAAATGTCTACAATATGTTCACCTTTCACAGTGCATAATAAAGTCAAACACACTCTTACAACTATTTCCTTGCAAATATACTGGCAAAGAAATGAAATCTTTAAAGGAGTGAACTCATCTGAAGGTGGTGATTGAAAGCATTTTCACAGCTCAGGAAAGGAGCATTTTAACATTGCTTGTCACAGACATCCTGTCAGGCCTTCATGTGTTCCAGATAACACCTTCAGAACAGCATCAGAGTGAACTTTTGCCATTGATTCTACTGTAGAATTAGATTAATGTATTGTACTCACAGGTTGTTGTATTCAGATGATAATTTTTGCTTGCTTCTTGCTATTCACTAGGAAATAACCAGCTCCATATGACTCATCATATTGTGGGAGTTCAATGCCAAGCCTGCTTGCACACAAAAGAAAATTACATAATTATACTAAATTTTGCAAATCAAAAACTTCTTTGTAATTGCCTTAAGATTATTTTATATTGCATTTTCAGAAGATGCTTCCCTGTGTAGCTATTTAGCAGGAACATTTATTATGAAAGTTAATTATAGTTTCCCAAAGAATTAAACAGGGTTTTATGGTTCTTTTTCTTTTTTTTTAACCAAAGACTACCTCTGTTATGTGAATTTCTGAATGTTTTGGTTATGTTTTGGTTTTGCCCACACTCTTGACAATCTGATTAATGAAACATCACTTGTTTTTATTGAACATGTTCTCAGATCTGTACTTCATGTCTTATTGATATAAGATATACAATGGAACAAAAAAGAAAACAAATTAGCACTGCTGTTCTTAACAGTCTCTGAACTAATTTTAACTTAAGCAAAATATTTTAAACTTAATAAGGAATGGAAAAATTACTAAACTATTTTAAATAACATGTTATTTCAACATACAGATGAAAACAAACAGGACTTTCAAAACATCACATCACTGGAGGAAAGAAGGGCCAGGCAGAAAATTGATTAAAAAATAAAGTTTTTCTACTTTCTGACATTTATTTTTGTGAGTCTTCTCGGAGTCCAACACTGCCAATCCAGCAATCAGCAGCTATTTCTGACGTGCTGCTTCCTAACTGAACTCCAGACTGTCACTTTAATCTCTAGAGAATGTTATTGCCTGGGAAGACTGAACTGGTAAGGGGGAGAAAGAAACCAAGAAAATCACTTCTAATTATTGTTATGTCAATTTGGAGACTGACTGTAAGCATCAAAAAATCTATCCTTATTTCTTACAATAGAGTAGAACCAAAAAAAAAGCCTCAACCTCTTGAACCACAGCTCTGTTTGGTTCCTAAAAATGCCAGTTTCACAAAACAGGATTTCTGGACTGCAGGCAAGTGGGGAGAAGTAATAAAAGACTTCTCATAATTTAATGATAACCAGTCACAGAGTCCTGTTTAGCCAATTCCAATGCTTCAGAAAATTGGATTTTGATGAGGTTCCTGCACCTTAATTTCCTCTCCCTATGCATTTCTACAGAGGACTATTACATAAAATACTGACTGAAAGCTAGCCCACATTCTGCATACTTGAAGATGTTTTATTGCCTTTGTGAACATTAGACATCCTGCTTATATTTACCACCTACTAACAGAATGGGACAGAAAATAAAATACATGCTGTGAAACTCACTGATATTTTCTCCCATCTTTGGTGTTTTCCTCTGCCTTTCTTTGAACGTTCTGCACAGCAGCTCTCCTAATTTCTCACTTTTCCCCTTTTACTTCCACACACCCAAAGCAGAGAAAAGGAACAGAATTCTTCAGTCTAATACATGCTTAGGTGACAAAACATTTCTTTTCCCTCTACTTTGAGGACAACTTTGAGGCATGTTTCAGAGCTGCTTGACAACTCCACAACTCCTCCTGCCTGAATCCTGGCTGAAATCCAGTCTCATAATTACATTCCACCTACCCCAAATTCTCCCTTTAGTTCAAGTGGGATAGTGTGCCATTTTCTGAGCTCTGTTACTTTGCTTATAAACTCCCACTGAAACTAAAGAGAAAGGCAGGCAGGATTTGGTTCACTGGTCTAAAAACATTCTATACAATGAGCCAATTGTTCAGTGAAGCTGGTGAAATTCTTTCCATAGACCTAGGCTGGAACACTGAATCAAAAGCTGTTGCTGACCAATTAACATACTGGTCTGTAGCAGCGTTTAAGCTCTTGTTCTGCTTGATTCAAAGTGGTGTGGAGTGAAAATCTTTTTATATGGAGTCTGGAACTCATAAGCCAATGCCCAAGGTAAACTGTAATAGCATTCCCCCTCTCTGAAAACAGTTGAGTGGCTCTACTTTTATTTCAGGGGGAAATTAAAAGTTTCTAAAACTTTGTTTTCCAGGAAATCAGTCACTAGTGGAATTTGCTTTTCAGGTCATAAGGTAAATCTCACTCTTGTATTAGAGGAGTGACTTAAATCTTCCAGAAGTCCTAGGCCTTCCTTTCTTTATTAACACCTTTCAGCCATCTGACTTTCCATTTGTACTTGAAAAATATCCCTAAACCTTTGCAATGCTAAGTACTAAGTACTCTCAAGATGTAAAGGAAGATCAACCAGTCAGTAGAAGGACTGACATTTGCAAGATATAAACAGTTTGACATGAGTTAATTATGAACTATTAAATACTAAGGTTTTCAAAACTTACCAGACCTTTTGGTGTTTAAAAATTAAAGCCAGAACAGAGAAGAACAATTAGTAAGAGGAAAAAAGGTGGCAACCCGATGCATATGAGAAGAGTGGCTATAACTATGGATACAAAAAACTGATCCTGGAGAAAGAAAAGTCATTGGAACATTAGTAAAATGAGAAAAAATATAAGGTAGAATTAAGACAGACAAAAGAATGTTAAAAATGAGGACAGCAGAAGAGTAGGCAAATTGACATCATCTCTTGCTTAAGGTTTGAATTAATTCTTTTCCTTTAACTTATGGCAGAATCACGTATTCAGCATTTGCTTTTCTCTATTATATTCATCACAGTAAAGTTTGTGGTGTTTAGATTTGCTATTAAGTTGACAAAGGGATTTTGTCAGTAATTTGCTTTGGTTGCTCAGTGATTGCCAGTCTGTTGTGATATATATTCACACAGAACATATTTGTTTGCCTACTGAGTAGGAGGAATGGAAAGGGGAGATAAACATTGGTGTGGACATGATGACCTCCACTGTGATTGTTACTTAGTGACCAAATGGTTGCTGTGAATTTGTGTGACTCTCATGTGCTTTTAGAAACAGTGTGATAGACCTGGTGGCTATACATGGCATGCACTCAGATGACACATTTTCCCCTTTGTATCAGTGGTATCATCCCAAGAAAGTACTTTGAAACATGCTGAGTGCTGGGTGTAGAGCTGGTTTGATCTGATGAAGAACGACGTGAAACTGAGAGACAGAAAATCCTGTCTTAATTCTTTTTTTCTTCAACCACCCTTATGCCTTAGGGAAAGTCACTTAACTTCACTAAGAACTTCCTATATTTCCAAGGGGAAAAAAAACAAAAATGAAGCTTTCCAAAACAGATTCAGTGTCTCAGCAACTTGACAAGATGAAGACAAGATTTTGTCTACTACTTGAAAATGTAAAAGCTAATAAAAGCTGGATATGTGAGCTTTTATGTACTTAAAAAAAAATGAACAAAATGCATATTACAGTAATTTGGGTGTGTGGAAAGAGTTATCTTTCTACTGCAAAAGCATAGAGTGCCAAACTCTGATGTGAGGGACACGTTATCAGTATGAGGTCAATGACACAAGGACAACTGCCATATTTATCAATGTTCACTGAGTGTATACCACACCAAATTTCATCTACACTTGGTAAACACATTATATTGTAAGTTAGAGAAAACAAACATTTTCCTTGAAGCTGGAATTAAGAATTGTCATCAGACTTTCTCCTGTAGACTTTTTTGCAGTTTCTCTGTTCTGTGTAGTAGGACAGGTAACAACTCCTACTTTTCCTGGGCACTGCTGAATCTCCTCAAGCAGCCTAGCTCACTTGCTTTTCAGTTATCAATTGCATCTTCATTTTCTGTACCTTATCTCTGATGATTTTGCTTCGTGCTAATGTTTTACCTTTTCCTTTTGAATTATTGCAGATGTTTCCTGATCATATGCAAACTGCAACTGCCTTTTAAACAAGCTCCAAGTTTATCAGAAAATGCACTGAACATCAGAAGAATATTTCACTAGCAGCAGGTTTTCCAGATGATGAAGAGACAGAACGCTAAGAAAATCTAATTTACTTTTTGTGTGAAGTAGAAGGGTTATATTCCTCTGGGCCTTTTTCCTTTGCATGCCACTTTGCAAATGAAACCCACCACATGAGTACTGTATGAAGAAAAGCATCATGAATACTAAGTTAGTCTTGAGTTGCACAGGAATACAAAATGCATTGGTTCTAGTTAAAATCGATTTTGCCTTGGAAATAAGTATTGGATTCACTTTCTCTCTCTCTCCCTAAAATACTTGACAGTATGGAAAATACCATAGTAGCTGCTGTATATTAAAGTGATAAATATACAACCAAGCATTCCAGAAATCTTGTTGGCACTTTCAGTAAAATCTATTTTCATTGTTTCACTAAAAAGTGGTACAGTCTCTAGAATGAATTTACAGAGTTAATCTGTGTTGATTCAAAAAATGAGCAATTCCTTTCCCCCTGCCCCCAGTACTAACAAGATGTAATTGGAGCAGAGTAATTCCCAGAGGTTCAGAGTCACTAGTTACTATGCAATTATCAAAAGAAAAGAGAAGGAAAAAAAAAGAAACAGGAGTCATTCAAGGAATCCATCTCATTTATGTTCTGAGCAGAAGTCCTTAGAAAGTTTTTCATTTTTCCTTTTCAAAAAAAAGTTCAGGAAGGAAAGAGGCTACATGAAATCTTAGAAACAAAATTTTGCATCCTGCTGGAATAAATTTAGCAGCTACTGGATACTTCATGTTTCCCTTTATGTTAAGTAAAAATAAATTACAGGCACAACATCTTTTAGTAACTTTCACAACCTTTTGAAGACCCAGATGACTTTAAATATCTTCATCCTGTAAAATTGGTTCCACTATTTTTCACATGTGAAAGTGAAGGAATAACAGTACTTGACAAAGAATTTCAAGCTTTTCATATGGACTTCTTTGCAGTCTGTTTTCACTGAAATCTACAACTGATTTCTGCAATACTGTAAAATATGCAATAATAATTAGAGAAAGCTACATATTGTTCATAAAGACATTTGGTGAAAATCTTCTGTGAAGCTACTCAGGTGTCAGTCATAAACAGAACTTACAAACTGAAACAGTCATGTATTGAAACTAGGATGCAAAACTTGGAAAGAACATTCTCCAGCCCAGGAAACATCCTGCCTACTGCCAAGCACTGCAGATAGGAAACAGCCAGGGGGTGGGTGAGCACAGTGTAGTACAGCAGTAGTACACTGATGACTGCTGTGCATTTACACAGCAGGTGCTGTGCAGTGAAGGAATTAAATATTGTAAGAGTCTTCACTCAGCAGAATCTGTTGCTTCACCACCTCCCAGCTGTTTTCTCTTTCACTATGGATGTTAGAGCACTGCACAATCTGGTTTAAAGTATGGTAAAAGTCATTATCTTTCTGTTGTAATGCCTACTTTCTTCTGTATTCTCTGTGAGGCTTCTGCAAATCCACCCACCATTGTTCTGCTGCACTGTATAAATCACAGATATTTGCTTTTGAAGATTAACTATTATTTTCATAAATTTGCATGCAAACTGTTAGGAACTGTGAATACTGCTCTGATCAGCTGCATGCTTCTGCACTAGTACAGGCACTTTTGCACTATGTCATACAACACACTCACTATAATCCCCATTCACTTTTTTAACTGATCAAACTGCAGGCTAATAACTACAACAAAACACTTCTTCATTTCTCTACCCTCTTGGTGTACTTCTGAGTCTTTATGTGAAATGCACCATTTTGCACATCTGTACCAAATTCTCCCCTAGTTGAATTCTGAGCTTCAGAGCTTTATGCTGTATGAAGTGTCATTCTTCAGGGTTGAAAAAAAAATGATAAATTTTGATTCTGATTCTGATAAAATGAGAGATTTCCCAACTCCCAAAATACATCCATTTCCCTGAAAAATCTCCAAAGCTCTCTGTAAATTATTCACTTTGTGATTGCCCATACTCTTCCAACATATGGAAAAGCACTTGTTCACACTAAGAATTACCTGTCTGTGATCATTCTTTTCTCTCCTTGGATCCCAGACATATGCAGATAGATCCACACAGTCCTCTACACTTTTGAAAATGAAACTAATTTGTGTGCTGTTCTGATGCAAGATATATCAGAATAATGCTCCCACGAAATCTGGGTGACACTCCTTGAGAGAGATACAAAATTTGCTTGCTCAAGATTCAATTTTCTGTTTGGTAGGTTTCTATTTTTCTAAAATGAGCTGGCATAGAAATGATCATTTTGCTTTGCCTAGTTGAGAAGAGTAAATAGCATCTCGTATAACTCTCCTGAGGAAAGACACTGAGATAATGAGACATGTTCATGTACATAGTATATCCAGTTAATATGGATTCACAATTACAAGAAATTAAATTCTCAATGCTCCTGTATTATAAACATCTACAAAAGCCTTGCAAAGGACAGAGAGAGACCTCAAAGGATGAGACAGCCATCTAACAATGGGAAAAAGAGAGATTCTAGGGAGTGGGAATCAGAAACCAATAGTTGCAAGTTCTGCTTTAGTCCTTACATGCACCTAGCTTATTGTGTCTATCATTACAGCACCTGAGTGCCTTCAAACATCCTCTGGGACATGTTTAAAGCCTACTAAATTCCCATGTAAAATAAATTATTAAACTGCAGTTAAGTTGAATGGCTAAAGCATAGTCTTTAAAGCAACTGAAAATGGATAAAAATCAGAGCTGTTCAGTGCTTTCTCAGCCTATGAATTTACTTAGTTACCAGTTTTTCACTTATTTCTTATGTACAGTTGCAAATACTTCAAAAATAGTCTTCATTTGCAGAATAAAATCTGCCCTCCATAGTTCACTGTTGAGTTTAAGCATTTCTAAGCCTGGGACAACAGATGTCTTACATTTGGGAAGGCATTAATGAGCTTGTCCCACTTGCATTCAAATGTCATAAATCTAAACCAGAGAACACTGATTTTAATCCATTGGATTTTTCTGATGCAAAGTCTAATCATCAATCACTACACTAACTTCTGCTTTTATTGTCCAAGTCAAAAAATGTAAGGATATTGGACCTGGAGGTTTTGGGTCTACACTTGAATTAACTTTGTGAATAATGGCCCTTGTGTAACTGATGACATGTACTGGGCCTTTTGGGAACTGTGTAGAATCTCTTTTCTTAGCTTGGGGGTTTTTGTGCAGGAGAAGGCAGAGCATGTCCTCTTCTGCAGATTTTGCAGAACTCATGACAGTTTCTGTTTGTTGAAAATACAAGTGCTGTTTGGCTCCATAATACTATTTTATAGAAGTAATGTAAAATAGAGATTATAAAGTAAGATGTTCATTTTAAACCTCACTGACTAGATGAAAAGAACATAGTATCAAGGAGAACAAGAGTTACATTTTGTGCATTGAGTTGCAATCTGGACATAATGAGGTTTTACCTGTTGAATTAGTAACAGTCTTACACTGTAATGATATCAAGAAAGGCCTCTATGTAGGGACCTCAAATATATTATCTTCCTTTCAGTTATTAAACAAAGGCTGGCTTGGACTGGAGTTTATTTTGCAAGAGTGTCACTCTATGGAAACAATTCAGAGCTAGCTTATTGCAGGAACCTAAGTTGCACCAATAACTACGTACCTTATCAGAAAGCAGAGTTAATTGTTACCTCCTCTTGGCAGCAGCTGTTCAGAGAGCTGTGGTACATAGGGAGAGAAAGAAATGTGTCTTAAAAACATTACACCTGAAAGAACAGCACATGGCATTAACTATCAGACTGATCATTGTGCTTTAAGAAACAGCAAAGGCAGGTAACTGAAAAGCTTCATTTTTCACTCCTCTTCTTCAAATGTGTTTCTATTCTTTGTCACTTGTGAATATTTCTTATACTTATGCAAAATCTGAGATGATTTCCCCATTTTCATAACTGAAGAGGAAAATATTAAAACAAATGTTCCTTCTTGAAAGTTCACTATGTTAGCACTGGGTCTACTGCTTAACTACTACAGGATGTGCTTTAAGATATTGTTTCAGAGAAGTTTTAATAAAAGCCAAACAGTACAAATGTTCATTTAATCTGGAACACTTTAAAAAAACTTTAGAGAAAATTTAACTGGGGTTTCCAGTACTAACTTCTCCTGGCTGAGCTAAAAACACAAAAGTGACTGTCCTAATCTTAATGTGGCACTTTTACCCTGGATTAATTATGAAAGAATAAAGGGGAATAAAAAAACCTCACACCTTTTTCATGTGTCCATGTGTGTTTATTTCTTAATACGTAATAACTAACTTCCTTACAAGACTGTATATTGAGTACATCTGTTTGAACCTGACTTCAATCAAGCTATAATTGGGGCAAAACATCCTTTTCAAAGTCACTTACTTTGTCCTAAAAGTGATAAATTATGGAGGGATAGAAGAGCAGAACAAAGACAAGATGTCTTCAGAAGAAATTGCCAGACACTAGTTCCTGTGCATTTACATAAGAGCAGCTCATGTAGGACTAATATGGAATTCACAGCTAAATCTCAGATTTAAAAGAGGTCACATACCACATGACAGATTTCTTGTAGAACAATCTTGATAATTTATTCATCAAGATGGTATCAACGAGGAGATGATGGTGAGGAAGGGAAGTGGAAACAGAAAGCAGGATGGGAAAAGATGTGGTAGAATTGCAATAACACTCTACAGTTTTTAGAGCAGGAGGAGAACATCATTAGTAGGATGAAGAAGAAACCAAAATTAAAAATGGGAACTAAAAGTAGTTTAGCTCCTAGGAAGCTAATAAGATAACATCACGGCTCTGTAATAATTCCAGTGGCAAAAAAACCCCCCAGGAGTGGAAGCAAAAAGCACTACAGTTGGAAAATACAATACAAAAGATAAAGAATAAAGTGAACTATAAAACTGTGATTGAAGGGCACAGCAATAGCCACAAAAATGTGGAGAGAGCATAACATACATTTAGGACAAAACATCAGCAGATAAGCACTTGAGGAAACCTGTAGTTCAGATGCAGAAAAAGGAAAGCTGTTATGTCACTGACATAAAGTTGTTGAACAAAATGTAAAAGCAGAGTAAAGAAAAGAAAAATATATACATATTTGGAGGAGGCAAACAAAGATGAAGAATAAACAAGGTACTCTATAAACAAAAAGTGATAAATAGTTACATTACAAAACTAGTTCCTGCAATAAGCTATATTAGGAAACTGAACAATAACTTGCAGAAATAAACTACAGCATATTGGTAGCATGGATAGGGAAATTCTTAGGGTGACAAGCAGTTTAATAGTTACTAAAAAAATATATGGTAAAAATGTCTGTGGAAATAAATTAATTACTGACTGAGAAAAAAGATGACACTGCAGTTCTGTTCTACTTCACCTCACCAAATTAGTAAAATTGTTATTTGTAATAGAAATTCTTCAGAGTTCTAGTTTTAAAAAAGACAACACAAGCATGCAGGATTTCTTGCTTATTCTGCTCAGAGGATTTCTCTAGAAGCCTTTAAAAATGGGGAAAATACACACTGAAAAATCTTACTTTCTGCCTTCAGAAGAAACCAGCTTAGATGATCAGTGGAGACTCCTTTTTCCCTGTGGGAGTACTGACTGAGAGGTGGAACACAGCTGGATTTTTGCCCTCCCCAGTAACCAAAGTCCTAGTCTAGTGTCTCTCAAGAAACAAAGCACTCACTTGCCTATCCTTCAGTTATTCAAGACAATATCTTCAGGTAGCAGTTAGCTTGCAAGATGAAGGCAGAATTACACAGCTTATTTCCTAGAGAAATTGCAACGAATCTGTTGTTAAACATAACTGTTGCATGCTATGCTCAAGCTCTTAATAAGATTTTTAAATACCAATTGAAAGCACCTGAAAGGTATTTGCTTTTCTGATGAAAATGGAAAAAAAAGGGGGGAGGGGAAAAAAAAAAAGAAGACAACCTAAGTCTGAGAAAAATGAGCCAATTTCAACACAGACCCAATCATTTCTAAGTCCCAGAACAGAAATTGATTCTGTTTCTGTCAAAGTAGATTTCAACAGCCATTGAGAGAAGATAGAAACTAATTCAGTACTAGGTCTTCACGCCTCTGTTATAGGTCTATTCTCCTTCTGCTGTGTGTTTGAGCACATAGCACAACTTGACTGGATGGTCTGGAAAGCAATAAATAAGGAGTTTAAGTTCTGGCATAAACCTGTTGGAGGGAGTTGTTCTACCCACATCAAGCAATGCAAATCAATCAATTCAGAAACTGAATCACAGATAAACTTTGGTATCAAAGGATTCTTGAAAAGAGACATATATTAACAGTTATCATCTCAGAACTAATCCTTCTTTTCCCCTTCATAACATATCTTTTCAGGCTTTTCTATCACAGACCAGAAAGCCAATCACATCCTGGGCTGCATCAAAAGAACCATGGCCAGCAGGTCACAGGAGGTGACTCTGCCCCTCTAGTCTGCACTGGTGATACTCAATACAAGACATGGACCTCTTACAGCAAGTCCAAAGGAGGCCACAAAAATGATGTGAAAGCAGGAACACCTCTCCTATGAAGACAGGCTGAGAGAGTTTGGGTTCTTCAGCCTGGATAAGGCTTCAAGGACATCTTATGGCAGCCTATCAGTACCTCAAGGAAACCTATAAGAAAGATGCAGACAGTCTTTTTAGCCTGTTGTGACAGGTTTTAAACTGAAAGAGGGAGATTTAGACTAGATATAAGGACAAAAATTTTTACACTGAGGGTGGTGGAGCACTGGCACAGTTGCACAGAGAGGTGGTAGAAGCCTGGAAACATTCATGATCAGGTGGGATGTGGCTCTGAGGAACCTGATCTAATTGAAGATGACCTTTAAATGTTCCCTCCAACCCAAACCATTCTATAATTCTATCAATCATCATTAACAATAGGTAAATACAACATAAATAACAAAGGTAAAAAAATGCTGACTGCTTATAAAGTATCAAAGCTTCAGTCAGCCATTCAAATATTTTCTGGTGTAGAGCACAGATTGAGAACTATCACAGCAGGAAGCCAAAATCTGCAAAGCTTTGACATTAGCCTACCAGACAAACAATTGTGATAACTCATCAGGACAGAGTTTATCTCCAGTGAGAACAGAAACAAGATGAAGAATCTGTTCTCAGTCATGGCTATTATGCATTCCAGGAAGTTAGCACCACCACCTACATAAGGTCAGAGGGAAAAAAGGAACTACACCAGAATCACAGAAATTCTGAATTCTTTAAATTCTATTTTCCAAGTGCTACTGCAAAATATCTTTTTTAGTGAACATTACTAAAAAAGCAGTCAGAGAAGACTGCCAGCTAAACACATTTTTAGATCCATGTAGAATTTGGCATATGGAGAGACATCTACAAAGTCCCTTAGCTGCAATGGAACATCAGAGATTAAAAATTGATAGGTGCTAAGCTATTTGGGTGAGTTTCCAACTTCTTGCCTTTTCCAATGGGAGACTAATGTAGAAAATTAAACACCATTCATACACAGTCTTTAGCTAACCTGAGCAGAACAAGCTGTGAAAGCAAAGTCTGCCTAATTCCAAACAATACTATTGGCCTAGGCAGAAAGCTCTTGCAACAGTCAAACTGGTATTCTCACAGTTTAAAATACAGCTTTGGTTAAAAAAATGTAGGTTAAAAACATTTTAAAAATCTACATAGAACACAAATATTTTCAGACTGGACTGTAAGAACTCTCTTCCATTTGGCACTCTAAGTAGGTGCTTTGCTGAGTTAGTAGACAAAAACAAAGGCTGAGGGAAGGGCAGCAGCTTCTGACAGGCTCTGCAGTGTCCCACAGTGCCAGCTGAAGGGGCAGCATTTGCCTTTCCTACTGTTAAGTGAACATAAAATCCTTCAGTTTTACTTACAGAACATGTTGGTGTTAGAATGGCCTAAGATGTAAATGAAGGATAGAAAGATACTCAACTAACAACTTTGTCTTAGAAAAAGACATTAGATTCAAATGAAAACTTTTTAAGAAGAGACTAATTAGCAAACCTTTCCTTAGCACATCCAAGTAAACTATATATTCACAAAAATGGGGTACTATTTAGCTCTTTTTTTCCTAAAAATAGCATGCTCCTTAACACCACATCAGAAGGTAAAAGTTTGTGAGGCTTTTGTGTCTCTAGAGACACAGAAAGCAAACAGAATCATGACTACACATGTGGGAAACAAGATCATGACTCCGTATGTACGAGATGTCTGTGTCAGCAGTGTGCCAGCATAGAAACTGCTTTTGTACAAAGCTGTAATAAAGGTTAACTAGGAGTTTAAGAACAACTCTAGGAAGTAATTCCTTCCAAGGTTTGTCCTTCCATACTTGTCCATGCCTGCTAACATGACAAGTGCTTTCCACAACCTGAAGGTGAGGAGGATTTTATTGAAGTCATGAAGGGAAAAGGTAGAGCATGAGGAAGCACAATCATCAGAACTTCCCATCTGATCAGCTTGCTGAGGATAAATTACCTTCATCAGGAGGTATAATCTAAGGCTTTTATTTTAAATTACTGTTAGAAGAAAACATGAAAGGAACAAAGAAACATTTTACTTAGAAGTGCTCAGTACACATTCCTCAGAGACTGGTGGTATCAGTGATACAATTGGTGCGTTCATCAACTCTTATCTAAATTACTCTTAGCACATTTGATATTCCTGGGGGTTTTCAGGCCAGGTGCTTCCAAACTTTCTATTATTTGAAGGTTTGTTTCCTGAGAGCAGGAAGACTCTGTAAAGCTGGAGATGAGAGATAAATCAGAACTTCTCTGTCTAAACTCTGTCCTAAAAAACGTAGCTGAATATTCTCAAATATAATCAAACACATAACAAGACACTATCAAATCCTCTGGTCAATAATGATAGGGACAAGATGGGAAGCTCTTCTCAGATAACAGAGTTTGAAACACATGAATTTGATTAATAGTGCACAAATTGTCATTAGCTATATTGTGATTGTGACAGCCAAGGCCAGTTCATTCTCATGTCTGCTAACATGCAAACTGTTCCAAGATGGCAGGGGTAAGTTGCTAGGAACACACTTCAGGCAGCTGGGACCAAAATACTGCATATGGAAAAGCAACACAAGTGCTTCCAGGAGAAATGTATGAGCTTGCACCACTATTAAAGTTTCCACTCCATGTTCTTCATCTCATACCAACCAAGACCAGTTTCCATGCAAAAGCCATCAGATGCTGAAGTGCTGGCCAAGCGGATACCATGAATATAAACAGGGATAGAAGGGGTCTGCTGGATGGCTATGTTTCTATTCAGCTCAAACTTCTGCATTGTTGCACTGGAATTTCCAGTGGAGTGGAATAACATATTGGAATTTGGTTGGTCAACTAACAGGACAATCCTCTAGTCCACCTGGCAGCTGACATACAGCAAACTAGCCAGTACCCTGCTTTCCACAACCCCCAGGTTTTCTGTCTTGCTGACATCAGGGCAACCATCTACTTAATTTCTACTGAAAATCCCATCAATCATGCACTCTCAGAAAAACAATCAACTATTGATATTGTGATATCTTCATTTTTAGTTAGGAAATTCCTTTCCTAGAAACAACTCCAGAAACCCCAAACTGATTCACAAAATCTATATTTTCTTAGAAAATTGCTTCCCTAGAAACAACTTCAGTAGAAGTCTCTCTTCCTGTTCCAATTCTATTTCACACATTGTGACACAGTAGGAAGTTATGACTGAGGACCAATGCACACATGTATTATCTAGATATTTTGTTCTCATAAAGGAACTAAAACATAGCTGGAGTGATTCTTTTCTGAAATGGAAAAATATTTCCTTCAGCCTGGAACCAACCATCCTAAAGAGCAGTGCAAAATAAGTTTATTTACTAATACAATAAGCAACAGGTTTGCAGCTTGTGTAGGAGACCTGTTTTATCTTCTCCTCTCACAGGTTGAAATTGTTTTCTCAGCTGATAGACAAGAACTCAAAGAAAGCCCTGTAATTTAATTAATCTCTTTGGTTCTCCAACAAATATTGAAAAATATGTATGTTGGTATAACATGAGAATATTTTATTGAATTAGTGAGATCATGGTTCTTTGGTTTGGAATACTTGTAGTAATTAGACTTTCTAAAAGAATTCTCACAGCTGATCAGAGATGTGAAAGGCACTGTTATAACGAAGACCTATATTACACCCCATTATCTGTACTTTTGAGCAGATTATACTGAATACCTAACAGTTTGTGTTGAGAATACCTTATTGCAAGAAAAAAAATTAAATAAAGAGAGAAATACCTTCCACTCCTCATCAAGAAAATTATATTTCCCAGCATTTTTTCTCAGGATGCTCTATCATGTCATTTCAGCGAACAAGGAAAACTGATCCAGAGATAAAACTTTAGCTATTACCTCCAAATAGAATCTTTATCAGTAAATCCAAAGGACAACTGACATTTAAATGCAGCCAAATTCTTGCTGGTTTTCACATGCAATCTGCATGAAGCTTTTAAAATTATGTATATTGATGAACTGATCTTTGACTTAGCAGCTTTGCATTCTGAAGGATTCCGAACGCAGGGAGCCGTGAAATGGGCAGTAATAAGTTGTCATTTCCTAGGGATATCAATTGTCTAAAAAGCAAGTGTTTATTGTAGCCATTTAATGTTTAGCCACTGTAGGAAAAACAGAACTAGTATCCCTTCCTTTACAGATTAATATTTTATCTTTGGGAAGAAACATGGGGTACATTCCATGCATGTCCAGCTATGTGAAATGGGGTAGATAGGAGTACAGATGCCCAAAATGCTTTGATTTACCATCAGCCACTTCTACATTACTTTTGGTACTACATGGACTAGCTTGAGCAGTGTGAAAACAAATATTTAAATGATGCCACTAATATTTACAGACAAAATGTCTGTTTTTTATAAATATTGATTCAGTTTCACCTATTTTTATATGTAGCATAAGTCCCCCAAATGTATAAAATTCTCAGAGCTATGCTCTACTGTGTAGGTATCAAAATAGAAATGCTTTTCTTAGCCCTTCAGTTGCTGCTGACACTGAATACTTTAAACTACAGGGAAGGCTACAGACAGTAAGTTCCCAAACAAGCTTTGTACTTCTTCCTTCCAAAAATCTGTGACTTTTAAAACACCAGTGAGAGTTCTACTCCCCAGTAGATAACTAATTCTGCCTTGTGATACACAAAGATGCAAGCTGCTTTATGAAGCACCTAGTTTACCAGAAACACATCTCCAGATACTGCCAATTTTATGAAATGGCAAACCATACTGATTTCTGCTAGAATGGGTGGATAAAAAATCCTCAAAGTTTTCAGTTTATTTTAATAAATAAATATTTTGAAACCAAAGTAAAATGAACCCCCCCAAAAACTCCTGTATCTTTAATTTTCTTTAGAACATAATGACAGCTATTTCTTCACAAAGGTATAGTGTTTACTAAGAAATCTGCTCCTAGGGTAAGCTGTTATTACTTCAGCAGTCTCCAGGCTCCAAAACGAATGAAAATCATTTCAAACATGCAGGATGTTCATGAAATGGAGAAATGGATGATGAATTTGTGTTACTTGCTGCAGCTTGTCAACTGTTTGCTTTTCATCACAACCTGAAAAGACTGCACAGCCCAGGCACTTGGAAGCAGGGTCAGTCTAAGGACCAGGTAAAAGAGGAGGCTGCCAAAACTAGCAGGAAATAAATAAGGGCAAAAGAAGCAAATCTGGTAGCATGGAACATCTATTATTCACCTGCAGTAATTTATTGCCTGGCAAGAGCTGATGAATCCAATTTTGAGAGTATTTTACTGCCAGTTAAGTAGTTTATAAAGGAAAATCTGTAAAAATATTCTTTCCTGTTCTAAAGCCACCACTGGAATTCTGTTGCCTTTGATAAGCTGACCAGAGTCAAACAAACCAATGGTCAGCATCACACTAGCAGCTGGAGGTAGGAATGGTGAAATTTCTCATGGCAAAAGGTCTGCTTCCCTCTCAGCTTGTACAGGAGAAGCGGCAGAAGAAATGAAAGGGAGAGGCTGTGGTTCACTGCAGGTGATCTGGAGTATGGTGAGAGGTCTTCCTCACTCACAAAAAGGGTGAGGAACAGCACAGCTAAGGTCTGACACCACCACCAGATAATCCCTCCAGCATACCAAAATCACAGTTCTTATGGCAGTGACTGAGAAAAGTAACACACAAGCTGGTTTTATCATCAGTATTTTGCAAAGGCCTATATTTCTTTTAACTGAAATTAATTTCATGGCATCATGCATTGGACAGTTACAGTTGGGTCTTCTTTTTTTTAGCTGATCTGCACATAGAGCATGAAAATGTGCAACTTGTTCCATTAACAACACAAATACAGGGAAAATGCCCATATAAAGAGCAGATCTACATCTGGGTTTGTGCCAGCCTCCTAAAAATTTGGCTACAAAAGCAAGATTTTTCCTAAAAGATGGAATTCCTGTGCTGGTTAACACACTGGTGAACAGACAGAATTTCTGCTTCATCTAGCAAATCAGAAAGAAGCAAATCAATCTCAATTTTATATAGTTTTGTTTTTTCTTTCTGTGCCATAAGACTAAAATCAGCACAAATGTTGTTCATAATAAAAACCCAAGTTTATTGCTTTTGAGAGTGATGTGATGGTAACTAAATTGAAAAGTTCTCTTCATAAAAGCTGACTTGTTTTGCAAAGAAATAAATCTTTTAAAATAAGAAATTAATCACTTAGAATTGTAATGTCTAATACAATAAAAAATTATTTCACTATTATTCTGACTGCTTATTATGAGCTACAATTTATACTATATTACAAATCCTCCTAAAGGTAATAAATTTGACATAGAAAAAATTAATACAAAATCTAATTATATTTAATTTTAATAAATTAGAATGGACTTTTCCTGTAATCTCATTTAATTCAAGACATTTGTAAAACAGCAAAATTACTAAAAGTGCCTAAAAAGCCCCCCACATAAAAAGTTATAGATGTTATCCACTGTCTACCTTCCTCTCCACTACAAGAGAGATGAGAATGGAAATCCCATGTTCTGGGCCAAATTCTGCCATAGGCAGGCACTTTCCATGCTCTGCTGACCTGAATCTCTGTTACTTAGATCTATAGTTTTAAAGGCAGACAAGAAATAGGGCACAGGGAGGGCAGAGCATTTCTACAACTTGCTATTTCTCTGAAAATGAATCTCACTGCCTGTCTCATCACATTTATCCTAAAAGAATTCCCAGTTCATACTAGTAAAACCTTTTCCCTTTCAGGAAAGGAGCTTTGTTCTGGCATAAGCCTGGGTCAGATGTTCTCTTAATTGCTGATATTGCTGATCTTAATCTATGTGGGACAGGATAGTCATGCTCTCTATTGCCCAGCTAAGGAGTTAATACTTCAGTCTGATGGAGGACCACAGCAGAAAATCTACTGAACTCCTCTTTTTCATAAGGCACAATTTAACCCAGCTGAAAACTCAGGGTACTCAAACTCAGTGTTTTTGACAGGAAGGACTTTTTAGAATGCTGGTTTTCTCTTTTTGCCACAAAGCTGACTTTGTAAATTCTCTGATGATTATTCTCAAAACAGATTCCTCTGAAGAGATTTGATGCTTCCTTCTTGAAGTGTTTTGCTAATCAAGACTTTTAACTTTGTTCACTGAAGACACTCAGCCAGTCAAAGAAACTTACCTTGTGTCAAAAACTTTTTGCATAGGTACCATTAGTAGGATGAAATCATAGAATCATTATAGAATCATAAAATTGCCAGAGTTGGAAGGGACCTTAAAGATCATCTAATTCCAGCCCCCCTGCTGGCAGGGCCACCTTCCTCTAGATCAGGTTGCCCAGAGCCCCATCCAGCCTTGCCTTAAAAGCTTCCAGGGAAGGGGCTTCCACAACCTCTCTGGGCAACCTGTTTCAGTGCTCCAGCTTCCTCCTAATATCTAATCTAAATCTATCCTCCTCTAGTTTGCAACCGTTCCCCCTAATCCTGTCACTGTCTGACCTCCTAAAAAGTCTCTCACCAGCTCTCTTGTAGGCCCCCTTCAGATACTGGAATTATGGTTTATGGTTGGAAAAGACCTCTGAGATCATTGAGTCCAACTGTTCACCCAACACTACCATGCTCACCACTAAACCATGTCCCAAGCACCACATCTACATAATTTTTGAACACATCCATGGATGGTGACTCCACCACCTCCCTGAACAGCCTGTGCTGTGTGTAATGTATTTTCAACTTCCAGCTCCTCAACCATCTGGAGGTCTGGGGTTTAGCTGATTTAGGCATCTTAGGTAACTACAGAACAATCTGAGCAAAGCTCTCCTCCCTTTACTTGCCTTTCTTCCTACCTCTGTGTGCTGCAGAACTGGCTTTTCCAATACCATCAGCAACCAGTCATTAAAAGAAAAACAAATCCAGTTTTGAAAAAGAACAGCCACCACTTTCAGCCAGTACATATAAAAGTGAGTTCCACACAGAAAAGGTTTCAGCAGATTTTTTAAATTAACAGCAGTGCTAAGGCTTCCTCAGAGATTTATTCACTTCAGTGACTCAGTATCTCATGTTTTTTTCTCATTTTTTTCTGTGCCACAATAAATCAGGCTGTGAAATAAGCTTGGTTTAAGTAGCAAAAACATTATGATTTCACATTTAGCAGCATAAAAATTGCCTTATGTTCAAATACATGCTTCTCAGTAAGGTTCCCAGATACCTTCCACAGAGTGGTAGTTTATTATCAGAAGAGAAAAATGCTTTCTATGGGCAAACTAAGAGTTGTCATCACAAGCTGTGGTGAATAGGTATTGGCAAGACACCAGAACCTGAAGAAATTTTGGGTTTGCATTTGGCATTGACTAAATTAAGTTTGTTGCAATCAGCTGTGATTATATACAATTTAATATATTCGGTTTCCTTTGGTGATTATGAATTATTACATTATTACAGTGACACATATCCATTCCAGACTTAGGAAAATTTATCATAAAACATGGATCATATCTTCAGGCCCATTAAAAAAAAAACAAACAACAAAATCCCCTCCAAACAAACAAACAAAGAACCCTGTTGTTACAGGTTTCAGAAGCAGCAGAATAATTTATTCATAAGAGAAGCTAAATATAAAACTTGTGTTAAAATATATTAATTTAAAATTGCATTCTGGAAGTAAAGCCTTGAAAACTTGCAGCTGTGCTTGGGAAACATAGCAATGAATGAGGAATATAAACCTCTTAGAAATATCACTGCTCTGGAAGTCTGAAGATATCAGAGTGAGCATTCATCAGACATTTGTTCCTTTACTTCAAGACACAATGATGAGCATTTATTTTAACACCTTCCTACACAGATATTTGAGCATCCAGGCATATAAAAACAGATGGGAAGGGGGAGAAGCAAAAGTCTTAATGTGACCAAAATAGTAATTTTTCTTAAGACTTTCAGAACTCTTCAGGTCTGACCTAAGAGGCTTGAAATGATACCCAGCACTAAGCTGGGACTTAAACATATTTTGGGCTACATATTGTAATACACAGAGACTAACTGGGATGCTCTAAGGAGAAAAATTACTGCCAGAATGAGTTTGCATGTTAGGTTTTATTTATTTTGAATGTAACTTCTATATATTATAAACCTTTCTGTAGGTGGCAAGCAACATACTTAAGATGTTTCTTTCACTTGAAGAAAAAAACCCATTAAACTACATACCATTATAGTGAATTGTTTGACTTATTGTTAATAATGTTCTAGCAGTTCTAGCAGTTCACATCTCATTGTCTTTCACAATACCTAAATATTGTTTTAACACAAGCAAATAAAAGCACAATTTAATATGAAAGCAATTAATGGACTGAAAATTATGATTCAGTAACAAGAATATTTAAACTAGTGTTTTTATTTGTCCATTTTACCAACCATATTGAGGTGGCATACGACCACCTTCAGTATGCTGGAACTGGAAAATGCAGTGTAAGTACAGAGGAGTGAAAACAATTAGCATGCACATGCTACCTCTGCCTCCTGTATTGCAGCTACTATAGACAGACTTCTTACCTTTATGCTGTTTGTGTTTATTTAGTGCTGTATCTGCAAATGCAAAAGTGACCATTGCTAAAGTTCATCATCTGGAACATCCAAGATCAGTGACTCTGACTGCAGAAGAAAGGCATCAAAAAGAACTAGGCAAGGAGAGTATCCAGCTGAAGGACAGTATCCAGCTTGCTAACATGGTTCTATCAGAAAGAGAGATTAGGATAAAATCAGAAAGATGTTTCTTTAAATCCACAGCATACCAGGCATTCTTTGTGTACCAAAAAAAATTAGCATTAGTCTAGATGGTTGACCACACAGCCAGGAGAGGAACAACAAAGTTAACTGTCCTCTCACCTCAAATACAGGCAGAAGCAGAAGTTGTGACAGGCTCACTGGTGCCAAGCCTCATTATAGCAAAGGCAAGTTTCTACAAGTCAGGGAGATACAGCCACTATCTAATGGCCTTGCAAACTCTTCTTCTAAATCTTATGGAACATATCTGAACTGCTTCTGTCCAGTTCTTCTGAAACCTATGCCCCAGTGTGGTAGCCTTCTTCACTGTCTTCACTGGAGGAGCAAAGGAGGGAGGAATGAGCATGAGCTGTACAATAAGACTAACAGAAGGACAGATCCCACCAAACCATACACTCTTACTGGCACTTGTTTTCATATGGAGTACAACAGAAGCATTTTAATAAGCAGATGTTTTTATTTAGCTCTGATGTTTCCTATTGCCAAAGTGGTAAGCATATTAGCTTGACATACCCCCAGAACTGCTCAAGCAAGGTTATTCACCAAAGTCTGAGCAGAGCTTCAATATCACACAGCTTTTGCAAAAAGACAAAAGAACCATGAAGACAGTGTGTCTCACTCTTTCCTCTCAACTGTTAATAGCATTCTTCCCAGAAAATGACATCAGTGTCCACCTTTAAAGTATCAGTCCCTGATTTGATCTTTAATTTGATTAGTTTTAAATCCCAAAGGTTTAAACTGAATCCTGTATTTTTGCAATAACAAAGTGATGCTAGATTGCTGTATTAAACACAGATGTTGCTGATCTGCACAGTGATCCTGAAATCATGTTTTTAATTTCTTGTTCAAAAACTAGTGTGATCTTTAAACAGATGCTTTGTTGAGTCCCACAGGTAGCTGCACTTTATTTAGAGAGAAATAATTCCTATATATAGTGACCATATGTTCCTTTTCTTTCAAAGGCTTAGTGGAAATTTGGTAAACAAACAAAAACTCCCACTTCAAACTGGAATGTATAGCCTATCCTCTGCTTCAATACAGATGCTAGAAAGCCTTCTGTGAAAACCAGAGTCCCATAGTATTATAAAGGTGGTAACTAGGGTCAAAAATCTCTCAAATTACTGCTGACCTTTACTGTTAAAGCCTACAGTGCTTATCTGTGTTTAAAGCCTGGCATATGAGTAAGTACCCTGCAATATTGGGGTCTTCATGTGGGAGTTCAGATTTTCAAGGTGTTTCCAGCTGAGCTGTGAAAAAGTAGTAATGGATTGAAATAAGATTTCTACCTCATTCACACCTGCATCAAAAAAACCCCCAAACAATAGTTCCAAGACTGTGAACAACAACCAGTTGGAGAAATGGTGTCAGGAATCTTATTCTAAGTTAAAGATTACCTCCTCTATTTTCCTGCAGTCCATTGCCACACAAATTGCAAGATAGTATTTATTTCATTCTTCGAGAAGCACAAAAGAGGCTCCTATCAATTCCCCCTAGTTCAAGTTTCAGCTCCTACAGTATTTGATTTCATTTCCTGTATTACTTTTTTTCACAATTTTTGCTTGATTTGATTCTTTTATTTGTGCCTTGTCAGAACACCATAAAAAATCTGCTTCACTTCTGAAGTGGGCAAAAAGACTTTGATGCGACTGGCGTTCAATCCTAGCTTCATTTGTAAGTGATAAGTCAGGAGGTTTAATCTCAGTGCCCATATGTCACATCTCAAAACCAGATCACACCTTGGCATGAATGGCAGGCTCTGCTTAGCAAAGCTCTAGATTGACATATTGGAATGGGTTTGGGAGATGCTCCTGGGGAAAGCTTATTCATCTTTTTTATCACTGGTGGAAATATTCATACTGCAGCTATCGCATATGGAAACCCAGCAGTTTCAAATCAAAGGATTCTTAGGGACAGCTATGAAATCAGGTTTCCTTACAGCCAGTGATCTATGTTCAAGGATCTCTTTTGCCTGAGCCAGTATTCTATATAATAAAGACAGCTTCCACCTAGCAGTTTCTGGTCCCATAGGTATGAAACAGAATACAGACAGGGAAGAACGGTGCAGGGTGCAGACTTTCGTGCAATTATTAGTTTAATAGAATATTTTTTTGTCTATTAAATATATTCCTGTCTACACTTGAGACTTCTGCAAGGCAGTAAAGCACTACATGTGACACATAGCTACTGTGTTTGAGCATGTTTATTCACTATTCCAAAACTGGTTGTAAAAATTATCTCAAAATATTTAGAGGAAGAGAAAACTAACCCATAAACCACACAGTCCAGTTCCTAACAGTGTAAGAGTAATAGAAAGACCAGTGTTTCTTACATTTAGGGAATGTGGATTAGTACTGAATAAAATGAGCCTGTCCCTATATAGTCTATTTTAATTTTTTTATATCATGGTGCTTGCTCTTAATAGTACCTATTGCAGAGAACAGTATTCAAGAGGTACAGGTCTTTAGTCAGTGGTATTTACTTGTTTAATCATGCTGAAACCTCCTAATAGAACACAATCACATCCTTATCACATACACTTTTAAACTAAATCCCACATTTTCCCTTCACAAACAAATGGAATGTATCACAGTTTATCCTAAAACCCAAAGTTTCCATTAGAATCTTCTGCAGCTTCAAAAGCTAAGTATGGCCAGGAGCTATCACATCTTCAGCTCATCCTCAGACAGCTTTTACTAAACCAGCCATTTGCTAAGGAGTGATCTGGCTTATACCAGAATGGAAACATTTTGTGCCCAGTGCAGACTGGCTACTCTCTACTCACTACTTGTACTATAGTGTAAACAAGTGCATTTCAATTGCCAGAAGTGGAGACAAAGAACCTTTGGGGTTGTTTCCCTCACCCAGGTGTGTCCTACCAACTTCACAAGGAATGGAAAAGCCATTATGAGCAGAATACTTTGAAACACGAAGGCCACAGCATTAGTAATCTGTCATAACTGCATGATGAGGAAGGCTACCTCATTAGCCTATTACACTGCAGAAAAACTTGCAATGGTCTTTGTTTCTTTAATTCTAGCTTTTCTGACAGAAGGGTTTAAAGGCAGGATAGCTAGAAAGGGAGATATTACAAGACCTGATGTGAGGGATCAAGGGAAACTAGAATGTGACAATTCTAAACCTTTAAAGTTTAAGAGAAATTTTTTTAACAGATTTTTTTTCTATGACATTTCCACAGATAATGAAGCAATCTAGTAGAAAAGTCATGAAAATGCAGAAAAAGAACCTACATGTCTTAGTTCATATGATTCCTGGGTCAGATTCTGTTAAGCTGTTGCCTGAGGGTTAGGTGGTTTCTGGAGTCATATTGCAATCCTGCAAGCTGTGTACCTCTCCTAGGCAGAACTAAGCACACTAAAAGAAGAGGTCTTCATAGTGTATTGTGTAGAGCTGCTATCATTTAAATTACAGCAGCTTTGATTTGCTCTGCTATGCACTGGGATTGAAACAGGGGCTAAGATTTGTACCATTTTGTAGATTCCCCTTTTAACCTTTGCTCTAGTCCAGTGACACAGTGAAGCATTTCATATTCCTTTGCAGAGACTGAATTTCATTATTTTGTTTGGGTTTATTTTATTTTTCCTTCTACAAACTTCCTGTTGAATAAAATCTGATTTTTAATTCTTGTTTCTGCAAACCTCATAAGAAACTGTGTCCAACCAATGCAGCATTTTTAGGAATTCTGTTCTGCCAGCTGCTCAGCTCCATTACTAAAGCACTTGCAGATGTAATTTTTCCCTGCTTCTCACACGAGCTCAGCTGTAGGGAAGGAGATGGGTAAGAGTTATTCCCATGGCCAGAAGCAGCTGGCTATGTGGATAATGATCACCTCTGATATTTCTTCATCATTCCTGGAGAGCACAGCTATCAATCCATGCCTAATCTAGACAATGTATTTCTAACACAAAGTCCCCACATAGCAGGAAATGACAACTGCAAAAGCTGATTTATCCAAGCTGCTCTGTGAGTTCCTATTCCATGGCAGAATAGCTAATATGCTGACAGACAGACAGCTTAAGGCTGAGCTGTTACTTGATCTCATTATGTGCCAACTGATTCAAGTTAGCAACCAAAGTAGTAAATTGTCATGTAGACAAACAAAACTTTTGCAACAGCTACTAGAAATAGTTTCAAGGGAAAGCCAATAAACTTCCATTGTTTTGTATTCTTGAAAGTAGCTTAGAAGTTGACCAGTGACACTACAACTTCTCTTGAAATAATTCAAATCAAAACTGCTGCACCAGAGAAATATCTTGAAGAAGAGCATTCTGCAATTTCATGTGTGTTTATGCTCAAAATTATTAGTGATTGATTAGACCCAGCTCTATCTAGGTCAAGATGTTAAATGTAGATGTAGCCATTTGCCTGAGAAATGCTTGGAGTGATAGTTATTCCTGCTTCTTGTGCAAAAAAACCCCTGGCACTCTGACTCTGCTCCCTTCTAGACAAAGCAAAGCAGAACTAGGTTCTTGCGGCGAAGCACCGGCAGTGATACGCTGGACTGTCACAGTCTGTGGGATGATTCCACAGAAGCACTGCTGTCTTACTTCATCCAAGAGCTCGTCAATTCTATCTGAAACTTTTAATCTCATTAGAAGCAGGGAAAGTAGAAGAGCTCTCTATTTGAATAAGATGAGAATTTGCCTCTATTTTTGAGCCTTCTCAACAGAAACGTTTGGGTTTAGGCAGAGCCTATTCTGAAGCAGTGAATTAACAACACGTAAACAACAACAACAACAAATAATTAGTGTTAATCCTGGAAAACAAATAAAATGTTTACCATTTTATTTTCCCCTGTACATTTCATTGACTTTGAAAGTCAATCCTTTCTCCTGGCTTCATTTTGACACTTCATTAGCCAGTGGGTCATCACCTTTCGCTCCACCGAGTAGTGGTTATTTTTCACGCCAACACAGATAGAGAACTCAGAGCTGATTTGTATTGCAGGTAATAAATGGTAATTATCTGTACCTTTCTGTCTGATGTGAATCACTGTCTCTGAATTGGAGAAACTAAATCTTTGTAACTTTGATGACAACAGATTAGAGTATAACCAGTCTTTCTCTGGTATACTTGCTGGGGCAAAGACTTCGAGGTCATGCATTCAATTTTGTGTAATTACTGTCAGTTTAATGATGAAGATGAAAGAAGATAGTGTATACTTAATCAAGCAGATAAGCATATGAAGCTTTTGAATTAAAGATTTAATGGAACAATAGACACAAAACTAGAAAATGGATGGTGGGTGAAACATGTCCCTTCTGTGACAGCTCACACTTTACTCAAAATAGTCAGGACAAACAGTAAATGTTTTCTTATTTTTCCTCCACCCTTTTTCTAAAGATGCTATGATGAAAATCAGGGAAATAGGAGGGGCCAAGAACAACCTCAAGAAATGTAGCTAAATTTCACATTTTTTTTCTATAGAAGATAGTTGTGAAAGGTGCCAGACTAGATGCACTAGAGTCTGAAGTTATCTAAACAGAGACAACATTTACACAATGGAAAAAGCTTTGTTTTCCCTGACTGTAACAGTATTACAACTAGAAAGGAAATCTGCTGCAATTTGTATATTAAAAATTCACAACTTTGATGATATTTGCCTTCAAATATGCCCTGGTGATCACTGGGGTGTCTAAGGTGTATGAAATTCTACTTTTCCTCATACTTGAAAGGACCACACACTTAGGACTGTCTCTTAGTGAACTGAGAGGCTCAGTACAAGTGTCACATCTAAACCCATTCAGACTGTCTGTCCCTTCTATTCAATGCATCCCACTGGGCTTTTCCTGCCCATACTTTACATGCATCATGATCATGCTCTGCAAGAAACACAGCAAGCATAGTAGCTTGCCAGAGTAAAAGCAGCTAGTTAGGGCTTCTTGTAATACAGCAGTTCAGCATTGAAGGGACTGTCTGTACATTTTACAGAGAGAAAAACAAAGGTGTTGCATAAACATATTCCATGGAGTAGGAAACATGAGCATGAGCCTAGGGTACTACAGAGGAATGTCAGTATAATGCTACCACCTGCTTCTGGGAAGATTATTTCCACCACTCATGAAAATGATAGGGCCACAAAGTTATTATATGAAAGGAGATAGCAGGAAGCAGAAATACATCTTTCTTTAGATGTGTACTAACAGAAAATAGTGATGATCATTGAGAAATATGACACAGTTACTCAACTCCAGCTCAGATTCTGATCTAAGATATACGACCCCAAACCAGGATTAGAGTCCTAAATTGACAAGGAATTTACATTTTAACATACATGCTCTCCTTCATCATTTCCTATTGATTGGTGTGGATCATGTCCCTTATTTGTGGTGACTACTGTAAATTCCACTTCCTAATTCCCTTCACTGTACAAGAGCATATGCACTTACCTCAGAGCTGTTATCTCACACCATCAGGTTATAACACACCAAGACTGCCTGTGTTTTCAGCTCTAAGGTCATAGACAAGGTTACAGCACAGCAGCACAGTCCAGGTCTCTTGAATCTCAGGCTGTATCCCACATGCTGGCCTATTTATCCATCAGAAAGCAACACGAGTAAAGAATAAGTCCAAATCTAACTGGATCCTGAAGATACTTTCTAGTTTGTACAGATTAGGCCACTAAAATGATGATGGCAATTCCCAGCTACATTTGAATATATGAAGTGGAAATGTAAAGTTCTGTCACTCATTTTACAAGCTCATGAAATTTCAAGGGGATATATTTCTAATTACCTCTCATATCCAATTTGCCAAGATAAGTAATAATTTCTACTCTTCTATTAAATGCAGATGTAAGGAGCATGTCAAACAGCACAAGAGTACAGTGCTCCCCAGATGCTACACCTGCTTCTCATATATCATTTTCCTCTGTTTCATCATTTGTGTTTACCAGAAGGTTATGAATAGCTAAGCTCTTCCACCAGGGAAGGTCATCTCTGAGTGATCCTTACTACTTATTACATTTACTTACCTTTTATTAATGGTCTGTAGCCTCTACTTAGGATCTTCCCTGGCTAAACATTACAGAAACATATGGTGAACATCCCCTGCTGAACATTCTAAGCAGAGAAACAGATAACTGGCTGGAAAATGCTATACTGGAATGATGATGAAAACTGATTAATATATTAGTTATATATATATATATATTGTTTGGTGAACAAGTGACAATGTCAGGAGACAAATTGCTTTGGACTTCTTGCATCCCTTGGAAGGAGCTTCTACCACTGTTTGTGAGGAAGTCACACCAAAGTGTAGTGACACATTTTTTTTGTACAGAAAGAATGGGTCTCTTGTCCTATTATTAGAAATACTTTCAGCCATAATTCTCCCTGGATTTTAGACTTGTCAACATTCCCACAGGTTTAGTGGCTTCAGGTCTGATTTCAAGGTTCAGAGTCATCTTCTACAAAAGAGACTTAAGTTGGATAAAATCTGTATTAGACCAAAAGTCCAGGGGCTCTACAGTCACCAGCATTTTGTTCAGATTGATGAACCAGACCTGCTACACCATTCTGTGAAAGAAGAGTGCTACTGTAGAATACAGCACCTAGAGCAATATTAGTTATTTGCTGCATGTGGTTAGAACTTCTAAAGCAGTGGGACTGAAATCCCAGAGATAAGGCAAACAATGGAGAGGTACACTGTAGTTTTTCTAAACATCAAGTAATTGTAAGATAAGCCTTAATAAAACATCTTACTGTGTCATTTCTATTTCTGAATGCAATCCTTCAACTTCTGCCACGATGGCTCTGTTTACCAGTGCAGCACTAGTGGTTAAATATCTCTTGTCTGCAACATCTGTTAAGAACTGGAGGGGTTTCAGACTGTGAACTGTAAAACTCTGATAACAAGACAGTAAGCCTGGCCCAGTGACCCAAAACAAAGGAAGCAAAGGATGCAAAAGGGTAATGCTAGGAGAAAGAAGGAAAGTTCTGAATTAACCTGGGATGATTATGTGTTCTGACAGAATGAAGTAACTCTTACTCACTATACTAAAGCTACATGGCAGCAGAATGGAACAGAAACAGATGTAGACTTTGCATGCAGCACATAATAGTGTATCTTCCCTCCTACATGAGTAAGTAGAGCTGTTGGAATAAATTCTGTCAAAAGCCACTAAAAATGCAAGTAATTAGATATCTATTTAATATACTAGATTTATCACATACCCATATGGAAAAGTCCATAAAGGTATAGCATGAAATCACAAAGAAGCACACATACTTTCCATAAGATGTTTTGTTATGTTTACCTACAGAAGATATTATCACCACCCATATTACAGTAGCTCCAGGTGCAGCTTTGCACCATCCACATATCATTTCTAATAAAAACTATGGAATAACTGTATAAAGAAGGATTTTGTTTGGTTTTATCTCCCAGTGTCCCTGATGACTCTTCGATTTCATACCCCTTATGGTTAGAGGGACCCACAGAAGTTGTAACACACATATGACTGGGTTTCACTGGACATAGATCTCTTCAGTGTCCCAGAAGGATGATGACTTGTCTACCTTAGATCTCTCAGTTTCACTGGATTCTCCTGGCACTGCTTAACACATTTCTGTTATCTATGTAGTAGTAACAGTAACACTGTGCTGTGCAAATAGCACCCAGCTGTGCTCCCCAGTTCATGCATTTCTCTGGCCTCTGACCAACTTCACCACAGTGAAATGGAGAGCAAACAAAAAATGATACAAGCAACATAAACACATCTCCAGCAATTGACCATAGAACCCTTACTGCTTTTATAGCATGCTTTCACATTGCTGCTGCTACACAGATAACAGCTTTGCCTGAGAACAAGATTTAGACACGACATGGTTTAATATCTACACGTTGATAGCTTCTCTATACACTTAAAAGTGTATTATTATCATCTTAGATGGCTTGTGTGTTGCTTGGCCAAACAGTCTCAGCAAAGAAAAGGTCAGTGGGATCCAAAGAAATAGGTATTGTTTTCCCTGGTCATTTAATGAGTTCAAGAGTTTTGAGGCAGATCTGGTCAAGATATATTAGCAATAGTTTTCAATGCAGCTAAGTGATAGAAGAAGAGAACAGTCAATAGTGCTGTGTCCTGAAGCACACTTTGACTCTTCACATCATTTTCCTGATGACACCCAGCGAGGCTGATAGTCTCTGCTGAATATCTGCCACTCAGAGTCATCCTAAGGTCAGGACACTACTGCTCATTTCTCAGCTTCAGAGTCAGCAATGAAGTACTAACAACTACTAAGATACAAACTTGAAAGGCAGGGCAGAGAAATCCCAGACTCCTATTTACCTCTCTCTGTCTCTGTGTAAGGCCCAAGACAGCCACTGTTTGTATACAGCCTGTGTGAATACATTCTCCTTAGACCTGGCTTCCTGGCTAATGGCTCCCTCACTAATGGCTCCTTCCTGGCTCTGAGGATTAAACTTCACTGAAAGGCCTAAGGAAACCCCAAGCACCTACAGTTTCTGCTGCAATCCAGAGTTTGAGAATGGTCAAGAAGAGCAGCAATAAATTTGAAAGGTAATCATCACATGGAGAAGTTAAGAACATAAACTGCAGAAATGAACACAAATAGCCACAGGAAACTCATCTTTTAGAGTCTGCGCTAAGCTCTCAGATGCCAATTTTCCATTCATTCTGTTCATTTTCTTATGTTAATTTTAAATGCTAGGGATTAATAGCCCCTGACAAATAGGGTGGCAATAGTTGTATGTTTTCAAGGGGAGTAAAAAAGCACTACACCTTGTAAGATTCTTTTTCTTCTACTCAGGAATTTATTAGAACAGATTTTGTAACCATGAGAACATTTCCTGGGTTCTAACTCGAGCTGAGTCTCTTATAGGATCAGCCTGTTGTGTTTATTAGAGCCCCATAGCTTGGTTTGCACATTGGAGAAAAAGGAAATGATGCTTGACTTGATATAACTGTAGCTTGTCAATATTTCAAGATGATGATGGTTGGAATTCTGGCCATCACTGGATCTCAGAAATGATGCCTGAGAAGGTCACTTTATTGGTTGAAAAACGCGGACAGTAGCATAAAGTTCTCAAAGACACAGTAAGTGAAAACAAAAATAACGGTTCCCCCAATGCCAGTGTAATAAATGATATTACAGGAAACATTCAAAGAGTTTTGAATTTAGCCTCTGAAAATTTAGTCTCAATACATAATACCTTTCTTTTCTCACATCCCTTGGAGGCAAACTCTCTGCTATCATTCTGCTCCAGAACATTTTCTGCTACCAAGGAATTCCTGAAGCTTGCTGGTTCCCTCTGATGGAAATGGTACCTAGGTTTGTGCCTGAAAGGGATCCCAATAAAGCTGTTATGCAGATGAGAATTGACAGCTGTCCCATTATCAGTGTAATTACACTGATGTCTCAATGTATGAAGGAAAACTGTGTTTATTTCTTTGAGTTTCTCTGGTTCAGCAACTGTCCTCTCCTGATATTACTGCATACCACTAATATCAAATGGAATATCTGAGTCCTGTTTTTCAGTAAGAGTGCACTGTAGCAAGGTAAAATGTTAAGTTAGGCATGCATAACTGTTTCTTCTGTGAATCTAGTGGAGGATGTCTGACTGACAGGCAGAGAGAGAAAAGTCTATTTATATAAAAACAGTCAGTGTTGATGGAGGCTTCCTCCTCTTCTGCTGTTTCTTCCCCTTTCCAACATATCTTATGTTTAATTTGCATGAGCCTACGATGGCAGGCAAAAGAGTAACAAAGTCTCAAGTCCATTCAGTCTTCAAACTCTCTTCCAAAACTGCAAACAAACTTGCAGGTGTCTCTGCAAACCACTGGGATTCTCAAATTCTCGACTGAATACTTTCCCATAAGGCATCAAAGGTACATTTGCCTGCTGACGATTTGACACACTCTCAGACAGTCAGATAAAGACTCTGCATGTCAGTTAGGAGAAGATAAAGATCAAGCCAAACATCATCTGTCCAGCTTTCAGGATCCTCTTCCTGCACTTTTATCCATGAACAAAGAAAATCACTTGCAAATGCCTCTCAGCCTAAGGACAGGGACTATTGTACAAATGGTTTGCTCCCAGTAATCATTCTGCAGCTGACAGGATGAATTCAGCACATAATTCAATGAATCCACACAGTGAAGGAGAGCTACTCCACTGTGGTGCCAGATCTTGGGATACCAAAGCCTTACAAGACCAGAAGCCAGTTAGAAACACAGGAGCTAATGTTAAGAATCTTACTTTAAATTTTATCTTCCCTATTTTCTAGGCAAAGAAGATATAATGACAAATGTGTTAAAAATGGATGTCCTTATGTGGAAAAGTTGTAAGAACAATATTACTGTCCAGGAAACCAGGAAAATATGAATGCAGATGGCATGGCTTAAACCTCTGTATTCTCCTAAAATATCTTTTAATTTTGTTACAACAAATATAGCCAAAGCACTGCAAAAAAAGCTGATTTCTTCCATTTTACACATTCTTGGAGGTCCTTTCTGTCATTAGCCTTAATGTCTACAGTCATTATGTGGTGTTGCTGTATCTGGTACAAAATATCTGGCTTGAAGCAAAAATATTGTAGTATGTCAAATAACACAAATTTAATACCAATCAGCTGCACTAATTGGACTGACAGTGACATTCTGCACTACACTTAAGAGCAGAAATACCTTACAGACAAGAAGCCTGACATTTGACTGAAATTCCCCATTTAGACTTGCATTGTTTACAGATGTAACCCCTAAATTCACAAGCATAGGATTCAAAATGTATTAGCACAGTTATAGTATTTGTAAAATATCATAAATCTCTTACAAGAGAAATTCTGGTTTGTGTTGGGTTTGTGCTTGGTGATGTTTTGGTAGTGGAGGAGGAAGCTACTGACTTGGCTCTTCTAAGAAGCTTTGAGAAACTTCCTCAGCTCCCAAGTCTGACATGCCTCTGGCCAAGGCCAATCCAATCAGTGCCTCTGTGATAAGAGATTTGAGAAGGGAAAATCCTGTTGAGTAAGTTCCTTTGTATTGAGAGTTCCTACCAAGGCTGGTAGGAATGGTTCTTGGAGGACTGTCTCCCCCAGGAAGGATGCCTCTTTGCTGCAAGGGAGGACTGTGAGGAGTTTTCCCCCTCAGGAAGAAAGAGCAGCAGAAACAACACGGGATGGACTGGGATGGACTGCAACCCCCCTTGCCTGTCCCCCTGAGCTACTGGAGTAGTTCTCCCCTTACTCTGTGAAAGAAGGCTCTCCTTTTAACAATGTTAATATAAAAAAAAAATAAACACCACTACTAACCTAAAAAGAAACATTTTTCCTTTAATTCTACCTTGAAATTGACTTTTATTTTATAATATCAGCTTTTAAAAATGAGGTTTTGGTTTTTGGGGGTTTGTTTGTTTAGGGTTTGTTTTCTTTTCCATATTTCTTTCTTTTTAGAAACTGAGCTAAAAATTCTCTCTGCCAGCCAGGAGAGGAAAATGGTAATCATCTACCTGCAGGAGAAGTACTTGCCAGTTTACATACATCTACAATGTCCTCATCTCTGGGAGATGAGACTAAGAAACTATTGCTTAGTTTGCAGAATCATGGTCAGTCTTCTGGTAAGACTAATGTCAGGTCTGGTGGAATTTTTGTAGTCTAGACACTTGTTCACTAAACATCAACCAACATCAGCAAGGACAATTTCATAAGAAAGAAATTATAAATCCCAAAGAAATAACAGCTGATAATAACTGTTAACTGGATTGAAAGCTGCTTTGGGCTGGAGGTCACCTCCTTTTCCAGGTAGTGCCCATCTTAACAGACCAATTTATGGTGAGTCACAAATCACAGAATACAGAGCCCATTATGGGTAAAAGAACACTTTGAAAGGTTAGAATTCTGGGAACAAAACTCTGGAATTCTTAGTCAAGTCTGGACAGCAATCACAGGCCACATTTCTGAAGAAAAATCCAGAACACAAAGCTCAGCTGTGACACAAACTGACTTACAGGAACAGCTGCAACACCTGTGACTTTCCACAGGAATCTTGTGTCCTGGACTTCTCCCTTCACAATTCCCTAAGCATCAAAAACTGAGGACAAAAATCAACATGCCTAAAATGATGTTTAAAATTCAGATCTCAATCCTTCTATGCTTTTCCTTTTCCTAGCAATTAAATAAGATAAATGTTTAATTAAGAAATGTTAAAAAAAGCACACTCCACAAAGCTAAGGACATTAAAAACTTACAATGATAAAAAGTTCAGAGTTTTTCTGCCATGTTAGTTCACCAGTAATTAAATTGGTTTAAATATTAGCTATAGTTAGAGCTATGCAAAATAGACTTTGTTTTTCAGGAATTACACAGAAATTTTCAATTTCATAGAATTCTGCACTGCCTTAGTTCCAGGCTTCATTTGCAGTGCTGATTAAGTAGATTTTTGCATCACAAATGCAAATGCATACATATTTTGCTGCAAACACTCTTTGCTTGAATGCAGTTCCTTCTGCAGTGATACTGGCCTGTTTGTGCTCAACACATTTTCCTGTGTTACTGAAACTTCACAGTACATTATGGGCTCCAAACAGACCCACTTGGGGATAAAGAAAACATCCTTAAAGTTATGCAAAATATTCATAACAAAATGCAAATAGTGTTTACTTTTTTCAGCCTCTCAGTATAGGAACTGGGATTCTAAAGTGCAACCAGCTAGAAGCTATATGGAAAACTTTTTAATCAGTCTCTGTGCTGGATACTTAGATCATCATCTTCCCCAACAAATGGTGCAAAAAGGCTGGGCTCAGCATTAGGTATAAAAATGATAGTTTTAGAGTAAGACAGTGGTTTAGATCTATTTAACACTGACACATTCAGAATGAGATTCATTTTTATGGAGAAGATCTGCTCAGAAGGGCATTCAGCCAGACAGGGAAGTGTTTCCTCTAGGGAAGGGGAAAACCTAGAGTTAAAGGATTGGATTTTAATTCCACCAACGTTAAATTGCACCAAAAATGAATTAGGGCCAAAATAATTATTCACATCACACACTGCTGGGCAGTTATAGATTGATGTATTTACATTTTGCCAGAATAAGCAATGCCTTCTGAGAAATACAAACCCCTTCTTCTTTTACCCTTGCATCACCGATGAGTATAACACTTGTCATCGCTCACTGACGGAGTGAACATACAGCCTCTCATCCCTCCATGCATATTTACCTTGCTGTCTCCCTCACACTAAGTCAAAAGTCCTCCACATTTAGGATGCAATGGTGAGCTTCCCAGCAGGCTGCATCAATAAACTAATGACACTTTTGTCAGTCTCTCTTATGGTCAATTCTGCCTCGTCAAGAGATGTCCATAGAGCTGACTATTTCTCTCCACTCTAAGTCGAACTGGTTCACAAAATGATTCTGGAGAGTGAGAAAAGAGTTACATTGCAATAGACTGTCTGTCACCTTGTAGAAAAAGAAACACAGGAAGCTCTATGGATGAGAACTCCACCATAGTCAGAGTCAGTTCTGCACCTCAGGTAATAGCCATTTTTCAGAGTAGAGGTAAAAGAAGTATGTTTTGGAAGTATAAACTAACATACAGGGCTTCATTGGGGTGAAGTCTACCTGGAGGAGTGAAGATGGCTGCTTCCATGAAAATTATGAGGACCCAGTCTCACTGTTTCTGTTTGCTGAATTTTGTTTCTTTAGAAAATTCTCCCACACCTTCTGTTGGATATTCCTTCCTCTCCCAGTCTGAAAATGTGTGATGCAGATGTTTACTGATAACTTCGATTTTCTGCTTTGCAAAGGGCTGCCATCACAGTGGCAACTGAATTATGTAGAGAGACAAACTAACTGAAAGAATACTGGATGAAACACACAGTGAAAGCAAAGGATTTCAGAATTTGCTCCACAGGTGAAACCTTTTGGTTTACATTAGACAGCAGATCCTACCTGATCTTTCACATCTGCTCCTTTTTAGACTCAGGCACCTGCAACTGATCCTTCACAGAAGAAATGTGATGGCAATCAAAATGAAAGATAATGATGACTGTGTTGGAACTGGACTGTAGGAAAATCACAGGCTCTGCCTTCATTAGGATCAAATGCTTTGCTAATGAAGGAAAACAAGCATACTTAAGGAAAAGAACTGGTTCCTTGATGATACAATGTACCACAGTTAAAATATAGTTTTGCTGACGCAGCAGAATTTACATTAAAGACTTCCCCTGCTTAACTCCATCATTTAGGCTGATGTCTCTTAGCTGTCTTGATCAATGACAATTCTGAAATTGGCAGGGTCCACCTCTCCTCAGATGTAATAGTGTTCATCAGTCTGGCTCAAACTGAAAACCAGTAATGGTGAATTTAGTGAGCAACAACAAAAAGCTGGTTAGGTGAACAATCCTAGGAGTAGGCAGTACCCAAGACTAATCCTGGCATAATTCTTCTATCAGGTATCTTAATAATATACATAAATAGATTTTGTTCAAAGGCCAAAATTTTCTAACAGTCCAACCAAAGACATCAGAGATAGCATTCAACAGATGCATTTTTATTACATTCCAAGTTCTCTTTACTGTTTTAAATTTTGCTTCACAAGAAATTGTGCTTGACCCCCAGATTTGAGCCTATGTGGCTCACAGATAACTAGCTGAAAGTTTGTATCACTTGTTGGACAAGAGAAGGGAACAGATCAGGAGACCTTGTATCTACTAAATCAGTTCTTTGCCAAAGGCAGGCATCAGGAAGGCTCAAGATTTTACAGGACAGAACACTGTGAGCTCAAAGAAAACACAGTAACTAAATGAATGGGAAAGACAACACTTCCCTGCTACAGTTCACTGAAACCCATAAAAAATGAAGTTTATCCTTTTTAAATTGTTCTTTTGTGTAAAAGGGATTATACTGCCTATGATTTAGTGCTGTAAATGGCTGCTGCTGTAAAAGTAAGATTACAGAAATGAAATGATTTAGGAAGAAAATACAAGGACAGATGCAAAAAGCCCCCAAAAGCACCTGAAATAGATTTTGCTGAATTACTCAGCACAGCTGTGTTCTCATCCCCTTTTGTAACTTGTGTCTAGTCCAGTTTATGATTAGCATATTCTGGAAAAATTCCAGTCTAAGAAAGCTGCCTCACTTCAGAAGTTTTATAACACAGAAGTATTTCAGTGGTGAAGCAGTTTCTCCTGTTCCCACATTTTAGGAAGTTAAGATACCTAATTCCACCTTATACTGAAAAAGCATCCTTGATATTAACTTTAGCTTTACATACTGAAAAGTGGCATTAGAGAAACCTAGTTTCTAAGCTATGCCTGGCTGTTTATGACAATTCTGAAGTGATTTCTGAAGAGACAACTCATAGCTGTGTATGGTCCCCTTTACAGAGATGGGGGCTGAATTTTGTTAGTGAAGTGTTGTGGCAGTGATGCCTAAAGATGACCACCAAATCTCAGCAGGCAAGAAAGCAATGTTTATTATTTTTAAAATGCAATTTAGACAGTTGGAACCCAGTTCTGGCTGACTGAGCAAATGGACCTCTACCCTTTACCCTTCCCACATGTTGGCACCTTTCACAGGCTGTGCAACAGCATTAACCTTATGGACAAACATGCTGGTGCTTTGTACTTCAAGCTGAAGGATGAGAGCTGAGCAACACCTTGTGTTAGATGATAAAACTAACCATATGCTGTGAGTTTGCTCCTTTTCTTCCTTAACAGAGCAGATTTTTTTCTCTTTGTGCTAGCAATTGCCATGTTTTCTCTTGGAGGCATTTACATATTTTCACTATTTCTGAAACACCAGTTTTCATAAATCACTTTATAATACTATTTTGTATGTAATTTGTTCTTCCTCATTATTTCTTCCCTATCCTTTTTGCCATTATTTGTTATACCAAATGGTGTTTTCCAGTGTAAATCATGAAGTTCCTTGAGATATTTTTACCAGTATGACTGAGACCTAAGACTGACAGACAGCAGACAGCTGATTATCACCATTCCACTCTTTTTTTTTGTCAATTCTTCACTATTAAAATGTCTCCCACTCACTTCAGCTGAAGATAGTTCTTTTCTACCAATGGATACTTTGAACATCCAGTTTGTGTAGGAATGCTATAATAAGGTAGTTATTAAGTTATGTTATTGTGGATGACTGCAGATTATTCATTTTTTGCTAAGCAACTGCACTGTGCAAATATAATGTATATAATTCAAAAGGCATTTCCATTATATTTAGTTAAATTCACAGTAACTAGATACTTGGAAGTATTTTATCTCAAACAGAATCCATGCCCAGTTTTATGACAAAGAATTTATAAAGTAATTTTTAACCACCTGATAACACAATTAAGCTTACCTTTATGCTTCAGAACATGAGTATTTAAATGCAGAAAACCAGCTGCTTTTAGGAACTAATGAGATGAAAAAAAATCTATGTCATAAAGCAGCACATATTCTATCAGCATGTAAAGGGTATTAAAGAAAGCAACAAATTTCAATAAACTCATAAATTGATATTATCCATTTTTAAAAAACAATTTAATCATGCTTCAAGAATCAAAACTTACATAAAGTTAAATATTTATGTGGACATCTGCAGATGGCTTGGGGAAATTTTTTATATGAAGAAGCTTTGCTTTTGATGGAGAAGTTATATTTCATTAAAATTACAGACATGGATAACTATAATTTGTCATATAGATGGGAATGATTCTGAAGTCCATAAAAAAGCTACCATTTATTTCATTCAGTTGCAAAGTTATCAGCCTGAAATCAGCAGATCCAAGCTTAATATGCATAACCTATCCAGCAGCATCCAGAGGACTGACCATAGCACATATAAACATGACAATAATAACCTAGGTAACTGCTCTAGTAATACTAAACTGGATGTCTGGCTTGGCATATTAAGCAGACCTAAACACCCAAAGAACTACTAATTAAGGCACTCCATAAATTATACAAGCTACATTTTGGAGCTTACACTACCTAACAAAAATTGATGTGTTTTTGCCTCTACCAGCTCTTGAAGGAGGATTTTGTTTTCCCTAACACCTGCATTTTAGCTTTGGGTACCAGTAGGTCATAAGAGACTATAAATTACCCTCATTACCTTAATAATCAGAGGATTGCTGAATAAGCTCCATTCCATCATAACATAATCACATTCCAGCATCTGCATCAGGCTTTAAGACTTCCAACTGCTTATGTGGAATAGTGGTCAGAGACAATCAATACAGAAAGCATTAACATTGTGCAACACATTGTGGCTGTGACAGAGACACTTGCATCTCATTACAGCAGCAAGGCCTCAATGATAGATTAATGTATTTAAAGTGAATCAATACAAATTTTCCCTTCAAATAACACATGCAGGTCATAACAACAAAATGTGTTTGTTGTATTTCATCTGAATACATTACTGGTTTCAGTATTTTTTTCCCCTTTCACTGCAATTCATTGTTTGGAATTCTACAGGTGTTAGTGCTGAGGGAATGGAAATGGGTTTGCAGACCAGAGAAATTGGCTAATGTCTTACCTAGGAGAGGGAAGACAACATGAATTTGGACCAATGCAAGAAAATTTTGTTGCCAACCTTTCTGATAACAGCACAATCTTGTGGGAGTTTTGCTAATCTATCTTTACTTTAAAGGTGATGAAATTAAAGTCAGAGGCTCACTTACATGCTCTAGGTTAGTAGCTGGGCTAAGGACCAACACCACCAGCTTTATGCTGTGCCTCTTACCCAGGTCTCTTTTATAGCACAGAATGCCTCCACATTGTTCAAATGTACCTATAAATCATCTCTTTAATTTCTTTTAAATTGTTCTTAATTTTACAGTGCAGAGGAAGCTGAAATATGTAAACAAAATGCTTCAATAGTGCCTGCCTGAGCCTGCAGTCTAAAACTGGGACTTTGAGGAAGCAACAGCTCCTTGCTTCTCAGGCAGCATCCAAGATAGCAGAGAGCATTTGTCTTTCTGCCCTGCTGGGAACTGGCCTACAGCAGCATCTTGCTTTTGAAAATTCCTTTCCAAGACCTGTCAATCAAAATGCAATGCATTCCTCCTGTGCTCCTCCAGAAGCAGATAACAGGACTTCCCAGAGCACAGCCTGATGAGCAGAGAGATCTGTCTGCTCAAACTGCAGAGGCCCCAGTGCTCCAGTCAATCTGCCACACATCACTCTCTGCTCTTTGGGTCTTCCTTGGGTAGGACCTGCTTAAAAAGTGAAAACCACAACAGAAAAATAGAAAACTCATTGTTGTATTTACTGATATCTTCTTTCCACATCCTTCTCATTCACTAGCTGCATTTTTTTCTCCCTGAGTGTTTCTCAGCTATAATAACTCAATGGTAGCTTTCTCTGCTTTTCATTTGATGGTGAAATGTTTTACAGTTTCTCAAAAAAAAAAAAATAAAGCAAGCTAAAAGGACAGAGCTCAAAACATTTCAATCCTCTCTCACTACTTTCTAAAAAAAAAAACACCCAAAAGACAGTATTATCAACACTGTAGGAACTGTCTAACCCTATCAGTTTTACAAGTTTACACTTTTCTATTTTACACTTTTCATAAACAGGAAATAAAATATTTATTTGGACTTAATGCTAACATGACTATTGACTTATGTTGCAACACTGCTACTGCAAGACTTTATTCCTAACTGGTAACAATATCCTGTGATGAGCTACAATTCTGAGTAAAAAAAAAATAAAAATTAAAATATAAATCACAATCTCAATCATTATCAGTTCATTGTCATGCTTCAAAAGTCTTCTCAAAAAAGGCTTGGAACAGTGTAAGTTGTGCAGACTGCTTGGAACAGTGTCAGTTCTCCTCTTCCCCATAAATAACACATTGGCAGGCTTCTGCAGTTAGGCAGCCTGCAAACCTAATCTTAATTTCTTACAATTTGAACACAACTCTGGACAGCAAAATGAAATGAAGAACAAAATACTCACATATAAATATATTCAGCTGAAACATAAGAACCCTCTTAGTTTTAACTTGTTTATGCTACCTGAAGTGAAAACAATTTGATCAAAGTTTGCAAGTGCATCTCCTCATAAGAAAAAGATGGCATGACTCTTCCAAGATCCATCACCTAGACACAAAATAAGCTATATAAAATATTCTGTTACTCTACTTTAGGTACTATTTGAAACTCACTAAATAGTGCTCAAATTATTGCTTACTGGAATTAAAATTATTGCTTATTGGAAAAGATTTTAATTAGTTTCAGGTAAAACACCTACTACATTTACACACTCCTTTTCTGTGATTAAATTAGATCTTTCTTGGCTTCACAGAATTTTGAAATATTTCTGGAAGCACAATTTTCATTTGGCCATTCTATGTTACCCCAGCTTTCAAAACCCCACAATCTTCCTTGAAGTATAACTGAACAATTTCCAATCTATTTTGCACAGTGCCAGATGGACACAGGCAAATTTGCCTCTCTTGCTTTTCTGTTCAGTTTTAGTACAACTCATTACATGTAGTGCAAAGGCCTTTTTACAGGTTTCTCATGACTTTTTGCCTTTGGAATCTCATTTCTCATCATGGCAGTGAATTCAGGCAGTGAATTCTCATGATTTTTGTTATTTAGTCTGCTGGGTTTTTTAAACCTGCAAATACTGCTGTTCTTTAAGTTGATGATCCTCTACCACTTAAAAGAACTTCACTTGGGTAAGCATGGAATCAAGGTGTGGTGCACTTAAAATGTTATCTCTTTAAATTTACAGCTTTATTAATAGAATGTTTGACAAAGTGTGATCATTAACAATTTCTTCCACAAATGGAATAGTCTTCTAAGCCACTTCAGGGCATCTGCATTACCAAAGTGCTAAACCAATAACAGCCTGACTTGAATCAATACCACTATACTGGATTGCCAGCCTGACAGTTATACATCAAGGCATCCTTGTACTCTCTCCAAGACTGTTTAAAAACATACATCTCTGAATGTTGCAGGAATCATTTCTCCAGGCCAGAGGTCTGTGTATGTGGGGTTGGGGGCAATGTCAGTGGAGAATTAGAATTCATTTACACCAGATCTGACCAATACCTTATCAGGACAAGGTAAGTTTTTTTGTTGTTGTTTTGTGGGTTTTTTTTTCTTTGGTTGATTGGTGCTATGATTTGCTTTTTCCCCCTATTTTTTTAAGGAGTCAGGCACTTTAAAAAGCAGATAAGCACTCAAAGAGTTTTTCAGTCATCTTTGCCTCACAGGTAATCTGCCTCTTAAGACCCAGAGATCAATTGTTTACCGGAAGGAAGTTGGGCACATTGCCCTTACAAAAACCTGGCCTGAAGACCTGGCTCTGCTGCTGCCTCTCTGTGAGTACATCTACAGCAGCATCCCATCCTCTGCCTGTGCCCTGAGCAGGCTGGGTAAGAGCCATCTGAACTCAAACAACTGTGAGATTTTGTTAGCATGGTGCCCAAGATAACATCCTTTGCCTCTCAAAGAGGTTCTTTAGGTTGGCCTTGTTACTGCCCTAACACAGACAAAGAGCTCTCAGCACCTTGTGAATTTAAGTGAACTGAAGTAGTGTTTGCTCACAGCCTACAGATACACACAAAAATTTATCTTGAACTTTCTTCTTAATCTTGGTTTCACATTTATTGACATGAACTAATAATGGCTATTAAATACTTACCAAATAATTCCAAGCAAATCAACCAAATGTTTTTATAATTTCACTAGAGCCCAGTAACATTGGCTTCCTTAAGAAAATGTAGAAAGGCTAATTGTGAGATGATGACTGCAAGAAATAAGAGGGGAGGAGTACAGCTCAAATTTACAGGAAGTACTCAAAGGTAACACATAGTCTATCTATGTGGCAGAGCACCACAACTTGCTACCAACCTGAAGTTCACATACAGGATTTCTTAAGCATGTGAGGAAGCAACAGAAATAATTACCATTGAGAAAGGTATTAAGCTATCTGCTTCATGTTTCAGGACAAATTCTGCCTGCCACTTTCCCAAAGGCCAAAATATCTGTGAGGATGATGGCAACTCCAGACTTTCACACAGGAAAGTCAAGAACATTTACCTGAAAATGAGGAACAAGAGTATGGTATATGTAGGACACCAACCCAACATTTTTCTTTATCATGACAATCATAGCATTTACATTTATAGCTGGCACTTAGAAGTTTCCATCTTATTTCATGTTAATCCCATAGGAAATTAGCCTCTTCTACTTATATATCAAATAGTGCATTTTAACTACAGTTCATTAAAAATAAAACAGTGCCTTCACCATCCCTTGGCATACCTTTTCTGTCTATAAAAAGTTACTTAAGGAGTGTTGTATCAACATGGCTGGTCATCTTCATTAGAATTCAATTCAATTAGAGTCTGAAATACTTCTTGCAGAACTTCAATGCTACCTCTATACTGTTGTGCAGTTCAGCCTATTGGGGTGATATCATTAAGTTGTTTAAGGTGAAGGTAAAAATCTGTCAAATTTCCATTCTGTTAAGACCATTTTGTGACCGAGGGAAGTAAACAATTTGGAAAACACCAAAAAGAGCTGTCTGATTATGTCTGTCTTAAAAACTCTATACTGGAATCCAGCCTCTTAAAATAAATATGGACCCATGTAATTTGTTCAGTGATTCCCTTTTATTGTCATTTTTATAAAAATAAAATGGTATCACCATGATTTAATGTTGGAGGTTTAAAATGACACTTGTTTGGATTGCTTTGTTTCTGAAGTCCTCCTCCATTGGAAAAGGCATCTCATTCTCCAAATTCAAGTCAAATATACTTGACACCTCAGAGAAGAAAAAAAAAAGCAAGCAAACAGAAATCCATAAAAGGTCAGTAAGCTAAAATGGGGAGTAATTTCACTGTCCTAATTTTATATAACAACAGCAGATTTGGGGATGATGGCACTCAACAGGTAACAATCATTACAAAGCAGTGAAGCATCGGCGCACCTAGCCAAATCACGTGGTGTAGATCTTTATTACAGTTTTCAGAATACATGGATTAACAATGGCCAGGCTGTGATTTCATCAAATTCCTATTTTAAACATTACATACAAACACAGAGCTCTTTAAAAAATAGAAATGCATGAGTTTTGTCACCTTTTTTTTTTCCTTTTTTTTCTTTTTTTCTTTTGGCATCAGGAGTCATGAGACTTCCAAAAGGGAAACCAAATGGTGCATGACAGCAGACTGACTAAACTGTAATTATTGTTCACATTCTGTGGCATATGTATCACCTCAAACAGTGCTAAAAGAAGCACAAGCACTACAAGAACAAATCTTTCTCCTTTAACGTTCTCCTAATGACATCAGTGGGTGCTGAGTGACAGGTTGCAGGACTGCAGAATTCACAGGCTTACACAACTCCCTTTCTTGTGCACAAAAGCAATATGTGATTTGAAACAGAGACACCTGAAGCTGAGGGATTTGGCTTTATCTACTCTGATTTTTTTACTTTACACCTTGTGTGCATGCGTGGGCATGTGTGGAGACACTGCAGAGGAAGAGATGGGGAGGTTTCTTAAAGCAAGTATTGTAAAACAAGTAACCTGCAAATACAGTATGGCACATAAGAGGTGGCTTTACATTGCTTCATCACTTAGCATTTGTTGTGCCTGCCCTCTCAGCAACTTGGAGGCAAACATTTAAGTATAATTCAGCCAAGCCTTTGTTTAATGGAGAAGAAGCAATTTACATCTCTAGGTTAAGTTTGCTCCCACGTAACTATTACCAGCTTTAAATATTTTCTAGCTGTACCATTCTGAATACAGGAAGTGCTAAATTCCCTCATCACAGCAGGATTTGCCTGCAGATGCTGAACATCATGAAAGTTTCTTCATGAAAGGTAGAGGAGAACTTCCCAAGCCAAAGCTAAAACTCAGCCAGATTCCCAGTTTTGCAAACCATTTGTATATCGTGGGATGAATTCAAAGTAGGTCACTGATGAGTGGTGGTTTGGATAGAAACCATGAAAACTATGGTTTTTACAGTATTTGTCTGAGGTAGTACATATACCACACACAAAAAAAATGCAAAAATATACAGATATTCATAACTATTTGCATATTACAGAAGAGAACTATGGGAATGCTTGCATTTGTAGTTTCAAGGGAAAATAACATTTTTCATATTGACCATGGCTGTCTAAAACCAGAACAAATTATGTAATAGTATTTCTGGGAATACTTCCTGAAGCTGTTTGTCAATGCCTTCTGAGGCACTAATTTTGTTTTGGCTTTAGCATCAGTTCATAATATGATTACCACTTGAACCAAACATCACTTATTTGCTGGGAAAGGATATTTGTCGAATCACAAACAAACATACATGACAAACTTTGTTGCACTTTTTTTTCCTCAGTAAACTGCATAAAAACTTGAGCAAAAAAAAAATGCCTAGTGTCTTTACATTTCTGATCTGTACAGCCAGTAGTTAAGCAACAGAGATGTATATTTGTATATGATTTAAACATTTCGTTCCCACGCCAATTGCCAATTCAGTTCAATTCATTGCAAAGATCAGATCATCTTCCTCTTAAATAAACTAAGAAATGTAAACAGTGTAATAGTATCAAGAAAATAACCTTCAGTACTTGTAACTGGTAAAATGTGAATGCAAACAGATGTGCTGGTATATTGTTAACGTCATGTCTCAGAGGACGTAGAGTGAAACATAATTAGCAAGGAATTTATGTAGGAACCCTCCAGCGATTTTCTTTCTGGGATTACTCTGAATACAAATATAATTTAACTGATATATTTCATTTTCTAAAATTAGAAAATAAGGCAAGTGCATTTCTGAAAAAGGTGCTACTCTTCTACACTGCTAGATAAACATGTGACACCTCTGAAAATTAGATTAATAATAAAAACATTAAAAATATCTTCAATTTAATATAGACTGAAAAACTATCAAAAGACAAAGTGACCAGCATCAATTTCAGAAAATATTTTAGACTTCATAAATATGAGCACCCTATATTTACATAAATTATCTTCTAAACTACTTTTCCTTTGAAAGACACTTTTGTTCTAACAGATATGTCCATTAAATTATACAAATGTTTCAAATATGAAAAAAATAGTAGTAAAATAGAAGCATCAGGTGATGATGTTATTTTGGAGCTGCTTTTTTTTTTCCCCACCCCCCCCTAAGATTTGGTTCTTGAAAAATCTGTGGTCAGCTTTCACAGAGCTTTAACAAAAAATATGACCCATGGAAATGAAAAACTCGTGCACTAATAATTACTGCTATGGTACAAAGATTCTGCTGTGAGCTTTTGAGTTTTCATCTATAAAGGTTATACCAGCACTTGTAAATCCCAGCAAAATGCTCATTTAAACTTTGAATTCTAATATGCTGTTGACTGCAGTACAAATTTATATAGACATTATGAACCTAACCCTTTTAAATTGGCTTTGCACATTCTTATAACTCTAACTGTAATAGTTCTATTTTCAAATAAGTTATGCTTCAATACAAGGTCAATGTTAACCTCACACGAAACAGGATGTAACTCTTTGCATCCCTTACTGATAAACAGGGAGACAGAATCCTGTTGCATGCCATCTCTTTTCCTGAAGTACCATACAACTCTTTAGTTTGTTACTAAAAACAAAAAAAAACCCCAAACAGTTTAGGAAGAGTATTAGTTAACAGCACACATTTCAATAGGCTTCAGTCATATTCCTATGTTTAGTGATACAGCAACAGGCAAATCCCCTGTTTCCTTTGAAGACAATTAAAAACAAATAAATTTCAATATTAGATTGAAAAGGAGCTGTATCTTTTCTTACAATAATTGGATATTGATCACTGTAGCTTGCAATTGTGAGAATTTATCCTAAACTAGTCAGATAATCTTAAAGAGTGTCTTACCAGAGAAGCAAAAATAATCTACTGTACAAAGACGCTTGGCTCAAGCAGTAGTGCAAAGTTACACTGCCCCGATATCGAATGCTCCTCTAGAGCTAGCAGTTTGTGCACAGAAAACAAAGTGACACCTTACCTTCCAAATACTTTTTATATAACATTAAAAATAACTTCCCATAACATCAGGCAATTAAAGTATTCATAATAATTCATCAATCAGTGAAAAGCAATAATAATTTGAGAACAAATGCCATCTACGACACAGTATCCCATTTCTTTTAAAGATCATAGCTGAGCAACATATGAGTAGTTCCACTGGAACTCCCACTTAAAATCTTTCATCCCATCCAGGTAAGCAATGACATTAGTAAAAAGGATGGTGAAGACTAACCTGAACACCAAACAGACTGTACATTCAACTAGAGTCTGGGGAGAAAAGGGAACTCTTAAGTTTCCCATTGAGTGGCAGAACATACACAGTGTCAGCTACTAAACTGACTGCTCACCTGAGGTACTGCAGTGCAAGGGGCCTTTAGACAAAGTAGAATGGGAGGAGCTTCCCAAAAAATCAGACTTCTGCAACCACTGATCACTGCTATCTAGTGCTCCAGTAGAAAATCTGTTCTTAGCTGCTAAACTCTCAGCGCTAAAATCCACCAGCAGAGATCCCACTACATATTACCTGAGAAACAGAGGAAAAACTCAGAGGCAGTTCTGAATAACTTCATCATGTAGCTTGTCTCTAAAAACCTTCACAAAGGTATTTTAGCATAATTAAAATAGGACAATCATATTTTTTCCCCAAATATCTTTACAAAGAATATATAAGTGCATCATTAGAAAAAATCCCTCCTTAGATACAGTTAAAAACCCATCCTGCCCTTGATAGCATTTAATTTTGGTAAAATCCTATGCTCTGTTTTATTTCAATTTTGTTAGCAGTGATATATACATCATCATATCACCAAAAGTGTAGATATGTGGTACATCCTACTTGCAGCCACAACAGCTGAACCCACTAGGCTTTACACTGAGATAAGACAATCAGCAACCTGACTGGGGCTATGCCTTGCTTTTTTATGGTTACAAAAAAGATTCTGATAATGTAGACCAGCTCATCTCTGAATTTATTAACATACAATTTTATTATTTTTTTCCTTTTATATCCAAATCAGAACTGCAAATGGAATCCACAGCTGTATTCTTTCAACAAATTTGCATTTTCCTACCCATAAAAAACACAACCTAGAAATCCCCAACTCATGTTATAAGTTGCCAGCTTTCTAAGGAAAAAAAAAAAAAGAAAAAAAACAAGAAAAAAACATAAGAAAATAAGATATATATCCTACTGTTTAACACTGTTTACAGATCTTGGTAGTTGGGGTAATAAGATACAGTATGTGGATTATTTAGCAACAGCTTTTAAAATACATAATATTTATACACCCTCTCATTTAATCAATATCAGTATTCCTTTATGATTGTTGCCAATTTGTGTGATAAAGTCATTTCAAAGCATATCCATTTTATTGTAAATAAAACAATTCACTAATTCTTTGGCATCAGAAGAATCATACAGCTGCAACTGTTCCATTGTGGCGAGAACGAGACCTTTCCAGAGTTACTCGTCTGTTATCTGTAATACAAAGAGAGGAAAAAATAATTCACCATAAGATTTGAAACAGGGATAATGCAATGTCAAGAGGTTTTCAAACAGCCCTGAAAATCATTTCAAATGATATGTAAATAAGTAACTAGGAGGCTGGATCAGAGAAGTTTCACATTGCAGCTGCCAGACTGAGTTCAAGAGTTCTGCAATCAGCAATAAATTACTTTTTTGATCAGAGAAGCTGGGTGATAAAAGCATTAGGAGAATCCTAAAACACAGTCCCCTTGGAAACAGCATATCAACTAAAATTCTGGGTAAAAATCTTATTTTAGAAACAACTTATAGCCAGAAGCTCTGGAAAAATACATTTCAAATTTCATGAGAATGTACTAACCAGTGTGGTGGTAAAAATCCCATTAGATACTACAAATATAAAAGAGCTAACACTGTTCACTATCATTTGGTAGAGAGTTCAAAATAGAACAGTTAAATCAGCCACTTCCTAAGCATTTCCTGATTGTGCAATGTGAAAAACTTTTAGTATAAAATATTACACAGAAATTATTGCAATGAATAATAAATGTCTCTATCAGAGGACAACAATCCTCAAGTACCAGAGACATTGCTAAATGCCTTTAAAATAAAATTTTAAAGTGATGAACATACACATGCAAACACACAAAGAGGGGCAGAAAATTAACCCCAGCTTAGTTTTCTGGATGTTTTGAGCTTTCATTTTTAAAGTGTGGTCCTGCTACACAGTTTTTTAATTATTATTTTTGTTGTGCTTGCTTTCTTTTGACCCAGTCTTTCCTATTCTCTCATGTCTTATCCAGGTTGCTGCTCTCTGTTTGCATCAGTACAGCACCTACAGCATCAGGGAGCCCCAATACATGGTTGGAAGATCTATACAGTACTGGAATATTATAAACCAACAGTCACTTCAGGAGCAAAAAGTCTGGCAGGCAAACTGCAGGCCAACAGGTATTCTTTTGTCCAAAGGAGGTACGTGTTACTGCTGCTGATGTGGCAGAGCATCCAACTTGTGCCAAGGCAGAAAGTTCAGGCATAAAGCACAAGACCTCAGTGTGTCTGATGGGCAGAAATACACTCTTTTAAAAGAAAGCTATTGGCTGAATCTTAGAAGTCTTATGAGGAATGGCTGAGGGAACTGGGGTTGTTTAGTCTGAGGAAGAGGAGGCTCAGGGGAGACTTTCTCTCTCTCTACAACCACCTGAAAGGAGGTTGTAGCAAGATGGGGTTGGGTCTCTTCTCCCAGGCTATCAGTGACAGGACTAGAGGAAATGGCCTCAAGCTGCATCAGGGGAGGTTTAGATTAGATATCAGGAAAAACTTCTTCACTGAAAGAGTTGTTAGGCATTGGCACAGGCTGCCCAGGGCAGAGGTGGAGTCACTGTCCCTGAAGATGTTTAAAAAGCATATAGATGTGGTACTTAGGGACATGGTTTAGTCTTAGGGACATTGCGTAGTGGCTGAAGGTAATAGGTTGAGAGTTGGATTTGATGATCTTGGAGCTCTCTTCCAACTTTGATAATTCTGTGTGTATCACTATGTTCCAGCCTAGACTGGGATCTCACCATTGTATATAAATACCTGAAGGGAGGGTGCAAAAGAGTCAGAGCCATGCTCTTTTCAGGGGTGCCCCATCAGAGGCAATGGGCACAAACTCAAACACAGGAGATTACCTCTAAACATAAGGAAATACTTTTTTACTGGGGGGGTGATGAGCTCTACAATAGTTTGACTAGGTTTGTTGTGGAGTCTTCATCCTTAGAGATAGTCAAAAACTGTCTATATACAGTCTTGGACAACTGGCTCTAGATGACCCTACTTGAGCAGGGCAGGGTGGAGTGTTTGAGTGGGGAACTGAACAAGGTGACCTCCAGATGTCCCTTCCAGCCTCTACAATTCTGTGATTCTGTTATAAGCTAAGAAAGCCAGAAATAGTCCAAGCACATGAAAGGTTCTGAAAAAAGACAAAGAAAGTCATCTCTGTGATCTGTTTCTGGACAAAGAACAGAAGATGCCTGTAGACACTGCATAGGCTCTGCAAAATCAACCTTCTTTCTCCCTGTTCAATGCAAGTGTCTCCAATGCTATAGGGAATTAACGGCTCCTTTAGCAAGATTATTAGTTCTTTTTATAGTTCTGCCTTGCCTCCTTTTCCTAATGAATCTATCCATGCATAAAGTATTCAAATTACCCTAAGTCAATCTGTTTTGCATGGGAATAAATCTCTACAGTGGTTGCAGTGTCACTTGGCACTGTAAATTAAAGAACAAAAATGCTGTCTGTGACCCAAGAAGCAAAGTTATCAACTCCACTGCGCTGCTGTTCCTCTAAACCAGCGACTAGTGAAGAGTGCAGCGATACTTGCTCTCACTGGGGAGAAGTCTCTTCACCAGTAGACTACTACTTATAATACCAAGATTGTCAACTGTACAGGTTTAAAAAAGAGTGCAAGAGTCTAAGAACTGTTGATTTTTTCATATGTGGGGTTCTTTTTAGATTTTGCTCTTTTCTGTGTTTTTGGTTAGTTGGTTGGTTTTTGGGTTGAATTTTTTCTTCGCAGTAGTCTAGGGAATCCTGCTGTGGCAGGGGGGTTGGACTAGATGGTCTTTCAAGGTCCCTTCCAACTCCTAACATTCTGTGATTCTGTGAGACAAACATTTTCTGCAAATGACAGTTCAGGTTCTCCTGTAACTGCATGACTGAGCTGGGGCTTAAACAAAACACCAAACAATATTGTAAAAACTAGAAGCATTATCATTGTCTCCTTCAGCTGATGACAAAGTATGTTCCCAATTATTAGAAGTAATGTTCTTCTAAATTATGGAAATAATTACATTTTCTGGAGATAGGAAGACAAAATATAAATCAAGAGAGACTGGAAAGAACCACAAGGTTCTTCCAACAAAGGAAACTGGGGTATAAAGATTCAGTTATTACCAGTAAAAAACAATGTCAGCATTTGCAAGAGATTTTTCTGCAGAGACTGAGGCCTTTAGAGTGAGCAGTCTTACTAAAATAAAGGCAAATAGGATACAAATAACACTTATAAATTACACTTTGCCAAAACTTTCAGCTCATTATTAAAAAAGGATGGGACAATTAGATTTAGTTACTATCAACATAAAAGCTTTAATGTAGCTGAAAATTTTGGAGATTAATAAAAATTATTTCCTGTTCTTTACAAAGAGATCTGTTTTATTCAACAGGAAATTTGCAAGCATCCTGGTGTCTGTGTGTGTGTATTTACATCTGGCTAAAAAAAAGAAGCATTAGTATGTGTACATACATACATATATATATATATATATACACACAGACACAAAGAAATAACTCATTTTTATAGTAGATGTAAAATGTGCTTATATATGTACAAACATATTTGTTAGCTTAAAACAAAGGGTTTCCTATTAGGATCTGAAGCTGGATTGGGCTAGTGTTTCAGTGACCTAAGCTAATTGTTTTTTTAAATGTGCCATTTATAACATTTCATCATACACATTGTTACCTCCAACAGCTGTATTTACTTTTTTTTTTTACATGACAGACCATATGGAATATAACACAAAGCAAGACTGGCTTATAAACATGACTATGACTATTCTAGCATAAAACTACATATAATATCAATAAATGATAAAAACAGTCACTTGTATTGTGAGGAGGGAAAATAGAAGGCAGGAGCAGTAACCTAAGAGTATTGAAAATTAAGCTAAAAATCATTGCCAAAAGGCTCACATGTACACTTCAGAAGCATGTAAAAATGACTAGAAAACATGACAATAGTTTCTCCCTGTATCAGTCCTGCTTTCAGGGTACCTGTCTATCTCTATAGATGAAAACTTAAGTCTCTTTCTTTAATGCTCATATTACAGACACTATAATCTTTCTCAGAAATGAACACATGAACTGAAAACTGGTCTCTTAGTCAGCTCAATGGACCTCTCCTTGTAGCAATAAAAGGTGGAGCAATGAAGGATTAAAATGGATAACAAAGCATTTCTTTTAGATAATAAAGTAATCATCATTTAGCTAGCTGGATCAAAATCAAGTGAGATAAGTACACAATTAAATGCTGAGAAAGCTCATCAGTACTTCCTTTTTAGTACATATAATCCTGGAATGTAATCTTGACCCTGCAAAATTTACACCTCCACTGAAAGAAATAGATGGACTTTGTTATAATAACAAACACAATTACTTGCTCAAGCCCTTTTGCACTCAGTGCAGTACCACGATGGGAACAAACAGTATCTACAACATACAAGATATTTGCAGAGGTGCTTTTGGATACCTACACAGCATTCACCACACAATATAAAGTTTCCAGTTAAAACCAAAAAGCAGCAAAATCACATTATGCTTAGTGTGTAAATACAAGAAATATATGCCATGAAGTAAACAAAAAATATCTAAAGAGTTATTTTTAAACAATGCATTGTAACTTTATGGAATTTGACAGCTTCACCCTCAAGACTTTTTTCTGTATGTACAAAGCATTAGAAATCACAATCAATGAAAAACACATTGGTAGGGGAGAGGAAAGCATTTCTGCAAAACCTATATTCTGCAAAATGTATTTTTGCTTTCCTTAATGCTCCTTCATTAGCTCTGTTATTAAAAGAGAAGTCTCAATAGCTGCAACAGATTTATTAACTCAGTAGCTTGTTATCAACATAAAACTCAGCTATATTACAAGAAAAATAAATGATATTTTGCAGAACTGCAATACCAAGATTAAGTCACTTTTCTATTTTGCTTTCTTTTTATCCTCTCTTCCAGGTAGTAACTTCATGCTCTCCTAATTATAAAGCTTACCTTTTATGAGCAATCAATGCTGTGTAATCAAACAGACTAATCCTGACAATGAGCTATCTGATAACACAAAAAGGCAAAGTCTACAAACCCATACCTCAAAGGTACTCAGTTGGAATTTGTATTATCCTGAAACAACCACAAAAAAGTTCTCTCTTTGAACATGCCTTATATTAAAATTATAAACATACTCTAAACTGCTACTTTGGGCTTGGCACCTTAGCTGACTCCTTCTCCAGGATTTCCTTCTCCTGGGATTTCCAAGAATAAGTATTACCAGAACTATTCTGCCTTCTTCAAAGACAGTGGTCACAGGACCCTCATACCTGAACAACACATATTTTAAAGACTGTCTCCATTAATAAATACTATGTTAATCAGATTGATAAGAGCTTAAAATAGTGCCAAAGTGTTGAATCTGGAAGAAGGGTAGTGTAAAGCACTAGGTGCTCAGCTAGCAACTGTTGTGCTGTGGCACAAGCTGGAGAGCATGAGCCCCAGTAAGGAGAATGCTGAAATGCTGATTTATGTAAAAAGCTCATACCATTAACTTGCACAATCATTATTTCTTTCCCCCCACCCTCCTTTATTCCCTCCTTACTAACAACTCCAAGGTTAAAGAATTAACCTTCCCACAGCTGACAATAATAAAAAGTGTTTAATGCTCAGAGAAAGAATGTACCAGCTTGAGATGACTGGAAAATGACCATATGAATAAGGTAGAAACACTCAGCTATGAATAAAATGTTTAAAATTTCATCTTTTGGAAATAATTTTGACTGTGCAAAAGACAGAGAAATGCATGCTGTCAGGAAATTTGCATGGCCTATGCCTTTGGGAATCAATGAAAGCATTTACCTCAAACATTTATTTATTCACTCAGGTAAAATTCTGTTCACTAAGGAACCCTACTGAAACACTTCTTGTTTTCATGAGCAACCCAAAGGAAAATACTCATACAGTCCCAGGTACTTCAGCAAACACCACAAATGTGTCTAACATGGAAAACAATCAAAAGTACAAGATAATTTCCTTTAAGTATGGAAAGATGACACAAAAACATTAGTAAGTTGGTCATTTAAGAATGTTTTAAATGGGTAAACTGTCCTTAAAAAAAAAGTCCTTAAAACCAGATAGCACATATAAAGAATGGAAATACATTAATTATAAAGCCATCATGTGTTGATCTTAATAGTAATTTAAAAATTATGTTTTTGACCTGGTTACTGGGATGTTTACCAATATATTGATACATATGAAAAGGTGTTGAAGAGCAAGAAAAGGTTCTGGAAGAAATAAGGAGGAAGAAAATAAATGGGTCTGTGTAGCTGTTAAGATTTCTTAGGTGAAGAAAAAGCATTAAGGAGAACTGTAACAGACTTAAAAGGATGTCTCTCAAGACTGAATAGTTCCTCCTCAGAAAAAAGCAGGCACACACATCTCCTGAGTTATCTGCACAAGTCAGGAGTGCCAACATGGTCATAACATCATGTGCCTTCAGGTAAGATAGTTTGGTATGTAGATATGTATTCTGTTTGAAAACGCTTCAAAAGTGTTAGCCATTTAGATAACACACAGTACCTTCATTTGAAGAAGGTTTCCAGATCAGCCTATGTGCACAGTTTCTCATTGAGAACACATGTGGATGTTTGAACTCTTTTTAAGTTGCTAAACAGAAGCTGTTAATATCCAGAAGCACTGTAGCACGGAGCAAGGTCTAAAATACAGAGAGCTAAAGGCTTTAAATCCTGACACAAAGAGGTTTCACTCAGATTAAAAGGGAACAAAGACACTCTAATCTTACTGCTGCCACTCAGACCTAGCTTGCTGGGCACTGTTAATTGTAGCCTTTGAGCTGTATGAAAATGCAGAACACCAGTAAAAACCCCATTTATTTATGTTCTGTGTGTTACACATAAAAATGCTTTAAAAATGAATACTGTGAGAGTTTTAATGTTACTGGCATGTGTGATGACATTTAGCAGCTCAGTGGCTACAGTCATTACACTATGGGAACACAATAAAAGTAACACTTTTGTAACCAAAATCTAGGAGGTTGACCATCTGTATCACAATTCCACTAAGCAAATAAATACTCATCCTATTTAGAGGTGAAGAGAATCTAATAAAGTAAAGTATATTATAAAATGGATTTGTAAATCCCATTTTCAAGCAACCTGTTTTAAAACAATTTTTCCTACTGCTTTCTCTAGACTTTGAAGATTTGGAAAAAAAAGAATTGGCCCAATAAGCTAAGCTTCCTTAAACTTTTAAATGATTATTTAATACTTTGACTTTGTTTTCTTTGTTAGTAGAACCACTTGGGATATGCACTGAAAGCTCTTCCACAAGAGCTGCAATGGAAAAGCCTTAGTTTGAGACAACACATGCCTGCCTCAGGGGTTACAAGACAAATCAATCTATTTTTCTCCTTTCCTCCAAGGGTAATTGGCCTTTAAAATTACAGAGGAAAATAGGCCTTCATGTCAGTACAATGCAGGCACATATACAGCCATTTTCCATTTCTTCTTCAGTTTGAATTCTCAGCTGAGAACTAAACTCATAAAAGTGGGAAAATAAAAAGAAGATGAAGAGGAAAGATTGCATCAGTTCAAATCCTCTCCAATAACAAGCAGCACTGTGACCAGCATTTGAGTCTGGAATTCACTGAAACCTGCTATGAATAGCTGTCACTTTCCTAGTCAGTACTTTTTTATTCTTCTTTGTGCTAAAATTTACTTGAATTTTTGTGACAGCCTGTACCACTGGCATTCATAGAGATTTGTCACAGAATTTAGTTAAACTGAGAGTTATAATTACTGCTTCATTTCCCATACAATCTCACCAAGTAATACTGATTTTTACCACATTCTTATGAAATTGTCTTTTTCAAGCAGAAATCATATTCCTATAATCCTTATGCTGTGCAACACACACAATCATGTATAACCTCAGAGTCTGAATACTGTTAAACTGCATACTGTAAATTTTAACTTGGCTAATAATCTGTTTCAAAGCACTGAAACTCAGATGATAGCCTTCATATTCTTCTGACTGCTATTTAATGTAATCTATAACACATGACTGGTAGTAAGACATTCTCCTGATGAGTAATCAGCTAAACTATAACTCATACACAAACCCAGCAATAATAAAAAAGTTTAAAAAGTCAAAACTCTCTTTAAAAAACAGCACTAAAAGTCCCTTGAAACAGAGTATTGAACATGTAGCACTAAACCTTTCATGTGAACTTGCTCACAGGGAGCGTGTATACAGGTGTAAAGCAATTATTAGATGTGATATCTGAATGAACTCAGGTTCCCATTAGAGCCTGAATGCTTCAATGACCCTATTATTTTCCTTCCAATGCTTCCAGACCTGATCAACTTAATTATTCTGACTAGTGAAACATTTAGGACATGAATGTATGATTTGTTTTAAACCAAATGACACAACTGAAAGTACTTCATAAAATCACAGAAAAAAGGAACAAGGTCTGTGATGTGATGTGTCAATCCTGGAAGAAGGTCAGGTCTAAGTAACTGTAACAGAGTGAAAAAGAGATCCACTGCAATAAAATTCTATTTATTCAGATATTTCCCCCTGAACTTCTAATTTGTAGCCTTTATGGCATCTCATGTGCAGTGAAAACAGTGTATCCTATGAATCAGAAGGGTGAAATAAATTTCAGATAGCACATAAACTAGGTCTGCTTCAGTAAGGAAAACCCTTAAATCTGAAAACACAGAGAATGTGTCTGTCCTCTCATGACTACACACACAACTTTTACCAGTTGTCCAAAAGTAAAATTAGATCCTCCCACGAAAAACATTTCATGCCAGACAGGACAGATTTGCTGACGTAAAAGTTGTGTTTCTCTATTTTAATTGTACCCAGTATTTTGCTGTCAAGGAAAAGTGTATTCATCTATTTTTAACAGACTTGGTCTGCTGCTAATAAACCATACTCTTCATAAATAATGTAACTTCAAATGGTTTCCAAAATGTCCTATTCCCAGCTCCCCTATTACACTACTGCTCTAACAAATTGTATTTGCTTTGAAAGTAAGTTGACTGTAAGGTTACAAACAGGACAAAGAAATAAAGACAGTAATAGATCCTGAACTACAAGAATACAAGCAGCCATAAAGTTAGCATCTTCTCATCTGAATGCATTTGTCCTTAAAAAGACTCAAACTGACATCAAAGTGGTCCCCTTGCCCCTTGCCTCCTTTCACTAATGATATGTAATGGCTGCTGAGCCTGCAATAAACATGTTTATGTCCAGCTAGATTGCCATCATTTTACAACCTAATCTGATACTTTTCAGAAAGGAGGAAGTCGCGAGAGACCAGCACCGGCTTGTGCTGAAGGCACTGCTTGACATCAGCCTTCACTTCGCACTTCAAATGGAACTATTCGATTTGACAAAACATACTGAACCTCAAGACAGAAGGCTCTTCACCTCTCCTCCCAAACTGCCTGAGAGAAGTCAATAGCAATTCCTTGACAAAGTTCCAGTCAAAAGCCGACAGATGAAAGTCAAAGGGGAAGCTTTCTGGCTATTCCTTACCAGGCGGAGGAACACGTTTGCCTCAGTAGGGTCCCCCCCACCTCCACTCCTCAGTAGGATCCCCCCCTACCTCCACTCCTCAGTAGGATCACCCCCACCTCCACTCCTCAGTTCTATCGGTTAGCTGTTTAAATACTGCAGTTACATCTCCCGTGCACAGAGGCTTTATTCTTTGCATAGAACATGAAAGTAACAAACTCAAAGATGGGGAAAAAAGAGAAAGCTCTCTTTTCTGTAAAGGAATGGTTTTTTTTTTCAGAATGGGAGTTGAACAACACTCCTGAAAAACAAGTATCTCCCGCTACTTCATGTAAACTGGCTACAACAGTTTTGCTCCATATCCAGACAATTGACAGCCCTAGTCAAAAGCAAACAATTTTCCTTGTAGCCTGCAAAAGTCTGCCTCCTGTATTTTTTATGCATCAGAAACAAATTCTCTTTACATATATACATGTAAAAAAACCCCTCTGCAATAACTTGTAGTCTACATGTAAAATGAAATATTTTAAATAATACAATAAAGGCAGACTATCCATAATTATTTTTTGATTAAATAAAATATCAGCATTTTTTATTCATGGCTAGGTTAACATTTACAATTCAGCATTTTGCAATATTTAAATGGAGTTGAATATGCTACAAGACAACTTAAAACGACATCACTCCTGTACGACTGGCTGGCAAAGAATGTGCTCTTCTGTGGCCATCTGCACCCTCAACCTTTTAACATCAAAGAAAAGCTCCTGTCTGAGCCTGGCAAGATGACCTCATCACTACCTGTTGCTTTTCTACACACCCCAGCCAAAATAACTAGACACTGCGTGTGACTTTTACTATAAATTATTTGCAACAAAGGCACATGCAGGTCATGTGAATGTGAATCTGCTGCTTATTAACAGAATTCATACAAGAAAGTAATTTAGGCTATACATGGCAGACTCTGAGGTAAAATATAATAACTTTGAGAAATTTAGGAGTCTAATTTCTTTCTTGGCTGAGCACAGACAACTCCATTATGATTCAACATCAGACCACAGTGCTCACATAAGGCAAAATTTGACCCTTTGTGTTCATATGAAGAATAAAAGTACAGAAGCAGTTAATGGTGTGAAAGGGTAACAAGTTTTCATTAAGGAGCTCAAATTTGTTACTATTTATTAATAATTGCATCTAAACCTTCCTGTGCTATTTCAGTAACAATGTTCTCAGATTAGTGGAAACCCAAAATTAATACCTGATCACATCACAGTCCTGAGCTGCACAATCTCCCATGTATCCCTTCCCCGTCACTACAGCTTCTTCTGACCTAACAGCATGGACCCGGAAGGACACAGGGCAGGGGTAGCATGTGATGACAGCACAGGGATCTGTTATCCAAATGGTTCCTAAGAACCTGCCTTAACAGCACAGCCCTTTCACAAAGGCTAAGGGGACAACCATGCTGAAGTGCACTATTACTGTCTGCTTTTTAAAAACAGGTTTAAAAAGTCCAGGACTTTTTAAGACCACACACCAAAGGATTACTTCCACAGGAGTCTGATTACCTAAAAGAATGCCTATTATATAAATATGGACATAACTGTTCCAGAAGTAAAATACCTATATACACATGATAACTCCTTTCTCAGGTCCAACTTTTCAACCTTTCCCAGATGTATAACTACAAATTCTTTCATTACAGAAAACAATGAGATGTGACAGTGCTGATAGCCTGCATCATGTACTATGAAGAGGGCCCTAAAAAGTGATCTATATTAAAAGCAAGAGCAGGTCTGGCTTGGCAGACACTGAAGAACAAGAGAATATGTAGTAAATTCTCAATACAAGTTCCAGAAGTTTTAAATAACATTTTCACTTTATTTTAGAAGAAAAAAACCCAATTAGATCTAAAATTGTTAAGCTCTTCTAATTGACTAAGACTTCTTCATCCCACTATTTCTACCAAAAATGCTCCTGAGGTCACCAATTAACACATGATACCTTATTACAAGCCACAAGTGTTGCACTGTCTGGACAAATGTCAAAAATGGAAAACTAATTGGCATCTTTCAACATCTCAATGCCAGAGCTATAAACTTGTATTAAAATACCACTTATGAAAGGGGCTTCAGAACAAGCAATGCCACAGTTAATACTGACATTCATTGGTTGTGTCAGGTAGTGATACAATCCTAATATTGCTTACACATTTAAAACAATATTTTAAGTGTCTGCATGTCATCTTTAACACACTTCTACTTTAAATTAACTTACACTACAATTCAGAGCTAGGTAATAGATGAATGACTTCAAAAGTATTTTTCCATGACTTTTTACCTGCTGTTTTGATTCAAAAACAACTGTATCCAAATGCTAATAACAACACTCATAACATGAATTCAAAAAGCATTTTTACAGACATGAATGCCAGGAAAGCAAAATTACACTAGTGTGCTGACTGCACCAGAAAATTAGTCCTTCCCTCATAACTTCAGACATGACCTTCTTCTTTTAAATAACAGATTCATCCAAAAAGTTTCTGCAATAGTCTTTTCTCCTGGAGATATTACATAAACAGATTCTTCTCTGTTGCTTTTGGTGTTAAACAAGTTTACCTAGTTATCTAATCTTAACTGAGATAACACAGGACTGCTGTTTATGGACACCTACCTCTTCTTCTTCCTCCCAGCCTGGCTTCTCTGCAGCTTTCCTGCCCCCCTCTTGCTTGCTGCAGAACTCTAGCTATACTGTGTTGAAAAAATACACTTCTCCAGCTCCACATGATGTGACCTTGGGGTTGTCCTGTGCCTAAACAGGAGCTGGACTTGATGATCCTTGTGGGTCCCTTCCAGCTCAGATTCACTAAGCAGTGTGAACTTGTCTTCCATGCTTATAAGTCTTCCTTGGCTACTGCATTTTTTCAGAGGTTAAACTACTTCATATCAACTGCTCACAATCTTCCAGTGTTCTCTGACCTCTTTGTCAATTATTCATTTCTGTAGTACATTGTCTATCAGTTATTCTTCCCAGACATACTAAACTTACATTATGTTAAAATTCTCTTTGAGATAACACTGATACCATACTCCAACTTCTGCACTGATAACTGAAAATGAGCTGCATATCTAACTGTGAACTACTGAGCACATCTCTTCTGAGAAGGAACACAGAATCTTCTGTACTTTCTCAACTCCTGCACAGGCCAAATATCACAAATACTAGGTAATAAAAAAAAAAAAGAAGAAAGTATCTCAACTGACAAGGTAAGCCTCATTTCTCTTACTGCTTGTTTCAACCTCCTGTCCCATTCTCAGCCTTTTTTCCTCACAGAACATAACACAACTACTACACGAACTCTTCAAATCTTTTCTGGAGTCCTCCATCAACTTCTTCTCCAGACTGAACCCAGTCTACTCAAACACCTGGTTTTGCTTTAATTTGTAGGTGAACCAGCTTCACTGTCATCTGCTTTTCCCTCTCAGCATTTTCAGAAGATGGCTACAGAGCCTTTCTTCCACCACATTTGGTAAGCATCCCACTGTTCCCCATGCCACACCATATCTTGAGAGAAGGAGACGGTCACGTTAGTCTTTTGATGCATCCTGATGCAATGGGACTAAACCAGCTCACCTGTTCAGCTCAAGCAATGTCTCTGAATGTAAAGCCTGAAGAAATACATTCCCTTTCACTTGGGCTGTATGGGAGGAAGTAATGAAACCTTATACAAAGATGCACAGGAAGATTTTGGAATTTACATTCTGCTCTTCACCCTTCTCCAGGCTGAAGTGACAGAAGGGAAGGACAGGGCAAGAGCAGCTTGGCTGTCTATAAGGTAGAAGAGGAGGCTCAGAACAGGTCAATGCTGAGAGTGCAGAAAAATGAGCAGGTCCTTCAGGGACAAATCTTGGCCTTAAGCATCTTCTGAACACAGAGGATTTGATTTGCTAATAAGGATGAGGTTTGTCTGGTAATTTTCACTGTCACATGGAAGAGACTTTAGATCCTACATCTCCTTTTAGTTGCCTCATAGCCTTGAAAATAATGCTTTGTGCCACAAAGTAAACATTATTTTCCTTTCCAACTTTTTTTTTCCTTCCCTTCTAGAAACCTAGTTTACAGCACCACTCCAAAACTAGCTTCCCCACTCAAACAAGGGAATTATTAATTTAGTCAGGAGCTTTTGTCTGGGGCAGAAGAGAGCAGGAACTTAAACAGATTTTGCTGTCAGAGAAAATGATTAGGAAAATACATCCTTAATGCCACTAAAATAACATTAATCCATCAGATATTTTTTGCCCAAAGCTGGCAATGTCCTTTAGAATTATGTTTTGCTGTATGTAAACAGTTTTAACTACAAGCTCCTTCAATTTCATCTGAGGGAATATTTTTTCACGCTTGAACTAGTTTCATCTTCACAAATAACAAAGTCAATGTGTTACAGTTTACACCTATCTGCGATTCACCAGGCACTGTGGCCTTTTAACTATCACCTACCTCTTCCTTGTATGTTTTTCTAACTCCTAAAGCCAAGGAATTCTGCTTGCTTTTAAAGCTGAAGCAATGAAACTCATGAACAGCTTGCCCATTGTCCACCAGAAGGCAGGAGCAGGGTGAATCAGATGCAAAGCTTGTTTTGTTGAATTACACTTTTGATCAAAGGACATTACCTTTTTGGTTTGTATTTTCATTAACCAGATGTTCTAGACACAAACTTTGCTGACTATTGATGATAATTCTTGTTGATGTCCAAGGATTTCTCTTGTACTACATACTTCAAGGAAACAATGACCACAGAATCATTCAGGTTGGATGAGACCTCTAAGATCATCAAGTCCAACCGTCAACCTACCACCACCATGCCACTAAACCATGTCCCTAAGTACCACATGTTTTATAAACACCTCCAGGGATAGTGACTCCACCACTTGCCTGGGCATGTAAGCTTAAAGAACCAGTGACATTTCTGAGGCTCTTAAACTACTTTGTCAGCTGTTTATGATGGATCAAAAAATCAATCAGCAAACTTCTCCCACTTTCCAACCTCATATTTCAGTAGAAAATAGCAAGCAAAACAATAGTAAATAAAAGAGAGGCTGCATTTCAGCTTAACCACTTGACTTGGAAGTTAGCTAGGCTTTAGAGAAAGCATCTCAACAGACCTTTGTTGTGACAATGAGAACTTTGAAAAAATCTATTTCTAATTGTGTGAAATTTACACCTGTGCTTTTGTTATATCCTCCTCAGCAGGAATGGAAAAGCAAACTGTAAAAGAAAATTTTTCAAGAGATTTAGTATAAAATTTGTTACAGAAATTTATTTAGTAAAGTATGCTGACTGCATCTAAGGCAAATAATTATTTCATAAGACAGCATGCTTGTAGAGGCCTGAAAATTCTATCTATAACACAGAAGGGAAAAGAGCAAGGAAGGGAAATATTCTGAAACATACAAAGTATTTTCATATGCCTTTTTTAAAAGTTTGGACAAGACTGCATTTAAATATTCTTTGAAGGACACAGGTGCACAAACAGTGAAAAAGAGTCAAAGTGCTAACTGCAATTTGATTTATTGTGCTTGTTTGGAGTTGCGGTTCAAAACCAAGCCTTATGTATTTCAAGTCCAGCACAGCATGAGACAGCCATAATGTCTGCAAAGTCCAGAAGGAAGAATTAGTAAATGTCACAATACCTTCAGGGCACAGTAGATCCTTAAAATAGGTAATGCTTCAAGAGTCTGAACAGGAAAAGTGCAGCAGGGTGCCTCGAAAAAAACTTTGCATCAGGCTGACAGGTCTACTAACTTAAGCTTAATGATCAGCAAACCAAAAGGTCACTCTGCATTGTGATCTGGCTATGCCCAGTTACAGCTGTTTGATGTGACTGATGCAATCAGTTAGCACTCCAGCAAAACAACTATTAAAACACCTCAACAGTGCCTCTTCAAAAAAAGATCACCCCCTTTTTCTTCTGTGTTATCACACAGTTAGGATGACAAGAGGAAGGGACCCTCTGAATGTTAAATAAACATACTTTATGTGCTTTTAAAGATGTTTATGTGTGTGTACACAAATCATTTCATCATTTAGACAAATGACAGAGTGTGTCTTTTAACATGCAAAGTCTTACTGGAAAAAAACACTACAGTAGTTAATCTGAACAGTTGATATCCAAGACTTCTGATTTTTATTTACAGCACAGGTAATGACTACCTGTATAATGTGTGAAGTTTCATAAGCTTTACAATAACCCTGTAAAAATGGTTGTTGTTATCTATATTACTGCTCACATGTGGTCCTTTGAACTTTGATTAGCACATGAAAACAGTGACAATTCTGCCCCTTAAAGACAGCATGAGCAAATCACTTTCAAACTAATTATAAATCTTAATTCTTTAAAAATGCTCTTGCAGTAGGGCATATAAAAAAACTTTGCCATCTGATATCTGAATAAAAAACCCCACAGGTCTAAGGCTTTTCTGAGAAAACTTCAAATGATATTAAAATGAAGTTCTGCTAAACTGACTAAATGAAGTACTGAAACCTTTTCCTTTACAAAACACTGCAGAGGAATATTGGAACAATTTTCAACACAAAACGTTTTTGAAACAGAGAGGTCAAAATGATGTGACTTTAAACCTAAAGACAACTTTAGGTTCAGGGCAGCTACAGGTTAGTGCAAACAAGTTCCATCCTTTGAAGAGGAAGGTGCTACAAACACACAGGAATCTTTCCAAAGGCCTGAAGCAATGAAACAACAATGCAACATCATCAAATCCTGACTCCAGTACTAGATATTACACATGCACACAGGACAACACCAAAACAAAAATGGAAAGACAAAACAAAGCCTGATAAGAAGCAGCAATGGCTATTCCCACTGTAGCAGATGAGAAAGGGCAAGAGCATAAAGATTTTTTACACCCTGCCCCCCCCACCCCAGCCCGATAAGGTAGCTCCTAACACAATGAAGTGGTGCTGAAAACCAAACTAAGCATCTCTGAGAAACCCAAGGTCAAAAACAGAATCAGTATTTAAGCAAACCACTTAGCCCTGGATATTCTGGGTCTAATCCTAGGAGTTTAGCCAGCAGCTAATCTGTCTTTACTTCTTTCATTCTGAAAATGGCTTAATCATCCAGTTCAGCTTTATGCAATTAAAAATCTCCCCATCTGTAATTGACAACTGATGTAACTAAATATTAATTATTAACCTTACACAATTTATATTTAATCTTTAATACTAGTAGTGATCATAACCAGATAATACACTAAAATCATTGATCCTTACATCTCCAACCTGCTGCCTTAGCAAAATTTACTTTTTGTATAAAACCCCAAACTGGTATTATAGAGCCTTCCTTACAAAAGGAAGAAAATTCAGGGTTTTATTGTTTTCTTTTGCTTTTTCTTCCAGATGACCTATGAGATGACTGACTATTCACATGAACTCCATAGAGGTTGAAGGAGCTGGGCTTGTTTGCTCTTGCAAAGAGAGGAGTTTAGAGGTCTAACAGCAACCTTTGGCTGCCTGAAGGCGAATCACAAAACCTGAGTCAAATGCTTCTGGGTCATGGCAGAAGGTAAAGCAAGAAACCAGTCCATGTTAGGGGAAAACAATCTATGTTAGGAATCCTAGTGCTAGGGCAGCAGTTACCCAGGAGGTTATGTAGGTTTTCAGGGCTTGGTTTGACAAGCCACAGCTGACTCCATCTAGTATGGTGATAATCCTGCTTCAAGCAGGAGTCTGTACTAAAGGATTTCCAAAAGCCCTTCCAAACATTTCTCACATCCTATCAACTTTGCAATTCTTGGCGAGCATATATCAGGGATTCAGAAAGAGTAAGTATTAACACTGGTTATTTTGGGCTTGTCATTAGTATTTACATCTATACTGTTAGCAGTTCTAAATGCCAAGGCTTTGGTTTTAGTGATATTTTTCAAATAGGAAAGAGATTTTTTGGCCAATTTATCATTTCTAATCTGTTCAAAGCTTAAGCCAGAACTCTTCATAAGTAACTGTACATAATGAAAATAAATTAACATCTCTTATTTAGCTGCTTTCTTAAAATAGTTAACATATGCTCACAGGCTAAAGTATATACTGAAAAAATAAACAAAATTTATAGACAGGGAATCTTCACCACTCTCTGAGGACTCAGTGATAAGACATGGTAGAACTCGGACTCAGGCTAGCTGCCTGACAAATTTTGGAGTGCACAAAACTACCAGTAATGGTTCAGAATTGAATAGACATAAAATCTTATGACTAACATGTTCCTGACTACAAGAGCCATAGCCAGGTATGACTGAACCTGTAACACAGCCATTTAGGAAGTGTTGCTATGGATCTGTTATAGGAGTTCTGTTGGTTTGGGCTATGTTTACTGCACAGTGTTTTATAGTCCTGTATCCACAGTGCACGTTCTCTTCTGACCATGTTCTACTTGTGGAGCAGGTGCCCTCTCTAGTGAGGTACCTTACTCATTTTATTTGAGGTACCCCTCAAATCACTTCTGGCTTGTATGTCAGGGTTTCCTCCCAAATTGCCTGGAGAAACACTGTGCATCATGATGCAGATGCAGTGAACACATGGACCAAGACTCTTGACTATGCCATCAAACATCTGTCCATGCAACAGACACAGCCAAAGGGACTTCAGTCAGCACTGTGATGGTGAGAACAGCCTCCCTGGGTTATGTAAAAGGAAATATATAAAAAGCTCTTGAGATTGTCTTCAGCTGAAAGCCCAGAGATGAAACTTTGCAAGGATAATAAAGGATGGGGAGGAGGGAAGCAGAAAACTGAGAAAACTTCTTCATCCTTCCTTAATTTGATTATGCCTAGATTACTGATGGATTTCACCAAAGAAACATAATATTGACAGAATCTGCTCTGTAACAGCAAGGAATAAAAATATACCAACAAAAGAAGCAAGCTTTGAAAAATTCTTGAGATGTCAGTGAGATTTCTGAATGTTGTGTACCACAGGAAAAAAGACATAAAACTGATAAAAGAGTCTGCATGGAAAACAAAAGGAAATTAGAAGTTAAAAGAAACCAAAGGAGAATAAAACACAGCACTGAATGCTTTGTGAAACACCAAGAGAAAATAGATCTCTGATACCTCTATGGGGTTTTGGTGTGGTGGGGTTCTTTGGTGGCTTTTTTAATTATCATTTTGTTACTTTTTGTGGCCTTATTATAGCAAAGATTGGATCTGTAAGGACATTATTGATTGGCAGATGTATTTCTAGTGTGCATCATCTGAAAACATGAAGCACAAAAAATTTCAGCTTTGCTTTATTATGCATACACAACATATGCTAAACTTATTTAAAAAATTATAGAGCAACTTCAGGGCAACAGTAAATTATTTGGTCTAAATCCATCACAATCATCTTTTACAATTCTGCTTTGAGTTGTGGTATAACTTTCAATCACTGCTGAAAACTGCATCTGCCTAGAAAGCCCTTGGTTCAGGGTTGAATTAAGAGTCCAAACAGGACTGAAGAGAGGAATTACCAATAATATGCTGTCATCTTTTATGTCCACAGACTTTGAATACACATGGGCACTGAAATCAAAAGCATAATGAGTTTTGTTTGGAAGGCAAACAGCTCATTTCAGGTTAAAGTGCATCATATTCTCCTGCTCTCACAAAACCAGTATCTGTCTAGTGAGATTTTGTGCCCTTTTAAAAGACATAATGGGGATAAAAATCTCAAAATTAACAAAAGATTATTAAACATAGTTTTTATCCAAGAAAGTGTATTATTTTATATAGAAAGACTACACATTATCAACAGAAAAGCCAAATGAGCTAAATGAGAATTACAAAGTAAACTCAGATGATAATTCAGACAAAATTATTTTATGTATATAAGAAAAATATAATGCAGAATGTCCATTTAGGTATTTCTTTTGGGGCAGTAATTAATTTTTAAGAAAATACAGAGCAAAAAACTATGTTTCAATATCTATGATAAAATATTTACAAGCAAAAATGGGACCTTTATAAATACCTGCAGACCTTTTACCATGCTACCCTCTCCTTCAGTAAAACAGACACAGAGAGCCCCTCAACCACACCTTTAAAAGAGGAAAATGTATGAAAGAATTTTAACCAAGTGACCTTGTTGCAATAGTAAGTTTACTTGAAGACAATGTGGCTTTCAAGATCAAGCTGTCTATTCACTAAGGCACATCAGGCCAAAATTGTTAAAATTGTTGTTCTTTATACAATTGTAGAGAGAAACTGAGTTCAACTTAGTAAAAATGATATGTTGTAAATGATTTTTAGGTAAATTTTTAGCTTTCAGGTCATGTCTGCAGGGAAGTAACACTAGAACTAACAGTGGTGTGAAAGATGGAGATGCAGAAACTGTACAGCCTGTGCATTGATTTCCCCCCCCCAGAGTTCTCTTTGCCAGCAGAAACACTTTAAAACAAAGTACAAGCCAATGACAATCTATTTATAAGGAACTGTGTTATTTTTCATCTCATATATTGTTTAATGATATTTATACTCCAAAGCAATTAAAATTGTCTATTTCCAATGCTTACACATTTCCTTTCCCTGACACAAAGTTCCTATAAATACAAAAAATTCAACCAGGGCAGCATTCTGTCTAGCACAGAATGAGTAAAAGATTACAGGAGAAAATTTAAGAGCCAAAGTAAGCTCTAAAGGCAGTTCCAGTACATTCTGACTGTAATAAAAAATCCTGACAGATGCTTCTCTGAAATCCTCTAGTTGTATAAACTTGAAACAGGATTTACAGGTCCCCAACTAGTCTGACCTGTGAAAAAATTCTTGCTGATGCCAAATCTATTTGTTTTACCCTGACCATTTCAGCAACACAGGCCAAATGGAAGAAAGAGGGGTGGGAGCATGCCCTACTCTGCAACATTGACTTATGTTTCAGGGAGGGAGACCAGACCAGCTAAGAAACCTTCCCGGATCTCTGCTACTAATATATAGCAATTCGTTAAGAAATGTTAATTGCTTGAGTGAAAGCCACATTAAAATCTTTAATTTTTGCCTTCCATAAAATCATAACACTTATCAGTGAGAAATACAAACTAACTTTTACAAAGCAGTTTTTTGGGTTTTATGGGGTTTTTTTCCCCTTAACATTTTGGTATAGCAGCTGACAAAAGATTTTGGAGACCTTCTGCCCATCTGCAGAAACGATGGGTGAAGAAGGAAGACAAGAACAGCATTTCCTCTTTCTTTATTGCAATTCTAACACTAGCATTTTTGCCCTGTCATCTTCTATTTCACTTAAATGTAGCTTTATTTTCAACCAAAAGCTTCTGACATTGGCAAAGGACTCTCACATCTGTGACATTCTCCAACGCTCAGGTAATCCGGTCTTCGTTTGTATACATCAGCCATGGTAAGTGGATTGCAGAAGAGAGGCTGAGTTAAAGGTGAAAGCCTCTTTGAGTTGTCCTTCATTTTAACTTTATATGACTTCTGGGTTCCCCAATGACACCCTTTTTATCCATAAAATCTATTTCTTTGCTATTTTAAACATAAAACTTAAAAGGCACACTGAAAAGTGCTGAATATCTTAAGTGGTATATGAGCAACTTGGGACTTGTAGGAAGTAATTAACTCTTTTGCCTTTAAATCTCTCCCTTACTCTATCTTCCCATTCTGCTTTGTCAATCTGAAAAAGCATTTTTGAGATAGAATCTGGCTATCAAAGAGACTGGAAGAAGGAAGTTTTAAACAACAGCTACAATAACAAGAAAAACCACAGTCATGCAGTACCCACACCAAAACAGAATGGCCAAAAGAATTTCTTATTCAATGTGTCAATGCCTTTTTTCTTCACTTAGGGCTTAAAATAAAATCAAGAAAAGCAAAATGAAAGCTGTTCTAAAAATACCATTTGGTATTTTATTCATTTAGGTTTTTCAATAAGTCTGAATTTTCAGAATTATATGCACTTACTCTAATCCTAAGAGTTTCCCTGAAACTCTCCTTCTGCCCCATCCCCAAAACATTCTGAATTGGACTATGTCATTTCAAGGGGCATTGAGCACTGGATTGAAACACAAACAGAATTTAGGGAAGCAATGCCTATGAAAGCTCATATAACAAAATGTCAGTCAAAATCCCAACAGAAAATGTTTAAAACTGATACACTGACCACATTTGCACACTACTCAAGTACCCCTTTAAAAATTACTACAAAAATCAGAGATATATAATAAAGATCACAATTACTGTGTTTACTGTTAGTTACAACTGAGACAAATCCTGTTACAGACATATTTTAGAGAGGGTGGGCTGGTGGAGTTGAACCTTTGAAAGGAACACAAATTTCTTCCCAAATAATATAAAAATAAGTTTCAATGCCTCTGTCACATCACAGACTGCAGCAAAAATAACCATGTTCCATATCTGTGTTTAGCCATGACTTCACTTGGGTCACTCTGGCCATGAAATGCTTGCTATTTTTCTCTATGAATTGCTCAATCTCCAAATGTCCAAAGCATTTTATTTGTTCATGAATCTACAAATGTACAGAAAATATTTTGTCTGAAGAGCTTTCATTAGGCATTAAAAGTGAATGATATGAGGACACAACTGAGATGCAGGTTGCACTGAATATGTGAAATAAAAGGAACAAGGAAGCACCTGGGAAGTTTAGTGAGGAATATAAAAATACATAGAAGCTCAAACATGCAGTGAACCTAGCCTATAAAAGCAACCAAATTTATGATCCTCTGCAGTCATAGAACCTGATTTCAGTAATGCTACTGGATGGTAACCTGAGTTCCTAAGAAAAAAACATCAGCTGTAAGATTTAAGATCATTCTGACATTTTTAATACAGCTTCTTACACTGTGAGTGTGAATGAGGAAAATCAAGTATAAATACAAAGATGGGAAGCAGCAACACAGGTGAAAAAAAAAGATCTGAAAATATACAGGTCAGAGTGAATGGAGAGAAGAAAAATGAAATACATGCAAGTATTTCTTTAAGAGATGTAGTACTTTTTGCCACTCAATAGTACTACACTGGCATCATGCTATCATCAATGAATAACTTGCTCAAAATAACTTCCTTAGTAATATTTTCCCTTCACAAAGCATAAATACTCAACACTAAAGTTATAAGAGGAACTGGATGAATTTAAACAACCAAATACAGGAACTTTAAAAAACCTTAATATTTACTAAAAGGAAAACAGGCATTGTTTGGAAGTATGAAAAAATAGAAGCAGCTAGTTTTTGCCTAAACTCTTTCTATATATAAACATTAACTGATACCAGTTATGAAGAATATTTTGGACTGGCAGCATATGCCCATCTTCTATATTTTAAATGTGACCTTTGAGTAAGCCTCAAGTTTATGCCAACCTCAAGTGTGGGATGGTGATGTCCTGCCTGCAAGCCACTTTCAAGTACATAATGTTACAACTCTTTTCAATGCAAAACTACACAAAGTTCACATGCTAAAAAATTCATGCAGGAAATCTAAGCTTTTGTGCAGGCATTCTGCATGGATTCTTACCCTGCTCTAGGAGTTTAGACAAGAAACTTCATATGAAAGATGCTTTAAAATTCTTTGATACTACCTTCCCTGTTTCAGCATATAAATCTTCATGTGCTTTAACTTAAACCTGCCAGCAGTTCATGTCAAGACTATTTAAAAACGAGCAGGAAATAAGTTTTGATATTTATTGTACAATTTGGCAGCTGCTCAGGAGACCAGTGCTTAATCCACCCCTGTTCATCTCATGGGGATATAGGCAGGAGAACCACCTTTTTTTTTCCCCCCTGCATAAAGCCTTAAGAGGATATGTACTGCTGTCTTTGTTGGGGAACAGCTTGCCTTACAGCTTTCTTAAACCGTAAGAACCGCAGTCCTGCTCTTCAAGAGCTTTAAAGTTTGCAGGCCAAGCACTTACTCCCCTCCCAGCTTCCCTCTCTTACCCCCAAAGAGTTGCTGTTTGCAATTTTAAATGCCAAAGTTGTAACATGAACAATTACAGATGCTGGCAATTGTGGAACTGATGTAATTGCTGTCTTCCATGCAGCAAACAGAAGTGATAATGATAAATGATGCTAACCATTTTACTGTTACAGTTTTAAATTAACTACAGACACAAAATCTCCCTTTAGATTAACATGTCCTAAAACTTTTGTATTAGACTGGTCCAAAAAATTCTAACATCTTGAATGTTTTTAATTAAAATGCTTACCTTATACTACTTTCCCTTTTTAACTTCCTAACAAACCCCCTTATTTCAAATGTAAAGTCTGAGACCTATGTTTACAAACCATATTTCTGAATATGATGAGGGAAAAAAAATCAGAACTCTATTTTCAAAGCTTCTTTTCAATCTCAACACAGAAGATAAAATTCTGGTTTGAAGACTATCAACAAAAACTCTGAATAACTGTAACTTGTACTATTACCTACAATACATTCCTTACACTTTTTCCATTAAATTTAAATTCTTCTCTCCACCTGCTCCTCTGGGGCTGTTTACTATCCCCTCAGTTGTGCTGAGGTAGCTGTTTTGTACTGTCACAGGTTATTCAGAACCACCCAGGACTGTTTACTAACCACAGCCAATCACACAGCCACTCACACACACAGCATCAGCCAGAGATGACAACGACCAGCAGTGCAGGAATTGCATATTTCAAAAGTCATAAATATTTATGAAAAGGATTAAATGATGGAATCCATTCTTTCTAGAAATGTGTGACCAAACTGCAGATTTCTATATTTACAGCACTCTACCCATGTACAGGTAATAGACACATACAAAAGTAGGCTTGTGTGGACATATATGCACACAATCACCCAACACACACAGACATACTTCTTCAGTTCTGCCAGACATTATTCTAACTGGCAAAAAGCTGATTTTATACATATATATATATATACACACATGATACCAAAATGACTTTTTTCTCCTTCAGACTATAGGCATGAGTTATGTTTCTAATAGCAAATTGTATTTGACATTTAATTTAAAAACAAAGTTCCCCTAATCTAGAGCTTTACTACAACAACACTGACAAAGCAATGAAGCTTTCCATAGGACAAAATCATTTCTTTTTAAATTTAAGATCATTTTTGCCCAAAGTAATTGAAAATGTAATTTAGAATTTATTACTTTGCATGATTAATTACAGCAGAATGGTTCCAAAAGATGATGATCCAGTAAAGTAATAATTTTCTCTCTGAAACATGGTATCAAAAGTAAATAAAATAATAAAATGCAAATTAAGATGAGTATTTGAATTACATTGAAAACACTAAATGTATACCAATGTGCAATCCACTCCTGTTACTTAAGCATTACACCTACAAATTTGTTCTAGGATTTTATAGCAATCTGGACAAATCTACAACACTCCTGACAGGCAGTTCTTATATCCTTAATTCATCAGAAGGACAAAATGGTTTTATTCAATTATGACCATGAAATTAGTTCACACTTACTCCTAAACTGAGAAGAACACATTTCCTAACCTTAGTTGCAGAACACAACTAAGCCAAGGTTTTATCTCCATTCTATATGATTTTTTGCACCTCTTTCCTCAAAGGAAAAATAGAGGATATGTCTTTAACCAAAGTATCTGATTTAGAGAGATAATGACAATTCTTCTGCAGCAATTGCTGCCCAATCCACCTGCAGCTATTTAGCAGCAGCAGAATCTGTGACCTTATTCTTCTTTCATAAAGGGCACAAAGCTAAATGAACTCCTTGCCCATGTTCCTGAAAAAACAAAAGTCTGAATTAACCTAAACATTTTTGCATCAGTCCCCACAGTCTGTATCTTCTAACTAGCTTCAGCAGGTTGGAAGGTTATCACTAGGTACATGGTTGATGCAATTAATGCCTTTGGAACAGTTTTGTCTGAAGATCTTCAGAATAATTTAAGTGGTTTTCCTAGAGCTGAGTAGAAAAGAGCTGTGGATTCTGTGGACCACAGAAGAAATTGGCTGTGCTGAGCTACATGGCTAATTTTAAATTGCTGGCATTGCATCTCAGAGTAAAACTTTTTATTTTGGTAATGCAAGATGTCTTACTCTGACCTAAAATATGGATTTTTGCTAATAATTTTAATTCTCATGGGCACAGATGATTTTAAACTAAAACATCACCTTCCCAAGGATGTGTGTCCCTGCAGAAAGATTGTAGTCTCTGTGTAAACTCTAAAGGATTTGTTTCATGACAGATTATACTCAACAGTACTTAGCAAGAATGTCACGAATCACAAATATTGGCCAATAATGCTCAGTGCAAAGGCTGCAAATGTCAGGATAATATCAGAGGTATCCCAACTCTAAGCCATAGCATCAGAAACATTTGCAGAGATAGTCATGACACCACACCTAGTGCACAGCACTGCTTTCAGGAGAAGTTTATTAGGATGTCTTTAAATACTTAGTTTTCTGAAACATAAATACCACATTCCTGTCTCTTTTCATTTGTACATGATCCAGCAAGGGGATGTGAAAGTGGAGATGCCTGTGGGTTTTGCTACAGTAAGTCACCTTGACTATACCATCACATTTCTGCTCAAGCCTAGTTTACTTTGAAACAGCTCTTTAAAGAATCAAACTATATTATTCAAAGATACCTGAAAAAAGTCAACTAATGCATTTCAATTTACTAATTTTAAAGTTAATTTTTTTAAATCAACACTGTCTAACTTGTTGCCCTCTAAGTGAATTGTTAGAATAAGGTGACAGCCAGCACAAGACCACCAAGACTTTATCCATATGGAAGCCACTTCCAAACTGAACTCCCTCAGAAGGTGTAAAATCTTCACTAATCTGCTCTTTTATTTGGATTATCAAATATGCAACCAGATATGAAACTGGACACCACCTCATCAACATACTTTGCAGACCCCCCAAAAATGTAGTTTTAAATAATTTGAAAACAACAGAAACTCTAAGATGCAAATATTTTTCTTCTTCTTTGATTGCTATAATCAGCTCCAGTTTACCATTGGTAAGTATTGCCAATGAATTTGGACAGATTTATATTGCCTGGAGATGGTGACAAGCATTCTGCTGGTCACTGGTTAATGCAGATCTTGTAAATTACTATTTCTTTACATTCAGATTTACAGTCCAATGGAATTCCAGAGTTTTAGAACACTATCTAATACCACTGCATCAACATTATTTCAAAGCAAAACACATGAAAAGATTAAGCAGTATAATTTTATTTTGCCTATTGCTAAACTTTGGAGAAAAATAAAATATAAAATCACTGTCTGCTTAGTTATGCTTGTGGGAGATAACAATAATTTATGATCAGAGATGTGAGCAACTATTATTAATTTTTCTCAAAGAAGTTTCAGACTTACATGGATACAAATATGTTTTTCAGATACAAATATGTGAGTGTAAACACCAGATAATCAAGAGTAATTAAAAGTATCTGCAAAGGCCAACAACTCAAAATGGCTACCAGTCACTTTGGCCAACCTTGATACTAACTACACAGAAATTCAAGTATTCCTTTCCTTGGAATAAACTGGGTTATGACAAGAAAAGTTTCTTTGAGCTATATTAGCACTAGAAACAAACATACAATACAAAAGGAATTTTCTAATCAACTGTACTAGAAATGACCATTAGCTTTGAGTTGTCTAATTTGATTATTTTTCACTATTTTACTGTTAGTGTTTGACAAGCATATTACTCAGCAAAAATTTGACAACAAATTACCAGAGGATATCAAACAAAAACATGAAAATATTTTAGTGTGTTCTGACCCTGAAAATACTTGGGGAAATGGAAGGCTTACTGCTGTGGAAACTCCATTCCACAGACAAATATGGATTGCATTTTGTGAGCTCTTATATCCCTTATCTTGTCAATAAAAGAACTGAAGATAAATTGCAGTTCAGAATGCTCTGCCATCCTTAACAAATACGAGCAACATTATTCAAGAAAAGTCACTAATTAAAGTTGTGTGAAACAGAACACAAACATTTTCCTGATGATAAAAGCATTTTCTTACTTTAAGAGTGTGTTTTTCCCCTGCTATAAAAAGAAATAACTCATTACTTTTATATTCACCTTCTGAGAGGTTTAGATGTATGATAGTGATGATTCTTACTGCTTTTAAAGGCAGAAAAAGGTGAAGAAAAACAACTTGTATTAACTCTAAAGAAAAAGCTGTTTCCCTGATAGGACTCCTCTCAGCACATTATCATCCATTTTAAAGCAACCATATGATCCACACTTTTCACCTGGAAGCCCATCACAGGAAAAACAAACCTACCCAAAGAAAGGGTTGCTATCGTCTGCCAAAACCCCTTCTTTAAAAACTGGCTTTAGAGCCTGGAGCATGAAGTTTGATTCCAATGAGGATCTGAATGGCTATCTACACCATGTCAGTCTGGAAATAAAATATATTTTAGAGATCAAGAAATGAAAAGCAGGTATTTAAAACTAGCACTAATTCCTAACTGTAAGACCAAACAATCATCTTTCTATTACTGACAAATGCTCCCTCTCAATAAGCACTAGTTAACAGTGACATGTCTGACACAAAAAGATGATTGCCACCTCTGCAACTTTAAGCCTTGCAAGCTCAGTACACATTTTATACAGCTAACACAACTTTATGCTGTATTTGTGCAGGCCTGTTTTCATAAAATAAATTAAAATATAGATAAAAGAAGATAAATACTACAGCTAGAAGATACAATTACAACTACCTTGCCCACTATGTAGCCACATTAAAAATGAACTCAAGAAAATAAAGGAATTTGCCAAGCTGTTTTCTTGGGGGCATTGCTTGTTTTAGGTCACTGCTAATGACAATTCCATACTCTTCTAAGTCTGGCTAAAATCTACAAATTACTTGGAAATCAAGATGGAACCAGATTACTAAGTATGGGAAATCAGTTAAAACATTAATGGATCATTTGGTCTTTCACTAATACCTGGGAAAATGCTCAATTAGGAAAAAAACTGAAATCCAAAATACAGTAATATGAACTATCCTGAACTAGCTACTGCTTTGTGACTGAGTACAGAGGGCTGGTTACAGAGAGCTGACAGAATTTGAATACTCTTTCATTGACTAGTAACTGAAAGCATTGCAAATACCTGTCTTTATGCCTGCCTAGGCAAACAAACCTACAGAATGAAGGAAGTCTTCCTTTGCTGTTCCACATCTTATTCCAAAGGGTTCTAGATCAGGCATAATGATGAAGTGACTGTAACTTCAGTTTTAAAGCACTTACAAAGATTTATATCCACTATTCTGTGAAACTAATATACACATTTTTACCCACACTCTACCACACTTGCATCTCCTATTCTTAGCTGAAATAATTTGATCTAAGTAATGTAAATAGTTTGCCTAAAAGATCTGGAAGGCAAGGTGGCTAAATTAATTCTTTATTTAAAACTCTTCAAACACTACCCCCCCAAAAAACCCCCCAAATCTTAGTGCAATATGAGAAGACATCCTGTTAGTAATCAGACTACTGTGGAAATAGGTTCTATAGATTATATAGAAATAAGTTTAGTTTTTACTTCAGTGTATGCTACTATTTCAGAAATACACTGACATCCTGAGGAATGAAACTGGTACAGTTCATGTATGAAAATATTACAAGGACAATGCATATATGCTCAACATTTCTGCTTAATAAATTTCACAGCAAAAAACACTACCAGCAAGACCCTTTTTGTGCAGAAAATGAGGAATAAAGACAAATTGAACTAACATTTAAAGAAAGAATTACAATTATTTTGTAACTAAAACATTTTCTTCAAAGAATGACAATCCAAGATAAATGGGGAAGTGAGACTAAAACTAACAGGCAGCAGAGATTATCATAAAAGGAAAAATGAGAAGTCAGATAAACAAAGTTTATAAACTGCTAAAGGGAGACAGCACATAAACTTTCTCCAACAAACTGACATTTTGGTTTATTTGTGCAGGTGGAGTCAGGGTGGAACTAACATCTACTTAAAGTCAACTTCAAACTTTACAGCTTCATGAAATATTTGTGCCAGCACAGAATTTCCATACATGTACATATGTGTCTTTCTAGATACAAACATATATTTACATATGTATACAGACATTGTTCAGTCTCATTTTTGGCACAGCAAAAACTGCTTTTAAGACCTGCACACTCCGATTATGCAGCATCAAGATGAAATGACTGATAAAACAGACATGGTATTTTTTGAATGATAAAATGTTTTGACATTTACTTTAAAAGTGTTTTACCTCTCACATCTGTAATTTGCACCACAGACAGGTTGTCTAAAACATGTTCTTAAATATATCAGTCTTGCTCATAGAGCATTTTCCTCAGAGATTTGTCTGCTCCATTCAGATACTGTCTGAGCTACTCCTACATGTAACATGACATGAAGGAGTTCTTCGTAATTCCTTCTGATGATTGCTAGAATCAGGGCAAGGGCACTGACAAACACATCAAGGCTCATTGTCACCCTCTATGATTTTGAGGCAGATACAAGAAAAGGAAAGGTACCCAAAACCCTTAAAATAATGGAACTAAAGTAGAGGAGAGGAGACATAACATTGACTCCCCTACTAGGTTGCTGTGTTGTTCTTCTTTTGGATTAACATAAAGTTCACAACACTCTGGAGAAATAAATATATTATTTACTTTATGTTTGCCACCATTAAATACACTTCAAATACAAAGCATGAAGGCTTTCATTACCTGCCAAACACAATTCTAATTGATCAGAGTATCTGCACAGCTATAGAGTCAAACTGGGCTGGAAATTCAGCCTCTCATGGCTAACGTTCTCACCCACGGACCATGGCATTTGAGCACAGCTGAGATCACAATGGTAACATGCCTTTTCAATGCCAACATTGCATATGTATCTGTAAAAATTAGCCCAGTATAAGGCAAATGTTTAATACTACTATTAAAATAGAGTTTTATAATGAACTACAGAGATGGCTTTCCTTGTTACTTGTTTCTGTCCTCTCACCAGGAACCCTAAGAGGCTCCTACGCTTAGAAGCAGAGCATTTTACTTTTGGACAGTTCTGTTTATGAATTTTTTCAGTTGTTACAACAATGTATTTTTAACTAGCATGAAGATATGTACTGATTTATTAGAGAATCTGGACTATAAATAATTCAATGATCAGATATAAAACTTGATATACCAATTCCCATCTTCATCCTCCTCTGCAGCACTGCCACATGGGCTCAATTTTCTGACTCTTCATCAAAAGGTTTAGAAGTCTGTTGACTTTTTTGGGAACTTCTGGAAAGCTAAGTGCTTAATTGCCAAATACATTCTATGAAAATTTACCTAACTAATAACATGCAAAGGAGCACAGCTACATGAATGACTGAGTCCTATAAAATGTTACAACTTCCAAACATCTTCAATACACATATCCAGAGTGAAATCTTCACTATTCATTTGTAGCACTTAGGCCATATCTAAATCTACACAAAACAAAGTCTTATTTTGAGTATGTCTTCCTTTGAAATATTTACTGTGGACAGATAATTATTAGGTTCATCTGCTTTTGAAAATCACAGGTAATATACTATATAAATTATTTATTTAGTTTTACATCAAGATGCACTCTGCTTTTATAACAGCTGTTTGAAACAGCTCACAAGTGAGATATTCTGTAAGTGCTAAGTACCTGAAAACTAATTAAAAAAATGAGTAAAATACACCTTCTAAATTTTGCCCATATATGCAACAACAAAAACACAGACCTCTTTTTTCTGTGAAAGTGAAAGCATTCACAAAACAAAGCATTAAACCACAAACTATGAAGAGAAGAGGTCCATTGTCTCCATATCTTTTAAGAGAGATGGCCAAGTTTTCAGTGCAGTTAAGTCTTATGTGTTGGCAAATGATTAGAAAACCCACCAGACCCATGTGAAAGCAAGCAAGGCCAGATTTTCAGTTACATTCTTATGTAAATATGCAGAATTTTGAGAAGAAAACATGGAGGAGATCAAGATTGCATTATTGTTACTGCATACTTTATGATTTTTTAGAAGGGACAACCCTGTACCTTGAAAGACACAGGTTGTTGTCTTCAGTATCAGTAAAACACTAGAGCACCCAGCCTGAGAAGAAACTCAGCTTATGACTTCAGAGCTACTGAAATTTGTATTTGCAACTGCAAATATGTAAAAAAACCACCCTGCAAAAATATTATTTTCAGCTAAACTACCAGTGTACTGTAAGTTAATAAATGCTTATGAAGATCAGTCACTGAGGAGAATGTATATATAATCATATTTCTGATGGAAGGAAATGGCACGGTTAGGGAGGGTGATTCTGTCTGCATCTTGAGGATGTGTAAAAAAAGTTTCTGCCTTAATTTATGCTGTTTGAAAGCCCTGAACTAGTTTTCAAAACTTTATCCTTCAAAGGCTTTCTTAATATTCAAAAAGACCTTGCTAATTAACTCCTAAAACTACCTCGAGTCCAACCTGCTTTTCCTGTTCCTTAGAAAAGTTTTAATTACACAGATTAAGCACTGGAATTCCAGCTGTCACCTTCCAATAGCTTTCTTCCTTTTTAAATAAGGTGCTTTTGTGCTGATCTCTCCTTTTCTTTGAGAAGAGCTTTGGACAGGTTGTTTTTATGATTTAGCAATTCCATATGACTATTAAAAATGGGACAGTATGGAAAGCACATTTAACCAAATACACATAGCTCTTTTCTGAAGCATAATGACATCTGGTGATCACATTAGGTTTTACCTAACATAGACAAAAAAATCATTGGAATACCTAAATGGTAGTTACAGAGAAGATCATGGCACTATCATCACAAAAGTGCATGGTGACAGGACATGGGGCAGAAGGCACGAGTTCCTTCAGGATGAATTCCTTCCTTATGTAAGAAAAAACAACTCAACTCTGTTGTGACAGCAATTAAACATAACAGACTTCCCTGACAAGTGTTGGAAACTTTTATGCTAGACATACTCAAGGCAGCTTGGCTAGGAAGCAGACTTTAAGCTATGGCCCTTCTTTCAGCAGCAGGTTGGATCAGATGACCTCCAGAGGTCCCCTCCAGACTAGACTTTTCTGTGATCCTGTGAACACAAGCTTCAGAATACATAAACTCCCACCACTGCTGGTCTCTCCCCTTTATGTACTATCATTTGGAGGAAGATGGCCAGAAAAAAAGTATTTCAAAGGATGAAGGGGATTTTATCTATGCAATTCCAGCTACTCTTACATTATGAATACAGTAGGTAATGCAGTAGGAGCAGCTGCATGGAAATGTGAAAAAGAATTAAAAGGTCTCTATATTACTTTTCCCAGTGTCCAGGGCTCTTCATGTCAGGCTACATAACAGGGCCTCCACAAGCATGTATGTTCAGCAGCAATGCACATAAATGCTTATAATTATGCTAATCATTAATGTAGCAATTGCTGCAATCTTCCATTTACAAACAGTGCTCTCCAGCTAGGATGCTGAGCATTGGCCATTTCCTGGGTTTTCTCAGGCCTTAAGCCTTGTGCAGGCCATGTGCTGTCTAGAAATGCTTGAGAGGTAGGCACTGACCAATTTAAAAATAGAATAAAAAGAATTAGAAATTCCTACAAACTCCTGGTCCAGAAATCATTAATACAATAGCTCACACAGAATTCACAGTAAAATTCTAAACTACTTTAACTGCATTTCAGTCAAGGCCTCTTAATATTTACTACAGTGTGCTCAGTAGGAAGCACTTTCCCAGACCCAGCTCCAATGAACTCACCAAGTTCTGTGTACTTAGAAAGTACAGTAATTTGTCACAAATGTCTCCAAACCCATTGAAAGTAAGTTCATGCATTCCCACAAATACAAAGGGGAATTGACACATTCTGGAGTAATGTAAAATTCACCTAGGGGTCAGATCCAGACTAACTCAGCACTGATGTTCAAATGATCCAGAGTTAGGTTAATCCAGGCAACTCTCCTCATCCACTGAGCATTCCTCCTGCCATCACCTCCTGGCTGTATGAATTTCTCACAAGTAACCCAGAACTCTTCAATTCCCACTATCCTCACCTTCCTTGCTATATTATTTCTAGCTCACTGTGAACAACACAAACATCCCACCTGACACTGAACTTCAGCATCACCTTCAACCCAAGATTTCCTAGAGAAGCTTTCTTCTGAGAAGATATATAAATAGTATTTCCTTTAAACAGAAATCAGAAGCAGTTATGTGCTACAGTTCAATTAGAATTAGCCCTTAGAAGTGAAACTGAACAGAGTAAAAAAAGTCACTATAAACAGCATTTTTTCTATATAGAATATTCTCTTGCTTACTGTTAACAGACAGTACAAGAAATACTCTAAAATAGCTCATAAATTTTATCCCTAGGTATTCAGACACTTACAGATGCAGCAACTAGTCCTCCCTATACTAAGAATTTACTTCAACATTAAGGCTCAAATAAATTTAACAGCTGCCAACAACTGTGAAAAATACCTTCTTCCTTCCTTAAAATATGAAAAATAGTCTCTCCAAATTTCCTTAGCATGAAAGCCAAAAAGGGAGATTTGGACAAATACCACAATTCTGAAGTGCTTTGCAAGTCTTCAGAAAGGATGGTTTGGGGAGAAAAGAGTACAGCATTCTAATCACTAGCTGGTTGACAGTGTCTCTTGCTTCCCTAGAGTTTTTGAAATAGCAGATTGCCAGGGTTTTATTGTTGAAATGGGAGTATACTTTAGGCCAGGAATTTCTGCCTAGGCTAACTGTGAAAAATGTGATCATCTTCAAACCATGATAGCAACTCTACTGTACAACACATTGCAGAATTTGTCTGCTTAAATAGGTAGAAATACAATTGCACAAAAGCACTTCAATCCACATTTATACCTTGTACTAAGTGTTTCTGCTAATTATTTTTCAGAAGATAAAATTCTGGTAAGTATGTATGCTCCACTGATAACAGCTCATACTTAAGAGTGACCATTCTAGCAATGTAATACAAATGATGACACTATACACCTGTCATAAAAATTCAAGCATATATGTAATTAACTCATGTAACCTGACTGAACTCCAGAGAAATCAGAATGAAATCGCAGTGATGAGTAGTAGAGCAAGTCTAAAAAAGATAGACAGGCTGGAGAAATGCAACCCTTCAAGTGGGGCAGTACTATTATAACTTAAAAAAAAAAAATCTCAATAGACACACAGCTTCCACCAAAATGAGGTTCCCTTGCAAGTAAAAATACATGTTTGTTGAAATACTTCACATAAAAACAGGTAATGGTTCATTTTCACAGTGATATCAGCATGACTGGATCCTGCTCAAATGCAATGCCTTGTAAAAACTTCTTTCATCATCAGCCCTCTTCTATCAAACAATAACTACTACAAATGTTCACAAGAATGGCATGAGAAAGACAGAGAAGTAAAGCTGATAAAGCTTTGCTTCCCTGAGCTGGACTCTTCTTTTCTTCTCCATTAGAAAACACGCAACAACTGGGGAAAAGGGGAAAAACACATTAAGGGGAGTACAAGCCCAGGAAAAAGTGACTGAGAATAACTTAAATATTGATGAAAGGTAATGAATTTGGTAGTGAATTAGGTATTGCAAGCTGATAATCCATTACAGCCAGAAAGGATTGGGGTCCTTGACATAATTTTTTTATGTTTGTGCAGTGATTATTTCTTGTAAGGGACAGACACCTTCTTGACTTCCTTGCACCAGGGGAAGGAGGTGGAAATTGGATGTATATCATATTAAGGGGATGAATTCTGAAATCTCTTTATTTAAGATACAGGCCATTTAATTCTGCACTAAAGTCTTCTTTCTGCATGTGCACAGGAAGAGAGGCACATAGAGAATAAGGCCACTCAATTCTTTATTAAATCTTCATAAAGTGTCAGTTTTACTGATGCATCTGTGCTTCATTTTCCTGCCTCTCCTTAAACAGCAAAAAAGGACCAAAAGCACTAGTGCAGATCATTCAACGTGTTTCATGCCACACGTGATGTCTAAGTTTCCTACCCATAAATTTAGTGGAGTGTTTTGATACTTAAAAAGTAATTTTATAGATAAGTAGATAGAAAGCCAGAAAGAATTCAAAGGAATATTGACATTTGGTTTATGCCACTTTCAGATGCTCAAAGGATTATCAAACTGTGAGCTGCTGCCTCCAATATATAAAAAACCAGATTTTAAAATTCCCAGTAGGTAAACAAGAAAGAGAAACATTCTCCTAACAAATTAGTATGCCTTTTACAGACTTTCTTTTGTATGTCTATAATATTTTCCATGCTTACATCAACTATTATCTCATTGAGACAGGCAAGGTACTTCCAAAACCTGATAATTAGAGACAGTAACAATCATATATGACCTGGAACAGCTTACTTACAACCTCCTGCTACTTCAACAAACTCTTCTGTTTTAATCTTTACTGGTAAATTCCAGTCACTTTTGCTTTGCTGAGTATAAAAGATTTAAGACAATGAATACAAAGAGTTCAGCAAAGTTGAAGGACCACACTGGTTTTGCAAGTAAATAAGCATTACTCCAAAGACAAGCCAGTTCTGATTACAGTTTGGGGTTTCGATAGCTCGCGTCTTTTATCTGCTCTTGTCTGGTTCTTTAAGTTGATGACTGAGTGCACAGTTGAGCTGGCAGTCACGATTAAGAGGTCAAGCATTGAATTCAAAAGTTTTCTTTAATCTACTTTTTGCCTCAACTATCACTTCAGTGTCCTAAGTTATCCATATCAGCAGGAGGCTATGGGTGAACACAACCCCCTAGTCAAAAATACAGAGACAAGCTTCATTATCACCTATTGCCTGAAGCAAACAAACTCAATAGGAGTTCAGATAATCGAGCACATTTATTGCATTTCAAGTTCAATAATTGCTTTCTTTTCCTTCTTCCAAACTATCAATTCCTCTTTGAAAAGCTTAAAAAAATTAAGTGGGTGTTTGTTGGGTTTTTGTGTGTGTGTGGTTTTGGGGTTTTTTTTTGTTAGGAAAGGGAACCTCTTTTGTCATTACACAAAAAAAGCAGCAAAAAAGGTACTCCCTTGGACAGAGTCCGTTCAAAATCAGATTATTTCCACAGCATTCTCCTATTATTCACCTGCCAGTAAAATATGTACACCCATTGTCTCTGCTTGAATGCCTATTTTTATCTGACTGAGGCTATATGGTCATTTTTGTATTTATCACTGAGTTACTAAGTTTTTTTTCTTCCTTCTTCTAAAGCATGTTTTTCTGTTCTCAAAAACTGGGCCACATGCCTCTGAGGAGAAAGTAGTGCATTATTTCATTCCCACCTTTTCTTCTTTTTTGGCATCTCTGAGGCCTGCTATGCCCAGAAGTGCTTCCACTCAAGCTGGACCATCAAATCAATTATCACAGCAGTCTGCTTTCTCAATATGAATGGCAATGAATGACAAGAGGCAAGGCGAACTTTCAGCTTTGATTTGTCATCGGTAATGTAAATTTTTTTGGTTTGTTTTAGAGATGTTTGTTACAGTGGCAATTTGACCAAACTCTTCCCCCTGCTGTCTGCAGCTGCACTATCTACATCCTGAGATAAAAAACTTCACCTTTGCCAAATCAAAGGCAGAAGAGAAAACACAAGCTAGAGAACCATTATCAATACAAATGGTCTCTTTTCTGCTAATCTGTTCCTACAATCATTACTGCCTATGACGAAAAAATGCACAATAACAAACTTTACCTATTTCCATTACTAGGTGTTCCACAATTTCAAGGTGCCATTGATTTTTGCTGTTGTTGCATCATTTTACAACAGATCTCCATTTACAGTAATGTTTCAGCTTTTTGCAGTTAGATTTAACATGGTCTTGTGACAGTACTAAAAGATTAATTACTGTATAAAAGCATCCATGTATAAGAGCTGAAATATAAGACAATGCAAGCAAACACACTACATTAGGAAAAAAAAAGGTCTTATCCATTATTCACAATCACAGGTTGAAATTGATGGTTTCTCTAATGAAGAATAATTCACTATTTTGTTAAGAAGAGAATTAAGCTATATAAATACAAAGAAGGATCTTGAAAAATGTCATTTCTAGTGCTTTCCTTCATTGAAAATACTGGTTCAAAGACATTAAAAAATCAGCAGTTTATATTAAAAGCCTAAATTATTTTTTGGAGAACTGATTACACACTATGAAAGTGGATTTTAGACTGCAGCTGGGATGCATACTCAAAAAACTCCACAGCAAGTACACCTGAATGTGTGTATTATTGCCAATATATATAATCTTGGGGGTAGGAGAGGAAAGACTGTACTGCCTGTTTCAGTGGAAACAATTTCAACCAAGCAGGTAGTAATTTATTTCTGCAGTCACAGAGAAAACAAAGAACCAAACAAAACCTCCCCAAAACCAAACTAACTAATCAACCAAAACAAACCAAACAAAAAATCCCCAAACCAACCAAACAAAAAAAAAAACAAACCCCAAACAAAACAAACAAACAAAAAAAACACACCAAAAAAACCCCCAAAACCCCAATAACCCCAACCCAACCAACAACTAAAACTTTACTTAGGTCCTTCTGAAACACACTTTGATTGCAAGTCAGTTTTAATATCCTTAAAAAGGGAGGTCTAATGGTACCACCTAGTGGTATCCATGGACATATGGACCCACTTGGTCCATATGTCCATGTAATAACCAAATGTTATTACATTTAAAGGGCTATGCCTTTAAAAGGCAGAAGTCTACAGCAAAATGAAATCTTGCAGTATTTCATTCATCTGGAAATAAGACTTTACAACAGACCAAGATTCTTCTAGCAGGGCAAGCAGACTTCCAGCAGGTGAAGCAAAAGAGGTACCAATTGATTGCCATTTACCAAAACCACTTTCTTTTCTTCCACAGACATATTATTACTAGGCAGTTTGAACTTCTCTTCATACCTGCATGCAAACATGGGCAGTACAATGCCCCATCATATTCAAACTAAACTGATCCAGAAGATTAGTTCTGCAAATGGGATTAGACCTTCATCCTTTATTCTTATATCAAAACACAGCTCTTAAAAAAGAATATCAAGTACAGTAATTAATAGATAACAAAGAAGTACCTTCATCTGTACATGAATACCTGCAGAACCAGTCTTTCAGATTCAGTAAAAGCATAAATATACACAGTAGTTTATTAACACTTTCATGACAGAAAAATAGAAGAATGAGGACCACACTACCAGGTCTACTGGGTTGGAGACTGAATCAAACTGTGGTTAAAGTTTTGGTTTTGCTTTTTAAATACTTTCATGTATCTGGTATAAAATACTGTTTTATTGTGAGTGAAGTTTGCATAAAAAGGCTTCTATTGCTTCTGCTTAGACCATAAAAATGTAAAACCAAAGAGAATGCAACTGCAAGGTTTTCTGGAAGGGGCAAAAAGAGTGGCAATGACTGGAAGAGATGACAGGCAATGGAACTGGACGTGCACTGGGCAAAGACTGACTTCTCCAAGTGCATAGTAAACACAAATATGGATTAAAACACTTGTAGACACAAAGAGGTATGTTCAATTTTAAAGATCTCTATTATAGTTTTCATGGGCCTAGAGACCTAATGAATACTTCAAGGACAAGCTTTCAATTTGTATGTTATTCAGACTGGTTATATACACTTGCTTAAAATGAATTATAACTATAAACTAGAACCCCGATGAGGTTGTTTTCTTCTCAAATCGTAACAGTTCTCCCCTTGTGCTCCTTCCAATTTATTCTATGTCTAAAACAGCAACACTTCTGCAATGGCTTGTTAGAAAATTCTTTAAGAACACCTACTTCTTTTCTAGGGCCAAAAAGCAACTTCCTTCTGGATCAAACTACTTGAGCAGCTCCATAGAAAAAAGGGTTTGCTGCTGGGTACTTTAATGCTCTCTCAAGGAAGCTGCTTTCACCAAGTGAGCATGTTGCATCCATCAGCACATCAATTTGAAGACCAGGTACCCAGGTTTCAATGATGACTTATATCTACCAACTGACAGAGAGACAATCTCTGGTAAATGACTGATTTAAACTCAGTCTTCTCTCTGTGCCTGCAGCAACAACAGATATTTAGATACAACTCTTCATTTTACTTTCAAATAAAAGAAAATCCAGAGATACTTTAGATTACCAGCTGAAAAAAACTAAAATTAAAATGCACCCAAAAATAAACAAAAACTCCACAACAACAACAACAACAAAAACACAAGAAAACCCCCAAAACAACAACAAAACCACCACAACACCCCTCCTCATTTAGCTAAGGGGTGTCAATACCTCTCCTGTGAAGACATTTTTAAGGTTTTGGTATTATGCAGTAGTCTGAAAATGCAAAATGTTACAAAAATGCTATTCTTGCAGAAATTTCCTGCAGAATATTATTTATAACAGAGCATGGCTAACTCCACATATTTCAGAATATATAGCCCTAAGAGATAGTTTACAATAAATAAAATATATTATGTTTGGGTGTGTTTTGCCATGGAAAACAAACCCCTGAAATGCAGAAATGTGAGTTGCAGCCACATCTACAAACCATTTCATACTGCAAGAAAGGAAAGGAAGGCTTGGAATATTTCCTTTGGTCCTCCCCACTTCTATATGCCAGGTGTGAATTATGCTTCATAAGATAAATAACTAGTCAAGAGTGAAGAGATGAGCTGCTTTGGAGCACATCCTCAGGCCTGATGGGCTGACTACCTGTCAGATAATGTTGACAGTAGGATTATGTCTGAAAAGGTTGACAGACCACAGATTTATCTCTCTAAATCAAACACTGTATGTTTAGCTAAACTCAGTGAACTTTAACTAATTAGCCCATCACTACAGTAAATTCATATTGAATAATTTTCAAAAGGCTAAATCCAGAGCCTATGCTTCTTCCACCTAGTATGAAATAGTGATACTAGAAGAAAGCTTTTAGGAGGTTTTTCTGTAAAAAAATTAAATAAATCAGCAAAAAGAGCAAGTGCAACCTTTTAATCTTAATTGTTTGAGACAAAGCCCCTTCTAAGACACTAAAAAAAAAAAAGAATATATCTATCTATCTACATATATATATATAAAAAATAGTACCATAGTATTGTCTGAGCTGGAAGGGACCCAATAGGATCAAGTCCAGCTCTTCATATAGGTATCCAAAAAAGCTTACTTCACTAGAGTTGAAAGGAGCAATCAAAAGGTTATGCAATCCTATACACATCTTATTCCCCAGCCCTTTTTGTATTTTTATATCAAGTTCTAAATTCATTAAAAAAAATATTGGAGAACAGGAATTTCACTTGAAAAAAGTACATTATAAAGATATTTAAATCTTTAAGACAAATCTGGATCAGAATTGCAGAAACACTTTTGGAAAACAGTTGTTTGGGTTTTTTTAAGACACCAAACCCACAAATTTATCTTTCAGTTGACCATGGCATGAAAGTGTTCTTGTTAGAATAATGTATACAAAACAAATGCAAGAAATGTTAAAGAAGAAAGAGAAATCTTCTGTGCTTGGTAATCACAGTAGAGTTGCTGTTATAACTCTGCCTTGGACTTCTCTTAATTCCTTCCTTTGTTCCTGACTTGTGAAACAGCCACTCATAAAAGAACAGGAAATACAATACAGTAGAGGTGGAGCTGCTTTCTGGCTTAGCAGAGAAAGCTTCAACACTGCACTCAAAACAAAATCTGATGGGAGAATATTTGTCCAATTTAAGAGTCCTGTGTCTGCCCCTCACACATTAGTAACTGGAGGTTTTTTGAGAGAGCACAGGTAGGAGAAAGAAGAATATGCAGCCTCTAGTTCTCTCTGCATTTCAGAGAAAAACAAAGCATTCTCAAGGCAAAGAAAAAATTTCTCCTGCTACCACAACAATCCTAGAAGTTAATCGGTTAGGAGCACAAGGGTCACCCCAGTACACAACATAATTTACATGCCCATGCTTATCTTCAACAAATAATGAGGTATTTCCTTGACAACACTTACTTGTCTTTCAAGTACCTAGTTCTACTGTTTCTGCTTACTGTCACTCCAGATCACATCACTTCACCACCTACATCAATACAACTACCAAATTTCTGACCTCATTTCTAGCAAGATAAACCAGAGCACTCTCTCTATTTCAATTTCTGGGACAACCTTTACAGCTCTTAATTTGATTTGTAGATAAAAGATTAGCTTTTCTTTTTTAGAACAGAACTTCAGTCATTCTTTGCCACTGGTTTTCTGCTCAAATAATCGAGCTCAGGATTTCAACTACTTCTCAACATTCCTACAAACTTTAAAAAGTGGCATATGTGAGCCCCAGTGGTACCTGTTTCTGTACTGAATGGAACCTGTTCACAGCTGCAGCTCCAATTATTTTCTTTTTCTTGTTTTCAGACTGCTTCTGTTGAGATGAAACTTTCATTTCTCTGTTTGTTTTCCACTTACAAGCCAAAAATGCTGTTTTAGGGAAGGAATACATCTTTGTATTTTATAAATAATATAATGGAACATAAAATATGTCACTGAAGCAGAAGTAGTCCTTTTACTCAACATACACTCAGATTCAGGGCACTCCTTAGAACATCAGAAAAGGGATATACAAGAACCTGGTAATTTATTGTGGCCTCAGTGTAAAAGACCTGCCTAAAAATGTTGTATAGCTGTAGTCTGAGGAAGTCCAAGCACTGCTTCCAATTCTTCTTTTTGTCATTTATTCTACTATATCTCTCCTTAATCCTTGGGAGGAAAAAATTAATCCCATTTAAGGAAAGCTCCTTCTTTCAGTTAAAATATGCTGTGTGATATTCAAAAGCCTACAAAAGTATTTTATACAAAACTGTGGTTTCCAAATGCACTCTAACTACTACCCTTAACAGGTCCATTTAGAAGTGACTTGTTAGCAAGCCCTTAGCAGTCTAAAGTTATGGCCAACCTCTTTAAAGATGACAATGGGCAATTAAAACCCAGAGATACAGTAAGGGTTTTATACACTCCTATCTATGTAATTTGCAGAGTAATATTGCCTTATTATCAATATTTTCAGGAATTTTCAGACATTTTAGTGATGCTTAAAGAACCCTCTTGCATGTTTGATCTTTTATGGCATTAGGATAATGTCTCCAGTGTACATCCCTAAAAGGGCAGAACTAAAAGACAGCTAGGGTAGTAAAGAATTTGGAGTAAAACTTTGCATTTTACTCTAAGACATGTTAATTTTTTTCCATATTACATGAGCACCTTTGAATCAAAAGGCATGAATATCCAAGCTTACACTGTTCTTCAGTACACAGCAACTGTAAGGAAACTGCAGGGCATGGGAGATGTGTTTTGGAAACCTAGAAAATTCCAAGACAAGTGAAAATTTGAACAGATTATGGACAATTTTTATCATGTTGCAACTATGTTCTTGGGTTTGCTTCTGACTCTCTTCGTGACTACCTGGGCCCAATGACACCTCCAGGAGTCAAAGACACTTAAGAAAGTATTTTTGTAGGTTTTGTTGGTTTACATTTTTTAATCTCCAGTCATAGAACCTTTGGACAATTTTAAGCTTTGCTTTCCTGAAAATGTCAACAGACTTTTCCAAATCAGGGAATCTAGCCACACAAGAGAACTGAAAATTGTGTTGAAGATGTTGCTGCTGACACCTGGCTGGCAGAATGCACTTCAGAATCAGGCACTGGACTACAGGCAAGAGAAGAATTGCTTATAAGTCAGCATAATAAATGTGGTGCTCCAAGAGGTTTCAAATAGAACAAGAGCAATTGCTTAGTAAGAAACACAAGGTGCTTCATGTTTTCAGTCATCTCCCCTGCTCTACAATGATTTGTTTCATGTCAAGTTTTACTTTTATTTATGAGAGCTTATTATATTCATCCTGAAATAACACACTACTGCAGGTATGTGGACAAAGCAGTATGAAACAATCACAGGAAATTACAGAGCATTATTTGCCAAAGCTCTGCAGAACAAAACCTACAAAGGATGACATCTAATGACCTGTATCTAGAATACCATCAGAGATAATTCAAAACCAATCCCGAGATGTGAAGCCTTAGTGCAAGAAAAGAGTCACACAGCCAATTGCAGAAAGCTCTCTGAACATGAACTGTTCCTGGGATATGCCAGCAAAGCAAAACCCCACATCATTTCTACTATTCTGGAAGATAAACAAAAACCCAACAGACTATCATGTACTGAAGCTGTTCAGGATATTTTTACCAGCAAACTTGTACGTGTGTGCACGTGCACTCCCTCTCACACATCTTACCCCTATATGGCCAGAGCTAACTCTTTCAGAGGATATTTAAGTCCACAGGTGATGTTTGCAAATGTGTGGCCTTAATATCAAATGACAAGGTCAGTTGTGCATTCACATCAGTCCCTATCTACAGGCTCATCCACACATGTACTTGCGCGGTGCATCATGTCTTCCTAACGTCCTCACTATCTGACAACTGATACTCAATAAAGTACAAAATGACTTATGTTTTTGTTTCTCATGATCTAATTTTATCCTCCATTATACTTTATGTAGCCAGAATTACAGAAGTTTTTGCAGACCCTGGACTATCTCCAGACAATGAAGAACAGCAGCTCTACAGGTTTTATGTTCCACTGGATTTCCTTGTCTTTGTTTCAACCATTCAGCTGATTCTTCTAATAAAAGCTGTAACAGAAATGCAGTTCCAACAAACTTTTAAGCTAGCTTTTTAAAAGTTTTACATATCCCTAAATTCTCTCCTCTCATTGCCACAAAACTTTCCAATTCTTTATCATATTTTAAAGGATTTTCCTAAGAAGATTAAGCACAACACATAAATAAATTCAAGCTCTGCTCATTTAGATATGTTGCTACTGCTTTAAAAGAAAATCATGATTGCTTTCAGTGAAGAGATATAATCTTTCACTAAAATGCATATTCCTCAGTAATAGACTATATTATTTCAACAGAAAATAAATATTCAAAAGAGTCTACACACATAATTCTAGCTTCCTTCAGAGTGGTTATCCATTACAAGGAGAAATGAAACTTTCACTAAATCTCCCTTAAAGGTTTTCACTCTAGTAAAAAGAAAATTTAAAAATAAAATATGCTTTTGACAAATCTACCTTGTAATGAGCCCTGTTTACTTGTAAAGAAATTATGAAGCATCTCTGGAATGTCTAATAAAAATGATAAAGTGTTTTTTCAGATCATCACCATTCCTTTTTTTTTTTTTTGAGAAGGAAATACTAGATTTAGAAATAGTTGAAACAACACTTTGCTAGATTTTAATCAGTCCCCAGTAATGGTGAAATTTGGTTTTGTTCTCATATCAACTTAATTCAAGCCCAAACTATGTTCTTTGAAGGACCTTCTGTGCATTCCATCCAATTCCACTGTATTCATAATTCTTGCAGAGCTACATTATTTGACAAGGTAACCTGATTACAGAAGGAAAATGTTCTACCCCCCCTTAAAATTAGGATTATTTCTCCCTCTCTCTTTTACTATGGAAAAAAACCCAAAACCAAATACATTCTCTTCTCTGCTTAGTCTGACTGACAGCTTCTACAGACTGAGCTAATGAAGCTTTCAGCCCAAGAGCCTTCACCCATGCCCTGGTAAGTGGTAAACTGAAGTTTGACTTGGGCATTGTCTTGTAAGCCACCAGCGATATCACTGCAGTTCCAAGGTCTGCAAAAAACTCACTGTAAACACCTGAGAAAAAATAACCTCCTGCAGGAATGCTGCCAATAAGGCCTTTTTTCCCCTTACTATGTTATTTTAGAAATCTCTTCATTTTAAAATGACTAAAAAAAAAATCATCACAATAGCTGAATATTTCCCTATTTCACAGTAATATGTCTGATTTTCATTCTAACTTAGATTTGTAGGAAAAAAAGCAGAAAGGCTAACATTCCACTCCAGTAATATATTCATGGTCTTAGAGGCACATAGAAACACTTGTGCAATTTTATATTGTAATTATTTAAATAGAATCCTCTTCAACAATACAAGAAATGCCTAATGCATTACAGGAAATGGAAGAAAAAACAGAGAAATCACAGCAAAAATGAGAATATAAGCAGATCTAATGAACAACTCCAGTACCTTGCTTATTTTTAAGACATCCATCTGGAAGACACTGTACATTATGCATGTTTTAAAAATAATATGATGATGTTCTTATATATGTCCATTAGAGGATGAATGAGCATGAGCTAATGCACACAGTGAGAGACAGACTAGAAAAATCTTACAGCCTGTATCCCTTTTTCCTCAAAATAAAATCAATCAGGAGCAGAATACGCAGACATCTTCTACAAGGGCAAACACAACAAATCATAGCAAAGGTTATCTTCTGCAGCTCATTTGGAAGAGGAGTAGGCATAACTAACTCTTTCAAGCCTGGTGTCTTGTTTTTAGAGACTACAGAATTATTATTAACCTACACCATCAATATTTCACATCTGTTTTTATTCATCATTAAAACTAACTTCACCCTAATTGTAGCACCCTTTTAACTGTAATAGTATTCTAAGTGAAACAATCTAGCAATACAAATGTGCTACAATTGACTAGTACTGATAGTTTTTAGGATGTGAGAGCAATTTTGGAACTATATATATTACAAATGTCACAGCTCAGCTACATTATGTTGAGGCAATAATGCACAATAATTAGAGGAACCACCTGTGCTACAGATTCAGAAATGTAATGGAGATACCGAAGTGAAGTTGTGTTAAGTATGTTGATTGACCAAGCCACAATATGCTCCCTGAAATTTAAACTTGCCTCCAGCACAGCAGTAGGAAACAACCTGACAAAGTGCATTGCCATGCTGTCCTGGTTTCACCTGGGATATCCTTAATTTTCTTCCTAGAAGGTGGTACAGTGCTGTGGTTTGGATTTAGTGCAAGAATAATGTGGATAACACACTGATGCTTTAGCTGTCACTAAGTAATGCTTATCCTGAGTTAAGGATTTTCTAGTTCCCCATGCTCTGCCAGTGAGGAGGTGCACAAGAAGCTGGGAGGGAGCATGGCCAGGACAGCTGACCCAGGCTAGCCAAAGTGATATTCCACATCATAGGATGCCATGCCCAGTATATAAACTGGGGGGAACTGCTGCTCAGGCAACAGTCAGTGGGTGATGAGCAATTGCATGGTGCATGACTTGTCTTTCTTGGGTTTTAGTTATCTCTCTTTTTTGGTTCTACTCCTTTCCATTATTATTGTCTTTTATTACTATTGTTGTTATGATGTTATTTTAGTTCTTAAACCATTGTTATTTCAACCCACAAGTCTCACTACTTTTTTTTGTGGTTCTCACCATCCCACTGAGAGGGGGCAGTGAGCAAGCAACTGCACAGTGCTTTGCTGCTGGCTGGGGTTAAACTATGACACATGCAATGTCAGACTCGCAGTCTTTTAAGCCCAATATACTATGAAAGAATGGCCAAAGATGCTTTGTTGAAATATGAAAAAATAATCATAGTATAAAACTAGCCAACATCATGCTAATACACAAACACCTTCCTAAAATTATCTTCTCCAAAATTCCTAGAAGCATAAAAGCAATCAAGTTCAGGCCAAGCTGATACTACAAAACCTATACCCCAAAACTGGTAAAATTTTCCACTTGGAAGAAGCTATATAAAGATCAAAGTATGTTTTTTGGTAGCATGCTTCTAATTAAGATCATAATAATAGAAAAGTTTAAGCATAGAAAAAAATAACAGAGATCACAAAGTCTTATCTGTAACTCTAATTAAGACTAGCTTGCTTCCTCAGCTAAACTATTCTACTTTTTCACAGGCAAATTCTTCTGTTTCATAATATTTTCTGTTGTCTATCACTGAACTCCCTTCTTTGATCTTCTTGTATTTGCAACAGTACTTTCCATGGAGTTCAGTAGCTTAATCATTCATTACAGTTCACTAAAAATACATTAAGAATTGCTCTTTTGCATGAAAATCTTAACAGGAACATTGAAACCAGTATCATCTAATAGACAGTGTATTTTCATCAGAAATTATTGTTTGTCTACACAAACTGTCTAGAAACAGTCTTCTGTAAAAGTTAAGCTAAATGAGAATTACACGAGTCAGTGAACAGAATAAAGTATTGACAGGTAGAGTGTTTGTAAGGGATTGATCAGAACACCTCAACTGCTCAGCTCTCCCAAATACCAACCTAATGAAACCTATTTAGGAAAAAAAAAAAAGTTCCTTCCCTGTTGGTGAAATATTTAAGAAAAATATTAAAACCCTTCAATCAATCTCAGTTGACTTAGCTAAAAAAGGCACTTGACCAACATCTGAAGGCAGCTGATACAAAGACATCACCAAAACCACCACGCAATAAATCTCAACAAGGGAGCCAAGGAACAAGCTAAACATTAATAAAATAATATTTGACTTTCTCTTCAAGAAATAAGCAAGATATTAAAGCTGTAAGGAGACAAAAACATGGTCTGCTCCAGAGAGGAAAAGGATGCAGTGTCCTCATAACCTCTTTCTCTTGTCAGACCTTTCTATCATTTTTAGAAATCCTTTTAGCCTCTTTCTCCAATAGGGAGTGCTGGCCTCTGCCTGTCCCTGTGTCATTGGGCATCCTGGCTTACATCCTTAATTTAACCTGTCACAGACTATTAAACTAAAAACATCAGTAAAGTAGAAAGAGTTCTGGGAATATACAGCAACTGAGGTTCTGGCTTCTCACACAATGCTGTAACTGCCTAACTACTAATGTGTCTACTGCTCGATGGTATCAGTACTTTGTGACTAAACAGGATTCTTTTGGGTATGCTGAGCAGAGAATCTCATTTTCTCCATATAATGGAACAAGAAAATTAGAATTTCCATCATTTATCCTGTTATATCATAACCTGTAGGGTAAATATTGTCTTTGCAGAAAGTAAACAATTTAAGTTTTTATGGTCAAGATGACAACCACTGGTAAAAAAAAACCCTGGAACAGTCTCTCTCTGCTGAGGTTAGAGGACTGTCAATTTTCCACTACATGCCTAAACCAAGATGGAACAGAGAGCATCTCTATCTGCAAAATAAGCATTATGACCTAATGTCAATTAAATTTATATGCTACCAAGTCATACACTGCAACAGTGATTTTCAACTCTTTCTTTCCCTTTACATTCATTATGTATCTATATTAAAATATTAAAGCCAATGTGCATTACCTCAATAAACAGTACTGTGGTAGGAAATTTTTCAAAGGGAAGTGTTTCACAGTAATTGCATGATAACAGCATCAGCACTGACAAAGAAAATTCAAATGTCCACATGCAGATTAGGTTAGCCTTGCATATCATTCATTAGTACTCATGCAGTTGGTAAATGAACGCATGAATACCCTTTCTCTGCCTGTAAAAGCAGTTTCTCTAACTTCAGCTACTGCATACAGATGTAGCCAAAGCTCAGCTATCCCATCTCTAGAAATGTAGATCTCAACTTCCAGCAAGACATACCTCATTAAAACACAACAGTTTTCAGATTCAGTGGGAAGTGGGAAAACAACTCATTCAGGACTGTGGGTGACTTCCAACTCCTAACATTCTATCATGAGAACTTGGCAGCCTCCTTCTGGATTTCTCTTTTTGAGAGGTTGGTTACCAGGAACAATTCCCTGGTTCTCAGGAAAGCTTTGGTTTAGTGCTTTTGAGTAGAATTCCTCTGAAATGCCAAGTAACACCTCTGCATACTACAGCTGCTGCTTTCATGCTGAGCCACCAGAATAATAGCATATTGGCTAATATTACTCCTTTAATTACAAAAAGTGTAAGCCAAAATGCACACACAGAAAAAACAGATTACACCACAAACACCTATTTTTAAATAGCTTTAGGACTGTTTATGGAGCTTTCTGGACTAAGGCAATTTGTTAAGACTCAGTTTGAATGGTACTATAAATAGATTTTCCTTATACAACCCTCATTTATATTGACAAATAGAAGAAAACTTCAATCTCACAATAATGCCTTAATGGCAAAACTAGTACATTTATTACAGGGGATCCTTGTTTAGATCTTGCTATTATAGTTGTGATAATTCTGAAGCACTTAAATTATACATGTGAGTCTCCTTAGTCCACTATCCCTAACTGTAAGCAGAAAGAAACCTTCCATTATGTATCTGAGGCAGCAAACATGCCTTTAAATCCTCAGCTTCTCAAAGGAAAATTACAAGCTGCTAGCTGAAAATAACAATAGGAATATTAGTTCTTTACCATGGGATGTTTAAGAAGATGATCAAGCAAGTTTAAAACACACACTGGTTTTTTGAACTTGAGTCTAGCATTTTTATTGTCCATTATGGATGTATCTGACTTCATAACTTTAAGACAAAGACAATGACACATTGTTCAATGGTAGTAAGCAAGGCTACTGAAATACTATTTTGGCTGAGCACAAATAATCATCTGTTAAAAGTGCACCTACCACTTCTTTGGCTTTTAATGCCAATAAATCATCTCATCAAGTCACAGGCAGATGTAGCTGTGTCAAAAATCAGTTTATTTATAATACTGCCACATACAAAATTATTCATGATGCTTTCAGTAAAGCAGATATGCTTCAACTGAAGATTTTTATTTGAATGTGGTTTAGGTAAATAAGGATTGTGCACCCAGAAACCTAACTGACTGAAAAAAGCATTTTGTATAATCAATGAAAAGGTAAACACAGAAGTCAGCCTTTAGTTTTAAGCATAGCTATGTCTTCAAGCAGAAGACAAAAAAATTCCTAAAATTATAACCTTTATTATTAAGGTTCTGATCAACTTAATTGTAAAATATGCACCCACTTTCACAATAAATAAAAACATTTTAAATTAAAAGGAAGCATCTGAAAGCCACCTGAAAATTACCAAAATTCATCAAAATATAGTAATACTCCATTGCCTCCAATCCCTTTTATCTTGCAGAAGCTAAATAAGCAGTGGCAGTACTTCAGATGGCTTGCATAAAAGATTCAAATCAGATGTTGAAACTGAAAAGGGAAGTTCTATTCTTCCTCTGACTCTCCAGGTTTACTGCTAATATGCAAATAGTTAAGGACAGTGCAGCAACTCTCAAGAACATCAAAGTTTCTAAATTGTGCCTACTCTGCATCTCACTGGACCAATTTGATTAAAAAACACAATCCAAAACATGTGTACTAACAGACCATATTAAATACTTGATAAATATACTCTACACTGAAATCTAAAGGAGAAAGAACCTGTACATTCCTTCTAGCTATGCTTTCCTGGTAGTGAAAGACTAGAGAAATAATGGCACATCTTATCCCTGCAGTTGCAATAGTTTCGGTACATAGGAGAGAGCAGTAGTTACTAAGGTTTCTGAAAAAATTAAACTTAAAATTCCATGGCAAAAAAATAGCAGCTTAACAGACAGAGCCCTAATAGAATAGTTAGAGCTCTGTGCAGAAATTTGCTTAAACTAATATTAGAGAGAAAACATTCCTGAATCAGTCTTCTTTAATAATATCACCCTCTAAGGTCAGAAGAAAAGGTCAGGGATAATTGGTGCAACAGTAGTGCTGGATGCACACTTTAAACTGGTATCCTGTGATGAATGCCACCTAATACCATTCTTTATTATACTCTCATTCCAGTATTAGCAAACTTGCAAAAAGTCAGTCTATTTTTGGAAGAGGAAGCAACATTTCTAGAAATTGATTTCTAATTATTATTTTATAACCTCCATAAGCAAAGCAATTTACTGAAAGGACAATCTCTATACTTAAAATCTAGCAGCTAAAAACAAGAAAGACATAGCAAAAAGCTTCTAAGACAAAAAACACACAACCCTTTTTCACACTGGGAATTCTCATGGAACAAAGAATTCCTAAGAGTACAATGAAAATCCAGGGGAGGAGGACAGGAATTTTCAGTATTACTTCCATGACTTGGTAACAAAAGCAATTTTTACTGGAGAAGTCTTTAGTTATAATGGAAGCCATTAAAGTGGAGCTTTTCATTTACAGGCTTAACACACAAACAAAACCAATGCAGCTAAATATACTTTAAATGAGTTTTGCTTTTCCAAGCCTGCCTGCACATTTCATCAAGAGTGTCAGAGGGCTCTGTCAGTTCTGCCTTCGATCCCAATCCATGTGTTGCTGAATCCAGTCCCCATCTGTCACTGAGTCCAGTCTGGGACTTCCCCAGTGCCTGCCACAACATCAGTGGTGATAGAGATGCCACTGCCTTCAGAGGAGTTGGATTTGCTATTGGTTTTGTACATATTTCATTTTATTGTTATTGTTTTCATCAAAGCTGTTTCAGATTTCTTTTTCAATCTGTAAGTCTCTCTCCTTTATTTCCTTTCTCTTTCCCTTTGGGAAGGCAAAGAGGCTCATACAGAGTGTCTGTCACTCATTTAGTGGCCAGCCCAGCCCTAACCCTTGACTGGGACTAATGTATATTGTCTCTTGTCTACATTTTTAGCTACCCTCTGAACACTTTCCATAATGGTCTTCTCCACTTCTGAGAAGACTTGCAGTTGGCTAGAGCTTGGAAACAGATTACCTAGACCTTTTCTCACAGTTAAGTTTCCCAAAGCCAATCAACTCCTTAAACTTAAAAGCCAGACCCCACTAGAATATCAAGAGAGAATGAAATTTCAAACACACAAAAGACACAGAGACTCTATGAAACATAACAGAAACAAAGAAGACTTTCAATTAGCTCTACTAGCTCCTGTGGCAGTCATCCCTGGTTTGGGGCTCTGCCTTCAGTCATCTTCTAGGCTTCCCCAGCTGCAGCAGATTTCAGGCAATCTCCTCTGGACCCTGGGAAGTCTTTGTCACCACTGAGTGATAAATCTTTCCTCAAGCCACAACACAAAGCATCTCTCACACTGAGATTTCTCAAGATATGGAAAAAACCAGATTTTGATCAAGGAGTTCTTTCAGTTCTGAGCTGAGAGCAGACAGGCTCTGAATTAAGAATGTTACCAGAACTGCAGCAGAATTCATTTCTTATTATTAACAAATTATGTAACTTCTATCTTTTTCATAAGATCAGGCATATGGCAAATTAAAAATACTGATATACCATCTTTGCTAGCTAGATGAAAGAGGGTAGTAGAATTTGCCTCTACTCTTCTGTTGCTCTGAAAAAATAATCAGCCAACATGAATCTAACTACAGCTCATTGAGGATTAGGTAGATAAACAGGGTCTATTTATAAAAGAAGGCTACTCTTTTTTGCCAAAACTTTAGCAGCACATATACATCATAAGCTTCTGATTTATGCCAAATAACTATTAATTTTTCAGCTGTAAATTTTTAGGACTATTTTTTACTGTAAGAAAAATTGCAGAATACAATATAGCACCATGAGCTTTGATGAAAAGTAAATGCAATTCAAAACCTGTATGCAAGTGGCCTATAGCAGAGAAGTGAACACAGGAAACAGTGCAGTTGCTTAGCCTTTTCACACTGTCTCCAAACCAACTTTGCAGGAAGCAGTAACAGCTCAGAATGAACCAGTAAACCAGACTAAATCCAGTACAGTATGATTGTCTCCCTCAAGAAAGTGAAGCCACCTTAATGAGTTTTATGACAACACACACTACAACTTACAACCAAACCAGTACATATCTGAGACTAGTGCTTGAAAACAGCCATCAGCTATGTGCCCAAATTCTTACTGGTGTAAGTAGCTAAGATTTTTCACAGCACTGCCTACAATAAATTAATTATACTTAGGGCAATGTTTTAAATGCCATTTCAAACACCCCAGAAACCCTTTTTATGTCTCAGAGAGCACAGCTATCTGAAAATAGAGCTACCAAGTTAAAGAACTGTGACGACAAAGCACGCTGACTTTTCACAGCACCTCCAACTAACAGCATCTCAACAGTCTTCAGTGAAACCTGTTGGTACATCTTTGCAACACAATTTTTGCCTGCTTGGTTTAGAAATAAAAGTATTGAAAAGTTTCTTACCTTGTCCTCTTGGTGCTCGTTTCCTGCGATCTCTGAATGCTGCTCCTGACTGCAAGGCCTCGAGCAGACTATCCATCACTCCTGTCTCATCACCCTCTGAGAACAGGTGAAAAATAGAATTAATCTTGGTGCAATTGAAATCAGGCTTTAGAAAAAAAAAAAAACCAGTAAACTCTTCCAAATAAGAGATGTATAGATTTTAATGTAATAGATGCTGTCAGTGCTTCAGGTATCACTGTCTAGTTTGTGTATTATGGTCTATTAAGCAAAATTGATGCCAATCCTACTGTTCTTTCAACTTCAGAGATGTTATCTTGTGCATTATTGATGGCACCTTCAGCATACAGACAGACAGCTGCTGGTGAATGACTGCTGTTTCACTGTTAAATTCTTTTAAGACTTTCCTGAAGTAGAAACAGGTCATTTCTTTTTGAGTCAATCAACTCACATGGAAAATGTCATGAAAATGTTGCCTCCTGTCTCCATGATGCATTAAATCTTTGAAAACAAAAATAAATATTTATCTGTATGACCTGTGAGGATACATATGTTACACACGCAGCAGTATACTATGGATGCTCTTAAGGTAAGGTGAAAACAAAGGGGAGAATCAGGCAGTGAAAGCAGGTGGCATAACATTTCTTAAATGCTTAATTCTAAATCTTTCTTTTTTCACATCCAAGCTAACCTGTAGCCTTTAAATTGCTGGACTTCATGGTGCAGTGTGGATTACTTTCAGAGAATGGCCCTGGTTGGAAGGGACCTTAAAGATCATCTAGTTCCAATCCCCCTGCCAAGGGCAGGGATGCCACTGACTAGAGTCCAGGTTGGCCAGGGCCACATCCAACCTGGCCTTGAACACTGCTAGGAATGGGGCAGCCACAACCTCCCTAGGCAACCTGTTCCAGCACCTCACCACCCTCTGAGTAAAGAATTTTTTCCCAAGAGCTAATCTAAATCTTCCCTCCTTCAGTTTGAAACTATTCCCCCTTGTCCTGTTGTTTTTTATCTGAGCAGAGTCTCTCTCCCTCTTTTTTATAGGCATCATTTAGGTAACAGAAGGCCACTAAAAGGTGACCCCAAAGCCTTCTCTTATCCAGGCTGAACGACCCCAACTCTTTCAGCCTGTCCCCATAGGATAGGTGCTTCTATGTATTTTAAGGTTTTTAACTTCTTTTGCATTTGAGTCTGTTAATAATACTTGACAGCAGCATTCAAAAGTATGAAAAGTAGACATCCAAGAACTGCAGCATCACAAAATTATTGATGAACACCTCTTTTTCTTTTAAGATGTCTGTACTATAATCCAAACCTAAAATACAACCTAGACTCAGCAAATAGGTGGACACTTTACTCACATCTTTAAGACTTCAAGTTAATATAAATTTCCCCATCACAGAAGGGGAAGCCTTTCACTTTTTTGCTGAGCGTGCTACTCTACCTGCTAATTACTGAAACAGCTAAAAACACTCTATTTTTGGAGTATCAAAATATACAATATAAGACACATGAATTAAGAAAGCTGTAGAATACAGTGATGAGATTTTTAACTCCTCTAAGTAAAATTTATGCTAGGTCTGATCTCAGCACTGCATTGTAATCAAAGTCCTCAAGTGATTAAGTGGGAACTGAAGAACGGCACTTTCAGTTAGACTTCATTAAAATTCATAAACAAAATTCAGCAGAAATTTCAGCATTTCCCCCCAGTTCTTACTGAAGTACTTGACACACTACCTTCTATTTCCTTGATTTTCCTGTTGTTTTGTTTTGGGGGGGTTTTGTTCATCTGTTTTTTGGAGTTTGGTTTGCTTTGTTTTTAACAGTGCCTACAGCAGCTTGTACACACAAATCAGAAAGAGACAAAAACTATCAGAAGTTTCTAAACTGAGGAACTTACTTCCAACAGTACTTGCCAGTGGAAACAAAATACATAATCCTTATTTCTCTTTCAGTATCTTGCACTGTACACAAGGATAGAGGTTTCCCCTTATTCTTTCTTTCAGAGATGGTCCCATGCATTAAAGAGACAGCAAATGTATGCATGCATGCAAATAAATTTGCAAGCTGTTTCCACCTGATGACTGGCTCTATAAGGCTTTGATTAGCCTCAGCAAAGAGCCAGATTCACTACAGGTATTAAGTAGAAAGGAAAAGACAAAAACATTATTCTTAATCACTAACTGATGTGTTGACTACAAGTCAAATTCATTTTAATTTGGATTTCATACTAATATTCTATTAACAGATTTGCTTTAGCATATACAACCTGTTTCAAAAATAGGAGCACTTTTACTGTGTTACAGTAAGAATAATTCTCTTGCAGGTCCCACAGTTGAGGCCTGTGTCAGTCCACAGGTTTTGGCCACTTTTGATTAGAATAACAAAGATAAAAATAACTTCTCTCTTCCACAGAACAGTATTATTGTTTCTTACACTGCTGAAGATTACAAAAGGGTGGAGGGTGAGGGGTGAAAGACAGTTTTACAGACAGAACATTATCATATATTCATCTCAACACAGTCAAACCAGGTGAACTTTTCACCTCAATGTTACTGAACATTTATGTACTAACCCTTGGAACCAAGACAAGGGGCAGATAAATGACCATGGATGAGTAATACCAAATCAGCTAATACAAAGTTTTCAGCTGATAGGGAAGCAAATTGCAAACCATTTGAATTACCAGGTACCTACTATTATGATTTGAGAACAGCAAATGTATAATTTCTTGATAAGTGTGGTGGGTTTGACCTTGGCTGGACACTATGGGGATGAATTACAGCTCAGCCAGACCCAATACAATAAGAAAATCCAAACCATTAGCTGGGGTGGGGAGAAGTATGACAGTGTTCACCTAGTAGGAAGAAATGCCTTTGAAACCAGTTCTGAAGACAACAGAACACAAGACTATGAGAGTACAGTTCTGCCAAAGATAATACTTTTCATCTGGCTAGAAAAGTTCTCCTATTTATCTAGTCATCAACCTTTGATATAATGGCTGCTTAATTCACCAGTGGAAGGTGCAAAAGATGGTCATCAGTGAAGTATCTGCTAAGTAACTACAAAAGGTTGGTTATAGATAGGAAGGCTTTAACATTTGAGAGCTCATCAGCTGAATTTTTCTGCAAACCTAATTAATGGATTTGCCATAACAAGAGATGACATACAAATAGGAAACACTAACATTTTGGAAGGTAAGATCAGAACATGTGTAAGATTTGGAATAAAAAAAATAAACAAACAAAAATAGGATGAGCATCTGTAACTTCCAGCTGCAAGCCAACAGCTCTGCATTAGGGAATGACCAAAAGCTCCAATATAAAGAGGTGACCAAAAGAAACAGTGATGATTTATCACTATGATCAGTACATTAAAAAGTCAGTGTACTTTATTTCCAGTAGTGGTGGTATACAAGCTCAATTACAGCATTCACAGAAGAGGAAAAAAACACAACTGGAAAAGTCTTTACAATAACCAGGGGAGTAGATTCTAACAAGAAATGCCTAAGGCAGCACAATTCCTTTAGACTACATAAAACAGCTACTGAAAAGAGGTATGACAACCTCCTTCTGTGCTTAAAATCTGTAAAGGCCCAAGAGAGAAAACTCACCCCAACAGAAAACCTCCCCAAGAGAGGGCTGCTTTGGTATAGCAGCAAACAGAAAAACACTTAGGCTGAGTTAAGTATCTCTGCAAGCAAAAATGATGTTCTAGAACACACTGCCAACAAGACTGGGAATAAGAAGTCTAGAGATAAGGGTGAAGGGAAAACACTGTGAAAGCCTTTAGGTGCTACAGCACAGACAAGAGTAGAAGTGTAAGTTACATGAACTTTTCAATCCCCTGTCTAAAGTATTGATCTCTACTTATTGACAGCAAATACCTAAAAAGGGTGCATGATAAAATGGGGGCTGAAGGTGCAGGAAACCCATTATTGGCACTTGGGCTGCTGCACAAGTTACAGCATGAAGAATAGAAGTGCTGTGTATCTGCAGTCGTGAACTTAAGATGTTACATTTGAGAAAGCATTTTCCCTTTCAAATGTCTTCCACTGCAGATATGACCTTTATACTAATGAGGAAAACTGTCCCTCCAAATAACATGTTTGTTTAGAATATTTATCAAGACAAAAATATATTAGGAAGTGTACAATGGGGTATGACTAGTCTGTCTGGATTGTTTTCATATAACACACTGAATTCAAAACTTTACATGAGAATTAAACTGCTAATTCACTGTAAAGTACTTCCCAAAGAAGTAAATATCAGAGAGAAAGAAAACATATCATCTATTTCCAGAATGCTCCTTTTAAACTTCATCTTTCCAATGACAGACAACCTGCCCCAAACTTAAGCTGTTCTTTGGGTTTCTTTATCCATCAGCAAATGGCACATGGAGATGAGACAACAATATTAACTTGGTAATTTTAACTAATGAGAAACAAACCTGAAAAAGAAACATTTTCTAAAATGGTAGAATTAATGTAAATGTGCTTTTGCATGTAGAGGAAAGCAACAGTATTGTTACACAATTCTTAAGCTTCCCTCTGGAAAGCATAAAATCAAGATTTAAAGCAACAGTAATACATGAAGGACAAAAAGTTTCAAGCACACTTTTAAACAAGTCTTGTTGTCAGGGCTGAGTCTTCCTTCTGCTTTGTATGTACATTTCAGTTTTAGAATTGTCACCCTCACATGGAAATCTCTCTTTGACAAGTACTTTAGATAGGAAATGGTAAAAAAAACCCTGAATTAAAAAAATCAAGCTGCTTTGCTGCTCTGTGTGCTTTTGTCACTTGTATCCACTGTGTGGGAATTTGCATAACAACAGTTCAAAGAGCTAACACAGTGCAGAGATAAAGCTCATCAAGCCCATCAAGTCTTTTACCCAACACAAGTAAGAAGCTGACATTTAACCTACCTCTGGAACACAGCAGAGGGATTAAAGGATCTTCCTTTTTGAAAACAAGTTACTTGAAACAGCTCTTGCACTGTATTGTGACACAGATGTACAACTAGGACTCCTCAGCACAGGGAGGTATTTTATTTTAGTGTAATCTGAACACTGCTTAATTAACCATGAGGACTGTGTCAGGAAAGGAGAAGATCAACACTTCAGAATCATGAGGGATGTTTCTCTTATTTTTTGCAGAGCAAATGCAATCCTTCACCTGCTTCTGTACCCATTTTCTGTTTCAACAGAGTTCCTCTGAAACAGAGGAATCATTTCAACAGAGATGAAGATAAAAGATTTCCCTTTGCTATCTCCTTATGAAATGCAACCCTTGAGTTAGATTTAGAATCCTTTTTGTCAGTATTACATTCCTTTATCACTTCCTGACAAATCTCATCTAAACATCAAAATGAGACCCCCAACATCCAATGCTCCTGCTATTAGATGCAAAACAATGTTCTTTTCTATTTACAACTCACATGATTAAAACAAAAACTGAAGTTGACAAAAATGATGCAGGTAAAGTCCCATTCTTCTCTTAGCCTGAGGAGCAATCAGAGCTACAGCTGAGCCAGGACAACAGCTTTGACTGTTTTGTCTTATTTTTAAATTAACTGCTGCTGAAATTTCACATTGGTAACTGAAATGTGTTTAGGCTCTTGTAGTCTATGAGGCTTTTTAAGTCATTCTTGCAATCAGAAGAGCACTGCTGAATGATCACACCAGAAAACACGTGGTAGTGCTCTTCTTAGGGACTGACCTGAACCACGAATGAGCAAATGCCTCTCCAAAAGGGTTTCAAAATTACTCTTCCATTTAGATCTTCACTTCCTTGTTCTGCTTTGAACTTCTAAGCACTTTTCATAAATCTGTGTCCTGGATAGACTCTCAAACAAGATTTTTTTATTCATAATCAGTACTAGAATTTTTAATTGCAATATATTGACATGAAAAGGTCAGTGTTCAGTGTCTTTTGGAAAGTGTGGCTTTGTGATCTCATATACTTTGCATTTTATTCATTTGCTAAATTCATTCTGCTTGGACAATAAACATCTTCAGGAAGCAGTCTTCCTCAGCATTTTGCAATAGATTACAGTCTCCTGACTGCTATTTAATCTTTAATTAAAGGAGAACAAGTTAGGACAGCATAACTGATAAGTGAACCTATAGCTCATGTCAGTTTACAAAACAAGGCAAATCCTTGCTCACACATCAATTAAACCCACTGTTCATGATAATCTGATCTCAGGCTTCCATAAAGTTAATAGAATGAGGAGAAAAAACCAGTGCTTTGTTGTACTGGCAGGTTATGGAAAACAGGTTTAGAAATGTGCACACTTATTTTCAGAAGCTGTCCCAATGGTCAAGATGTACTGCAGTAGGCATGCATTCAACTGAAAAGCATCAGCATTCCCCAGGGAGGCTCATTCTGAATGGACTCACACCCATCACAGAGATGGCTTTACTTAGTAACAAATGGGAAGGCAGTGCCTCTGTTTGGGAAGGAAAGGACTGTGCAGCTCCAAAGAATGAAAGAAAAATGACCATAGAATACCTAAACAATTACATGTATCTACAATCAAGTTCTACTACTGTTTGAAGGCTACATTTCAGTTACAGTACTGAGCAACCTTTTATGTAGGTGATTAGCACAAAATCATCAATGCAATGCTTTTACCATCAGAAAATATGTGTCTTTGAAAAACTGCTTACAGTTGAACAACTGTTCCAATATTTTAGGGAAGAATCCAGTAACCAGTCTTGGGAGCTCAATTTGAGGAAGCTCCAACTCTTAAGTGTTCTTGTTGGGTTTCTTATTTATTTAATATTTATTTATTTACTATTTGTGGTGGGTTTGACTTGGACAGAGTAGCTAGAATGGGACCATGTGTTGGATTTGTGCTTTAAACAGTGTTGATACAGACTGTGGTTTTTATTGCTGTGCAGTGCTTGCAGAATAAGGCCTTTTCTGCTCTTCACCCACCACCAGTAAGCAGGCTTGGGGTGCATAAGAAGTTATGCTAATGGGAAGCAGTGGATGAATTCCTTGGTTTGCTTTACTTAGATGTGTAGCTTTTGCTTTACCTATTCAAGTGTCTTTGTCTCACCCCATCAGTTTTCTCACTTTTACCCTTCCTGTTCTCTCCCCCATCCCACCATGCAGTGGAGAGCAAGCAAGCAGCTGTGTGGGGTTTAGCTGCTGACTGAGGTTAAACCATGTCACTGTTACTCTTTAATCTTGTAGTGACCTCATTCAATTTATATTTAAATTATTCCAAGACAATTCAAGCCAACTGATGGCACAGAAAAAAACCACCACAAAATCAGATTTGCAGGCCAGAACTAGAAGTGACCAATGCTGCTCCTGAATTCATTTTGGGATGATATCTATAAAGTCAAATAGGTAACAAAGAAACCTCTGTGCCACATAAAGTATTCATCAGATGGTAACTGCTTTCTAGAAGCCTTTCTAGCTTTTATAAGAAAACTTCTGTAGCTGATCTTTCTTTGACAGAGTTCACAAATAAAACTTTTTATATACATTTTATTTTACAGCAAAACACAACTGCATGCCCATATGATAGAGAATCAATTATCTTTCATCAAATGGCTTAAAGAATTCTTGGCCAGCTCCTGACAGCCCTTATCAGCATATGTTCACTTTTATCACACATGTAATCTCAGAAAAATGGAAGCATTTGTTCAGATTAAACTGCAGTGCTTCCTATCTTAGCATGGTACCTCTGACATTCCATCCAGTTTGGGAGAGGGGGGAAAGAAAAAAAGGCTGGAAAGTTAAGCATGCTACTTCAGGACTTCTCCCATCAAGAATGTGTACAGAAAAAAAATGCAATGGCAAATGTCAAGTTGTAATTTAACTATGGTTTTGAATCCTTTCTACACAGATTTTTCAAAGTGGCCCCAAAACCAACTGTTTTCCATGATGAATGACTGATTTCACATGGACTGAACAAGTATGAATCTGAACAGAACACAAACAGCAAAGCTTACCAGAATTTCCAAGGTGTAATGCAAGACATTTCCAACAGCCATTTACTATTGATCCTGGTATGTCACAGAATTCACCTGGAATCCACTGACTAGCCCTACTGCAACCATGGAAAACCTCACTCAAAACAGTAACTATTACAGAGTATATTGCTACAAAAATATGGAAGAGAGCAGAAACCACAGCTAGCATCTGAAACATTTACAATTTAAGGCCTAATCTTGAATATAAATCTCCTCATTAATACAGTTACCTGTTTTGTTTATACTGCTACAGACCAACTCTTGGTTCTTTGACTTTTCTGCAAAGTTTCTAGTTGGTAGTCTTCTGATTACTACCATATTTCACTGTCTGAAGTGTTTTGGGTTTAGTTTTTGATGGTTGTCTGAAAATCATCCTTTACACAGTAAAGTTGAACGTTCTGTACTCTGAAGACAAATGTTATTACATTACTGCTCTCACCTTATGGAACATGACACCAAATTACATCTTTCTAGGTTTCAAAATCTAAATTTCCAGACCTGCAAAGTCTCACTTTTACCTTTATTGCCCATCTGGTAATGTCTAAAAAACCCCAGCCATATTTCTACTGCTTTCAACAACAAGTATATTCTATAAACAGATACAGAAGCAGACTCTCTGTTTCTGCTGCCCATTTAAAAGATGAAATACAATATCTTTAGAATTCTGAAAACCTTCTACCACTGGACTGTAGAACTCACAACTGGCCAGCAATTGCAAGTTGAAAGTTTGATTACAAAACTAACAGAGAACCACTGAAATCCATGCCATAACATCCAAGTGAATTTAATTTGATCTCTACATATGATGAGAAATAAGCTTTTATCCTGAAAAGAAAGGTCCTTTGGTGCCTTACAGGCTTTCCTTCCACATGCAATTCTCCTCTTTGCCATCTGACTCCCAAACAAACCCTGTACTCACGAAAATGTTAGTTGACCAACTACTTCAATTATTTCAGAAAAAGTTTTTAACACTGGAACTTCTACAAAATAGACAAATATAATGTTGCATAAAAATTAGACTAAGATAAACAATATTACAGGTATTTTTAAAATTAACAATAATACCTGCTTTTTGAAATAAGAATACTTTGCCCAAAGAAAAGGAAAGTTGAATTTGCATTGACAACTATCCAAAGTTAGCACATCTTACTGTTCAGTAAGCAGTCCAAGAAACCTGCCTTTAAGAGAAAAGAATCCAACTGTTCTTGGTTTTTTCACCTGTAATTATCCCAACCTCAGATTTCACAGTGTAAATTTTTTTTTCCTGACAAATTATCTCCTTAAATTAGTTTACTTGGAAGGTACCATATGCCATATTCATAAACAAACATAATTTTTTCCACTGCAAAATTTTATAAGGTGAAATTAAATTTTAAGTTGCAATGTCTTTCTAACTTCCTGTCTGTGCAAACATCTATTTGCATTTATCTTGAGCTGCTTTTGACCCATAACAACATTTTGACACTTTCCCCCTCATTCTCAACACAGCTCAAACTCCTGCATAAAGAGATCTCAAAAAGTTTTGAGCAACTCATCTCTAATTGAATTGAAGGAAAAAAAAAAATAATCAAACCTGATCCTGGTTCCATAGATGCTCACATTTAAGCATAATGCAAATCTCCCATCTAATTTTTTAATCTGAATATTGTATTTCAGGAAGAGTGCAGCACATTCAAATAGACCATTGGCATCAATATGAAAGGTAATGACTTCCCAATGGAATTGTAACACTTGGCTCTTTGGCATCCAGTACTATAAACTAATAAACTGTAGGATGCAAATAAGCCCCAAGTTTTATCACTCCAAGTAGCCCAGGCAGTCACTATCCAATATACAAATACAAAGGATTAAGGCTATGACATTCACCAAATAATATGCATCTCATCATAAACTCAGTATGGATTTCTGTTCATGCAGAAGGCCACAGAAGGAAGCCATAACAATGAGGCAAGTACAGAATGGTTAGAAAACTGGAGCCAAAGTAACCTTCCTGAATGGTATCCTGCAACAGTCAATGCAAGTGTAACCACAGCTCAAGGAAAGCCAACAGAATTACTGCTGTGTTATGAGTTCACACCATTTGAATAAACAGCATAGGAATTCTTCTGTAAGAGTACTTGAAAAGGGAAAGCAGGAACATCCATCAACCAGCAGCACAGAACTTCATTTCCATTATCTTCATCTGCATTAGGGGAGAATGTTAACACGACTTCAAAACAATTAATTCAATACTAATTGGGACTGAGGAAGCTTATTCTATCTTTTATCCAAATACTGGTAGTTAAAAGGTGATTTTAATTGCCATAGTAATCAGATATAATGAAGAGCAAAACTGTTTCTGATTAAATAACATTTGCATCAGAATTGCTGTTCTATGCTTTTCAGCTCCTAGAAAGCTATCTTCAGTTCTTGTTTCCCCTCTCTTCTTCAGATATGCACATGGAGGCAATGCTGCAAGAATTTTGCAGATGTTAAGTCAGATGGAAGTCATGAAAGACTGAGTGTAAATGTATTGTAGCTCAGTCTGCTCCAGCCCCCAACAAATAGGAAACACTGCTGAATAAGGTATAAAGCTATAAAGAATATTCTCTTTCCATAGAGCTAGTGAACATAAAGAGATGGGATTGTTATGCCCTTTTCCTCCAGAGCTCCTCTCCCATAATGAGAATGGTTCATGATTTAGACTGAAATTTAAGATCTCTAGATATGAGTCACAGAAGCCTTTCTATGACTCCATACTTCACCAGGAAAATGGGTCTACAAAAGTACCTTACCAGGCCAGGAAATAAAACAAGCAGGTGCATAAATAATAGTAGAGTGAAAACAACACCAAAATGACCACATATTCTCAAGCCCTACAGCTACAACTGAGGAGATGGAGCTGACCACCCACAGTAACACTGTTTGGCAGTAACAGAGTGCAACCAGTTGCCAAAATTTCTTGCTCTGCTTTTGACTGCACCACAATTCAGTGAGAGATGTTCAGACACCACATCAGGGGAAAGCCTTATTAATGGTAGAGAATTTTTTAAATGGAGGTTTTCATTATAAACAGGAGGCCTCACTATAAATTGTTTTAAGGTGTAGTTTTAAATCAACAATATATGAAATACACTTAGTATCCCAAAGAATGCAAAATCCATTGACTACAACAGAAGAAACTTCTGATAGAATTTGCTTCAAAATAAACCACAGGCTCAAAAGATCTTAGTCTCATTTAGTATCTGTTTGTGTTTAACTGAGAACCACTTAACCATTCTGTATGTATTACTGTGCTTATTTAAACCCTGATATAATGAAGGTTTTCTGAGGCAAAGAGAAGTCCACTTGTTGGATAAGTTCCTACTCTACCCTTTTATTTTCTGTATGTTGATTTTGCCACCTGTCAGCCCACTTTCAGTTTTGCATGAAAAAACTATTACTTGGAAATGTGGACTTCTTTTTATGATTTAGAGTAACTTAATGTTTGTACATTGCTGTCATTTCATTGTTCATATGGAGTTGAGAGCTTCTCTATGTTTTATATTCCTCATTACTCCTTTGGAATGTTTAGCAGGGTTTCTATCAGTTTACACATAGTATTTACATGGCACCTCAGTTATACAAAGCACAACACACCAAACTGAGTAACCTGATTTTTACATTATTGGCAACTCTGAGGTTAGTTACTTCATTACTAGCTATTACACAGGACAGCTCTTGATTCTGGCCACACTGCAGTTTTCTGCTGAGTTACACCAAGAAACAGATATTAATTGAAATATTTAATCAATTCTAACCTGAATTCTCCAGTGGCCACAGTAGCTGCAGAACCAGGCAACAGCAAAAGAATACTTATTATAGAACAGGAAAATGTAGGAACTCTATTGCTCTGACCTGAAAGGCTCTAGCAATCTGTTAAAATTTTATTCTTGAAGATATAGCTGGAGAAATAACTGAAAGAGAGTTAGGTTAAAACACCCTTTGGGTGAAAATCACCTTGTCAAAATGACAGCTTGAGAGGACATCTGCCTCCTTCCTCTAAGTCTTGTGTGTCACATTCACTTAGACAAATTTACAAACTATTCATATAAGCAGCAATGAGCATAAAGAAGTAGAGGCATCATGAAAAAAAGTTACTTGGCAAAAACAGTTAATTGAATGTCAATGTCATGGAATCCTGTGGGGATGGAGCTACCCCCCTGCCTCCTACCAGGGCAAGAGCTGTAACATGTTAAATGGATATTGCAATATGTTTAAAAATTGGACAAAATATTTACTTCCCAGCAAATATACTTCCCTTAAGAAAACTTCATTATATCAGTGTGTATTGTTTTTTGTCAATAAACCTGGAACCACTGGTTTAGAAACATTAGTTCTTTCAATGGCAATATTGGTGCATTTGGTCATGTACAGTTATTCACATAGCTGCAGTTTCAGTAAAAAGGAAACAATGCAGAATTAAATTTTAGTTGTACTTGTTGTTAGGAAAAGTCTTTGATGATGAAAAGCAAAATGCTCTCAGTGTACTGAGGCATCTATGTTATTGCTAAGCATGATCTACTCCTCATCTGCTTAAGAAAATTCATGACTGAGCTGAATGTGTCACTTTGAACTCTTAGCTCCAGCCCTTAAACACAGATCCACTTACTGACAGTAATATCCAAGTGGGCTTCTCATCCTTTGCAACAGCTAATAAGACATGTTAGGTTACACTGTCTTAATTAGTAGTTTAAATTAACCTCCCTCAGTATGGCTTCAAGCACACTGGTAGAGGGGAGGGTGATGATGGGACATTTAGGTTCTTATGCAACTCACAGAAAAGTGCCTGTCCATGTCCCTATTGCAAAGGACTCAATTTTTTGGCACATGAGAAATATTAAAGAAAGATTAGACAAATGCTGAAAGAATGGAATAGAAAAGTCTTATTTGACATCTCCATGAGCCTAACCTCACAAAATACTAAAATCTATTTTTGCATCACCTGCCTTTAATTTTTATATTTTGTTTATTGTGAAACTGAAATTATTAGAGGACTCTTTATATGGTGTGAAACTTAAGCTTGCCACCTATAGAAAGCAACAGAATTGTTCACTAAAACTTATGCTACAGCATATTCCATGCAGTGTCATTGTCACTACAAGCAAGAATAATAGGTTTTGTGGCACCACTGTAGAAACCCTCCAAATCAGCCCTAAGGAAGTCACTTTAAAAGCAACAGAAACCAATCAAATAAACAGCAAATCTCTGAGGCTTTGTGGCAAAGTGATGTACACAAACACACAAGTCTTTTTAGCAGGTTCTTAAAGAATCTGTTCTCTATCATTGTATTCAAGTTACAGTACATTAATATAAATTCATTTTTAAAGCTCAGAATGAAAAGAATGATGTACTGGGAAAAACAATTTATCAGAGTCAGGAAATACAACAGCAAATCTAAGTTATGATCTCTGAAAATGTAATTAATATTACATGGAAAGCAATCACAGATGATTTTTCACTTGTTCTCACTTTGCCCACTTTTGCCTTTGCAGATTTTTATATATATGGGTTGCCCATTTTTACCAAATTTAAACTATGAAATTAGTGAGCACAAGAAAAGCACAAAGTTGTGACACCTGTGTACATGTATCAATAAAGATAGAACAGCACTACCTGCTGAGAACCCTGTAAATATGACTCAATCTGAACTGGCAATGCTTAAACAGATGATATATTTCTAAGATACATGGGTACAAGTGTAACTGCAGAGTCTAGAGAAACGTGGTTGCCAAACAGGAAGGGGAGGTTGGTTGGCTAACATTCCTTGAGGGCTGCCTGTCTGTGCACAGGTCATAGATTTTCAGCAGTGATGGGAAATATACTGATATGTCAGAAATAGTGGCATTCCATATATATGCAACACCAAATGTCCTTAGTATTATCTGACAATATTTTTGCACCATTGCATTATCAGTGAAGGAAATTCTGACCAGTACTTTGCTTCCACAGTCATCCTCTGAAATGCTGGGGTGCATCTGTTTCCTGGTCTGCTATTTCTCCAGTATTTTTAATCCTTCCATAACCAGCCTTTACAGATGCTGTCTATACCCCTTTGAAAAGCAGTGCTAGTTCTAAATTTACTCCCATTTGGTCCATCTCCAGCACAGCACTGTGTTAGCTGGTCATAACTATATGCTTTACTGCCACATCATCCTCACACAAAGTTAATACATCACCACATCTTCCTTAAAGTTCATCCTAACCAACAAACAAACAGGATTTTTCCATGAGTATGTACCTGTTAAGACTGTTTGGTGGATAAAAAGGACAAGTGTTTTATAGCTGGATCTGATTAGCAGATTAACATCAACTCACAGTAACTGAAAACAAAAATCACAGCCTCAGTAAACTTGCACAATCCAATGTACCCTCTACTTGCCTTTTGAAGTCAGAGAGGTAAAGAAGAAAACCTGTATTTTACACCACTGGATATCTGCACAGAACTGACTGCTATCACTGAGGACCTCCTCCTGCTTTCTTACTTTCTTCTCTCTTAGGGTGGCCTTGTGCAAAATACAATATTCTCCAAGCTGACAAGCTCAACACATGGCTTTTTATCATACTGAAATGTCACTCTGTACTTGGGCTCCAAGCTCAACCCCATTTTCCAGCTCCTAATAGGACTGTTGGGAAGACATCCATTATAACATGGAGTCAACCAAGCCCAAAAAGAAAGACATTAATTGCCACACTACCTTAATTATGGAGATGTTTACAGAATGAAATTAACAACAAAGAAGGAAAATGCTGCTTCTTGGAAGTAAATCCATGTTAAAAAAAAATAATTATTAGCTGCTGCAAATGAAAATAAGCAAACAATTCACAACAGAAAACCCTGAAAGGAACATTACACACATTAAGTGGGATATATGGAATGACACCATCAGGTAGGCTACAACAAAATAGAATTTTTACTAAAAAAAGTTAACCTTTATTTTGGGCTTTCAAAACAAGACAGCATCTTGATCAGGAACAGCCTTCAGTTTGCAACTCCTTACCTTTTTTCTTTTAACAAATCTCTCAACTGAAAGTGATGGCCTTACCTTTGTTCATATCAATCAACATTTGCTTTTTCTTCTGTCTCTCCAGTTTCTCTCGTTCTGCCTTCTCTTTTGCCAGCTTGGCTCTCTTCATTTTCTCCTCCATTTCTCTTCTTTTGTTGTTTTCTTTCAATGCTTCCTGCATTAGAGAAAATGAACACAGTAGACTGAGAAAAACTTGAAAGAGGGGAAAAAAAGCAACTTTGTTTCCACAGATAGTGCGTTTACATCCAGTGAGGGGAGAAAAAAGCTGTGCTCCTCCCAGTAGGCTGCAGTCCTTCAGGATAAACCTGCTCCAGTCTGGGTCTCCTCCATGGACTGCAGGGAAGTTCCTCCTCTGGGGCTCGGGGCACCTCCTCCCCTCCTCCTTCTCTGGCCCTGGTGTTCCCAGGGGTGGTTTTTTACACTTTTTTCCCCCTCATTCCGCACTGCATTCAACATTTTGCCCTTTATTCACCAGGTTTTTACAGGCCTCACTGCTGGGCTGGGCCCTGCACTGGGGCTGTTGTGGAGCAGCCCAGAACCGGCTGCATCTGGCTCGGGGCAGCCCTCCCAGAGGAGCCCCTGCAGTCCTCACTACTCCACTTACCCATCACGTCACAAATACCTTCACAACTCCTTCTACATTGCCTACTCCCCCCAAGAGAAATATCTGAAGTCCCCTAAGCTGTTCCCCAAGATCCTAAATTTCTCCTTAGTTTCACCTTTCCTAAGATTCATTTATCATGAAGAAATTCACTAAAATTCATCATGATGGAATTTCACCTAACTTCTCAGACAGACATGACAAATGATAGGGATAATTTTCTTATTTATATTCACAACAGCTATAAATTTATAGCTCCCTTTCCTCTCCCCAACTCACAGTATTACTAACATCCTCTACCTCACAGTACTCTAGGTCTGGGCTTCAGGTAATTTGGGGGGTTCCAACAAGTCGTAATAACAGTAAAGAAGATATTGGATTCAACAATGTCCAGAATTAAACATGGCACATGCTCACTAATGGTGTTTCAACATCAATATTTACTTTATTTGCTACACAATTTAATCATGTCTTAAAAACTATTTTATTTCTTTGTGGGTGTCTTTGCATATATGCAAGACAATATATCTGTTATTGTTCCACAAGTAATTTGTAATTCAAGACTTCAAATATAGAATATTCACTCAAGCAAAGGACAGCATATTTTAGTCTGGATATGCCATTTCAAGAGTTTACTGAGTTAAAATGCTACATACAGCTCTTTTAATAGCTGATACTGTTCTGTAGAGATCCCAGATACTACAGTTACCACTGATTGTTATTTGTGGACACACCTGAAAACTGGACCAAGAACTGCATTTGCTGTACCATCACATAACCCATCACACTGAGAAACACCTTTTCTTTCAGAAAAAAAGAATTGACAATTAAAGGAGAAAAATCAATGTTTTATCCTTTTTGGTTTTGGACAGTTCTGTCTCTGCACATTCAATCACACTTGACAGAGATTTCATTTTACTGCAGCTTCACAGACTGTAATGAAAGTAAATGCCCACAATCTTATGAGAGACAGCAAATAAGAAATGTCATGGCTGAACTAGTAGCCCACTAGCTGTTGACATGCTATGATTAGATCATAGATTGTGTCACATTTTCTGACTGGAAGACTACAGTAGGCTGAACTAAACAAGCTCTAAAGTTATTGTATCAGGAAATTCACTGAGAGTCAAAATCTACAAATCCTAGCTGAAGGGAAATTATATGGAAATAAAGATTGCAGTGCATAAAATATGCTGGCTAGCAATGATGATTCAAACAAAAGCCATTCAAAATAAAGCTTTAATCTTCCTGAAGAACAACATCAAGATGATAAAATACCGGTAACTGTGAGAGAGAGCCTGTCTACATCTACCTACAGCCATCCCTTCATATAGATGCAAACCAATCATTCCAACACACACAGCACAGGAAACAGAAAGAGGTCAGATGGTCTTGTCCATTATTTCTTAAACATTGACATTAAGTTTTTCTTTTCTTCCATGCTATGAATGCTTGGGTCTCTCTCCAGAGTTTATATAGAGGAAGAGTTGGGCACAAGTACAAATCCACCAAGTGCTAACCTGAAATACCAGAGATTTTTCCAAACAACTTGTTGCTACAACAGGTACAGGTTGCAGCAAAAGGGCAATAACAACACCCAGCACTTTCTGCAGAGGTCCAACTGGGCACTCTGCAAGGCAGGAGAGAGAGAAAACCCTGCAAGACATCACAACACCACACCTCTGGTGCTCGTGGTCCCTAAATTGACCTATTCCCCAGCAATACCCCTTCTGTGCAGGTTTGCAGGCTAAACTACCTACAAGTCAGAGAACAGTAAAAAATAGCTCTGTAATTGGCATTGCTTTTAAAAAGGAGGGAAAACACAAACCAGTTTTGTTACTGCAGTGTAGCTCAACGATGACAAAGCACATAGTAGTGTACCTAGGCATACACTACACAACTATATTGATTCCCCAATTAAAGGATAAACCCAAGCAAATGCAACAGTTTCAAATCAGATAAATGACACAAAGCAAGCAGCAATTCAGTTAAGAATAAAAAAGCCTTCCCAACAGCTTTGGAAAACAACTTGAGAAGTATTCATCTGGATACTGTCTTTTCAAAACATGTAAGTGCATGAAGAAACTGAAACCATTTTCAAGTGAAACCCAAAATAGACATATATTTTAATGTATCCAGCCCCTATTTGTGACACTGCATTTCTGGTTAGTGGCAACAACATGCAATTTTGCCAAGTCAACTGCAAATTAAAAGTTGGAAGTGTGGGGGTGTGGGAGGTTTTGTTTGTTTTGCTGTTGTTTGGGGTTATTTTTAATTAAAAATAATCCAACTCATCATGTCAGCTAACACAGAAGCAGATTTAGCAAGGAATATTATCTCTTGCTATCTCTTGAAAGGCCACATAGCTTGATGTTCTCTCTTGTGTTTATTAGGATTCACTGAGTAAAGCTCTTGTACTCAGGATTGAGTACAGCTTGCCTTCCTTAAGCAGCAAATAAAAAATGCATTCTGTACATATCTTAGGTTTTGACAGACAGACAGACATTCATACATCAACATAGTAGTAAATAGTCTCTCAAAGGTAAATTATTAAAAACAAGAAGAAAGAAAACAAACTGTAATGCACAAGTCTCCCCGGGCATTAAAGATGCAGTTGGCTATGAAGCGGTCATGCACCAATAATGAAGGCTGCCTGTGATCCCTCAGGCCTTCCCTCAATTTGCCTTGCAACTATAAAATATGTGAACTGAAGTTCCAGAGAAAATAAATAAATAAATAACTGTTTCCCCCCCAGTCATAACTCATTAGGAACAACAAACTCAGATTAACTGGAATTTAATCTGCAGAAATAAAGAGAGTTAAAATACAGCAGACTGAACAATCAGTTTACATGTAAAAGAAAACTTTCATGAGTATTCCTTGGAGGGTAACATATTCAAATACATTGTTATCCTTAGGAAAATAATCAAGAGAGCTGCTATGAACTTGTATTAAACAAGAGCAGGCAAACTGAATTTCCTGATGGGTGGTCATGAAATAGGAAGTAGAAAAGATGATGTTTGAGATACTGCCCTATGGTTCATGCATCAGGACCATTACATCTGACAGGAACTGTCTTTGGCATGCCAGTACAGATTAAGATGTTTGGCAAGTGTAGCTGGTACTTGGATATCCAGGTAGGGAGAAGGATTTTGCTGCTAGCTCATGAGCTGTGTTAAAATGAAAACTTAAAGCTGTCTAGCAGTGTAAGGGAGAGGAGGTTTTCAGTTTTTACTGAACCCATTTTAAGGCTACCAATGAAAAACTGTATTGTATGTCTTAATTACTGTTTGAATAATTACTAAATAGCCCTCAAGTGGACAGATTTGAGATTGTCTTAATAGTTCCTTTAAATCACTATTTGAATTCCAGAGAAAGCAAGCATGCCTTTTTTCAGGTTATTCCTGAAATACACAAACATCATTAACAAAATTTATTACTGTCATTTATAAGGATTGGGTACAATCTGAGAAGAGAAAACCAAAGCCCACAGCAGATGAACTATTGTTTTGTTCCAAAAGTGATCTTTCTGGATCAAAGAAAAGATGAATCAATAGGTTGGTATGTGAAGTCTTCATCATGCAAGTGTATCCATCCAAGGAAAATCTGTTCCTACAAAAGCCTAAATCCAGTAACTTTTAATTTGTTTTTATTTCTTTTTTTTTTAACAGCAAGACCTTGAATGTGAGGTATTCAGAAGTTTTAAAGTTTCTGGCTAGAAACTCAACAAACTGTAATAAAGGCTGTGAGAATACACATCATGCAGTGTATATTGATACAAAGTATTTAAATAACAAAACAAAACTGCCTGGGTTTGACAGATTTTTGCATGTTTCCTTCAAGACAGGGCTGATGGACTATCAGAAGAAAATGTTCTAGAGGTTGTGTGGCATTACACAAAGAAATGCAAAAAGTGAAAAAACCCAACACTGAAGGGATACACTTATTCATCTGAATATTTTTTCTTGAGGTTTCTTACACCTTCCACTTCATGCTTCATGTTATATTTTGACAGGATAATCCAATTCCATTAGCTGCCTTTGGATTCTCCTAAACGTGATAAGCAAGCAAATACCAACTCAAGGAAGTGAATGAGCTATAATTTACTACAACATCAGCAATCTAATTGAAGATGCAATAATGCAGTGATCAATCTGAAATCACAATTAAGACAAACATGGATTCAAATTATCAAATTATCTTAATATGATATATGAACAAACAGAATGATGAGGCTAAGACTATATGAAACACCCTTCAGATTCCTCCTAACCCATGCCAACTTTTTAGAATTCTGTTAGGTGCAGATGGATGCATCTGTAGCCTCTAAGCACCTGCTATGGAAAGGTCTCTTTTAAACTTAGAATCTTGCCCAGGGGAGTCACTTGGAGCAAGCAATAAAGTCTACTGGTTTCCAAGAGGTTTTCTACATCTGGATTACATTCAGAACTGAAGAACTGCAAAAGTCAAATTCCCAAACAATTCCTGGCCTCCAGAGTGGAATGAGGATTCAAAAACCTCACTTAAGTATTATAAAGTTCCAAGATAATGCCTGAGAATAAAGATGTTGTTCAGCTGGACTCGCTGCCATCAGCACTGAGTGGAGAGTCTGTTTAAAGCTACCAAATGAAAATTCTAAAGGTAAGTTTTAAATCCTGTTCCTTTTCAAGATTAAGAAACTTAACTTCACAGTTTTCTCCAGCTCATGTTTTCTTATGCTACTTCTCAAAATGTTACTTAAAGGCATTACCACTGTGAAATATGACATCTGTTGCTTTTACTCCATCCACACGGGCAAGCGTGTCACCACAGAAACTTGTCAGACATAAATCCCAGCCCCATCTTTGCTACCTGTGATTTCTACACTTGCCTACCTTCAACTGTTTGAAAATGCAGAGTACTGTAATTCTGTTTAATTTCTTGTACTATTGTTTCTTTTTACATCTTTTGGATGCCTTCCAAGAGAAATGCCATCCTTACCTTTTGTATCGTGGAGTAACTACTCACCTAGCAGTACTAACAGCTTGTTAATAAAGCTGATGAGTTACCACTCCTACATGAATTCTTTTGCTTCTGATTCCACTACTTACAAGCTTTCCTAGCCTGCATTTAGTTCTTGATTTGTTCAATACCATGACTGAAAAAAGTCTTCCTCAGCAGTGGCTGAATGTATACAGTCAGATGAGAATTTAGAAAGCTTACAAAAGGCTCTTTGTGTGAGGTTTTGGGGCAGGGAGGAGGAAAGGCTTGCTATATACTGCCTGTTAATAAGGACAATGTTTCACTTTTGATACCACCTCTTGGGAAATTTCACTGAAGAAAACACTCCTTGCTCATTATTCTTTATTTTTTCATAGCTTCCTGCTACCTAGAAACTGTTATCTTTCAGGCTACATTAAGGAATTGTTACTTTTTAGGCAGAAGAGAGAAACTGTATTCCCAGACAAATAACCAGGAAGAACAATGAATAAATACAGCCTTTCTTTTAAACCACTCCTGAATTACAAACTCAATTTATGGGTTGGAAAGCTGGGAATTCAGCTTGACTGTGTATTGTGTTTCACAGTAAATCATATGTTTATTATGTATTAAATTAGGTATTGTATATTCATTGATTTATAGTATTGTAGCCAATGACCTGCTGCCTTTCAAGGGACATTTCAAAGAAGCCACAGAAAAAAAAAACATTCCTGAGTCATGGAGCTTGAAATTTACATTGAAGCAAGTTACAAGCAAATAAATATTAGCTAGAAGAAAAGGTCTTACAGGTACATTTATACTCAAGATGCTGAATCCACTGTGGGGAAAAGTTTGTTCTTATGAAGGCAGCATAACAGATGATCTGTTTCCTGTCTGGTACAGGAGGGCATCAATCTTACAAAATCTTGGAAGACCAGGGTAGTGGTCACCCAACAGGAAGTATGTAGTTTACTGATCATTTAATGTGTCTTATCATTCTGGGGAGATTTTCACTTTCTGGATCTTGTATTACAGGGTCACTGTAAAATCTCCCAGTGACACAGTAACCATCAATCAATAGTGCTGATACAAAAGGGCAGTTTATTTCATTGGCCTTCTACAAGAACACATCTCTCATACTGCCAGTTGATGAGTTACTCACATCTGCTCGAATATTTACTTCTACTAGAATACAACCCTTTTCACTAAGCACATTTATACTGTAATTTAAAGATTTAATTCCTTATTCAATGAGCTGCATTTACCCAGATGTGAGGGAAGCAGTCACCACTGACAAAACTGTCTGCCAGATATAAAACCAGATCACTTCACCAAAAGAAAAAGGGTTTTTTTCTCTGCATTTCATAACAACTGTGCCCATAAATGTAGGCATGACAGATTTGGTGGATATTTTTAAATACTCTAGCACCAACAGAAACAAACATTTATAAAGTGACAGATTAAAAATATTTCAGATGTTTTGCTACAAACTGTGTGAGACAGCAGGTTAAAGTGAAGAACCAAAACAGAAAAGAACTTACATCTTGCTTCAAGCAATTGATTAATCATTATTTGACAAGAGCCTGAATCTGTATCAAACCAAAAAGTATTAGGTTGCAATTGTCCTCCAGGACAATATAAATTTCTCTTTACTTTTAATGGAAGAAAGGACTAAATTAAGAAAATAAAAAAAAATTTCTTCCTCAAAATAGTCCTAAATATAACAGGTACATTGTTATTCAGTGGATCTACTAGCTTAATTGCAAAAAGAATAAGTAAACAAACTTAAAAACAAATCCCTCTTATTGCTACTTTTGATTCAATTCATCTGCAATTGTCAGCTCTAAGAGAAGAGTAAGTACCTTTTCTTCCCCCTGCCCACAGGCTTGATTTTGGATTGTGCTCCATTTACAAAGGAAAGTCATGCTGAAGTGCTGTATTTATTTCTTGTGCTTTGCCTTGAATACAATGAGGTTATCAAGACACACTTAAGCACAAAATCAAAGTAGTAAACACAGTCAGAAGTGACAAGTACTAGGAAAGATCTAGTTAAAAGCCCACTTCAAAGGTTTAAATATTCTACCTTATTTTAGGGGAAAAAATAAGACTGAGGAAGCAGCAGCAGAGCCATGAGGGGACCATGAGGGGTAAGATCCCCCTAACTGTAAGAGGCAGAGGGGAAAAGGGATGCAAACTTTATTTCATTGCCTCATTACACCCTTGGCTCTAATTATGTATCCTGCAAATGTAGTTAGAGAAATCTGGGGATAAAATGGAAGCAGATATAGAATAAGAAACAACCAAATTCTGTTTCTTCTATCTACATCTATAGGTTGATTCATTGTATTGCAGCTCAATGGACTCAAATGGCTCACAAGCAATTTTTGGTTAGATGATTGGTCAGAGATGTTGTACAATTATTTGGCTATTTATAATCATATGTTGGGCAGTGTTAATGTGCCACAGACTGTGATTTCCCAATTAGTAAGTGCTTTTTTCTCTTCCTAACATCACAGAACAGCCAAAAAAAAATCCAAAACAAAAGAAACAAAAAACCCCAACCCCAAACCACCAACTTATCTTCTCTCACACTAAGGTAGATAGATGCTGATAACAGCTAAATACAAAAGATTAATTTGACACTTGACTGGAAACTTTGTATCTGGACAGATTTTAAAGACATAACCAATGAACCAATAAAATGTCCACAAATAAGTCAATTTCTGGAATAACTGCCCATTGCTGGGAAAGGCACAGAAAATGTTCCAACAGCAATCAATGTGCCTCACAAAGAAACTGAGAAAAGCCAGTTACAGTATCAGCCCACACTGCCTGCTTATAATTTCCTTTCCTCCTGTTGTTTAGGGACTAACAGAATAACAACTTATTTATATGGAAAATTTTGTTGGAAAATAACTTTAAGAGAAACTACTGGACCCAAAGGAATATCCCTGTATTGCTGATACATTTTGATCAGAAGAGTGAAGGATGAAAAAAACAACATTGACTGTTCCAGAATTTTTTTTTCCTCATATACTCTACATTTTGTGATTCAGCCTAACAACTTCTGAATGCTTAGACCCTGTGGAGGTGCATTTATTAAATACTGTTTCTGTCCAACTTGCAAAAGGCAAACAATTGGAAAAAGATACATGAACATCTGGGTTTTATTTCAATAATAAAACAGGCATTTCCCATTCAGTTTGTCTCACTTCCTCCAATGACCATCAAAAGTCTTTAACATGACTTTTCAAAAGACCAGCTGTTTCCTTAACATTAAAATAGCTTGATATGAGCATAAGACACACACATATCAAGCTCCAAATGTACTTTAATGTATGTGTGTACATACACGTACAAACACAGAGAATTTTCTCTGTGACCAGGGGATATGCCATGCAGAATATATTCCTGATTCAGGTTTTAGATTCATCTTTAAAAACATTCCTATACATTCCATCTTCTTCAATTATACTAGCTGAATTGCATTATTCTGTAATATGAGGTGTTCTTATCTTTAGTTGCAAATGTAAGAAGGAAAAAATGTCACTACAATCAGCCAATTTAGTCAGTCTCTTGCTTTTATATAATGGAATCATATGCATAAGCAAAGGGAAATATAAGTAACAGCTGTTGTACAAAGGTACTAGAAGATATGTGAAGATTTTCTGAGGGGCTATGTTGAATTTTAAGTGCTCACCTAGGTCAGTTATCTCAAACCATATACACTGTACTTTCAACTAAAACCCAATGTATATGTAAAGCAGTCACTGTCTGTAACTGACCTTCAAGGGAAACCTTCTCAAGGCACAAGAATAACCTAGGAAGCTGAGAAGATGAGGTAAGGTAAGGGTCAACTTGGCTGAACAGGGAACTCCTGTTGAGAGGAGCTCTGACACGAAACAGAAACACAGAAAGGATGGCTGTAGTGTCCAGGAGGAATACTGCCTAGAGAGGGAAGTAATTAAAAAAGTCAAAGCTCAGATGGAGATAAAACTCTCAAGGGATGCCAAAAAGCAGCAAGAAAGGCTTCTATAGCTACAAGGACAGACAAAGGAAGATGAAAGAAACTGTAGGGCTGCAGCTGAATGGAGCATGAAACCTAACATCAAAGGAGCTGCTGAGGTAGTCTGGGCTGCCTTCACCTCAACCTTTGCCATCACTGTCTCACAGGCAGCTCACTGGTGGCACTGCAAGACCTCTACTTCATCAAAAAGTTGTGGGACTCAAGGGACATCCTCAGTGCCTGGAAAAGGCAAACAACATGCATATCTTTAAAAGTGAGGAAAGCTTTGTGAAGTACACACTAGTCAGCCACTGCTTCTGTCTTCAGGAAGATCACAGAGCACTTTCTTCTGGAAGCTTCCTCCAGCTGCATAAAGCACAAGGAGAATGGAAACAGCCACACTGGGCTTCTCAAGGGAAAATTTACCTCACCACCCTGACTGCCTTCTCTAAGGAGATGACCAGCTCTGTGAATGAGGGGAAGGCATCAATGGATGTTTTTTACTTTGGCTTTAGCACAGCCTTTAATGTAGTCTCCCAAGTCTCCCACAGTCATGGCACCTTCATTCACACTTGAAACTCAGCAGGAGAAGGTCCCATGAAGCTTGAACTAACTTATACACTAGCCCTACTTTGAGCAGGATGTCAAACCCCATGACCTCCTTAGCATCCCCCTCCAACCTAAACCACTTTATGGTTTGTCTTGGTTAGCAACAGAAACAGAAGCAGCAATCTGAAGAACTCATGAACTTCTATATTAAAATTGCTACTAGAAGAAGAAACAAACAAGCTTTATCAATAAACAGGTATTGGCAAAAACATAGGAGAGTGACAAACAAGAAGTAAGTTATCAGTATACCAAAGATATCTGGAATTACACATCAGCCACTTACCAAAATACTAACAATGTTAATGGGACAACTGGGAGGAAGCATGCAGTCATTACAATAGCCTAAACTGGAGAGATTTAATAAACATGCATGCACTAGGGAATATCTGGAGATGCTGTATATCTTGAGTCTTTTCTGATTGCTCCTGAATTCTTACCAGTGGGTATGAAATCCTACAGTAAATTCCACAGATTTTTTTTTGGACAAATTCCACAGTGTCTTTTTCCTTTTGGGAAACTGCTCACAAGCATCAACATGTTGCAGAAAATCTTGATTCCTTTAGTAATTTTTTTCCTTATTAAAAAACAAATAAAAATACTGTACTGTGAATTTTTAATGCTTGCCCTAGGCCCTTCTCAAGTATCTGGAAAAAATTAAATCCCTAAACAAGAATCTTTATGCCACTAAAGTCTACAAGGTTCTGCTCTAGTGGATAATATAAGTCAAGAAATTCTCAGAAGACCTAATTACAATTACTCCTCCTCCTACTGTATATATCTGAACAAGTGAATTGATGGAAGCATGAATGATGCCAAGGAAAAGAAAGTGTCTCCTTAAGCTACATAAACCTCAGATTTCACTTTTTTATATTAAGTATTAGTACTTAAATTAGTTTGCATCCTACATAAGGTCCAAGTTCATTTCCTTATTTAATAACTTCTTTTAAAAGAAGAAGAGGCTTGAAAGATAAAAGGACAGGTAAAAAAGTTTCAAGATCACAGCATCTGACAGATACAATTCACTATTTAGACCAACTACTTAGCATTAGAACATTATCCTAGCAAATCATTATTTCCACTTCCTGAAAGTATAAAGCAGTGCAACCAATCAGCCCTACTTTTCTGCAAACTCAAAGGCTATTTGTGGCATGTCTCTTGTATTGGGAATGCAAGTTGAATATTCCAAATCAGTATACAGAACTAGGGAATTCTGTCTTGATAAACTAGGTGAATTTACAGAGATTTGGTCTTTGGGATAGTTTTCCACCCTAGAAAAGCATTTTCTACCCCATGGCAGGGGGGTTGGAACTAGATGATCTTCAAGGTCCCTTCCAACCTGAGCCATTCTATGATTTTACTGCAGTATGTTATTATTGGATAAAGCACAGGAATATCATACCAACAGCCTAAGAACTGAACACACATAGGTTTGTAGAAACCCCAGAAGCAAAAACACCTGGTGGATTGTGACTTTTGCTGGGAGAAGTAACAGAAGTTTGCAGCTGTGATGACTTCCCCTTAACACAGAAGGCTCTTGACATCGAGTAGGTAGTAAGACAGCTATGTCTTGCAATGCATTAATTTATTGAGTGTATTTACACCTCAAGATGAAGGGTTCTGATGAGACATCAGCACAGGACAAGGTCATAGCAGGAACTGTAAGAATGTATAGGTGACATTATGATGATCCACATTAACTGGCAAGTGACTTCTAGTTTGTGACCAACTACACAGTGCCTACCAGAATGCCTTACTCTTGACTTGTCCGCAGCTCCTGCTTCTATCAATATGTTAAGAAGAAAGCAAGTAAGCTCATTAAAATTGATTTAGTATATAAGTGAAATATGAAAATGATTACATTTGAAAAAAGCAGAATAGTTACAATCTGCTGAAAAGGCACAAAACTGACTTGCTCAAAATCAAATCTAGCAGAGGAAAAGGATTCAGCTACAGAGGGTGTTTTAGCTGTGCCAAACTTTTTCACAATAGCCTCTGCCCTTTCTATTAAATAATAACAACAATATCAAGGCAAGACTTCAGTTTGTTTTGAGCACTGTCTAGTACTCAGAACACCACATGTATTTGTGCACTCATATATAAAGAGTTAAGGAGATTCTAGTAAATAAAACCCAGATAAATTTCTCAGTATAAATGATTCATAGAGAAATATTTGCAGAAGATGCATACACATGTATAGAGGTAACCAGAGGATTATGTGTACACAAAATAATTAACAGTAGTTTGCACAAGTAGTCTCAACACCTTCATTACTGTGATTGCTATAGCTGTTTAAAAATAAACTGCCTTATAATGCTTAGAAATTAAGTCATAACTGTCCTAATCTTTGACATCTTCCTAAAACAGTGAGAACTTGCTATCTGCAGCTTTGTTCTAAGTAGAAATGAAGTGAGCTCATACACTGAAGAAAAATTGATTCTCATTAATTAAAATTTTCCTGTGACTAAATATGTCACCTGAACAATCTAGATTGCAATGCATGTGGACAAAATATTCCACCAAATGTTCCTGAAACAGGACTAAATGAGGTAAATTAGCAAATATTTGAAATAAAGAAAAAGTCAGGGCAATTCAAGTCAAACAAGAATCATCTCTTAAATAAAGGCACCAGAGATGCACTGAAAATTAAAATTGGCAGGCTATTCTCACAAATACTTTTTGTGAAATTTGGCCAAGTTTTAGACATGGATAGCCAGCAGCAGAGTCTGGATATTGTGCAGAAAGTACAAAAACTTCATAAAATTCACCCAGATTCTGTCTTTGCAGATAGTGGGACTGAGATCATAAGAAGCTGCACTGCACCTCCATACTGCTGGAAATTTGGCACAGCAAGTCTTGTGGTGACTCCTTCAGACCAAGTGTTTTAAATCCAGGACTTGCATTTACTTGCTCCTATGTTCTTTAAGTTATCAAAATAATGGACAAAGGTAATATGTATTACAACTAATTAATTACAATTAAGTATTACATTTACACCATAGAGCCATTATATGGAAGGCAAAAGGACTGAATAACCACTCACTTCTACAGAATACAACATTAATGTAGACCATATAAAACTATTGTACCTTGAAAATCAGAGATTTGCCCTCTGTATGAAGACACACACTTAAATCTCACAGGATTCCTTTTTCCTTAACTAGCAATCAACAAATATGGATAAAATGGAGCTAGCTAGATGTATTTCATCTCCTTATAAAAATAATTAGCAAGCCAATCAGTTATAGCCACACAAAAACAAAGTGCTATTGAAACCATACAAAAAAATGTATCAGTACTACATCATATAGTCCAGAGTTCACAGCACTGAGAGAAGTCAACAGTCAAATGATTACCACTCCCATTTTTTAACATCTTAAACAAAGCTATCTGCTTGAAATAAAGACCTTTCACATGTGATTCAGTAGCACTCCCAGCCCTAAATTCAACACTTCTCTCTTACAGAATTATTTACAGAAATTCATTCTAAACCAGAACCAAGGAAAATTTCATCTGTTCCTGGAACTGTGATGTACACAGAGAGGTTTATTTTCTGCTTTTGGTTCATTTGGAAAGGCCACAACAGTATTCCAGCTTTGTTATCAGAAAGAGTTACTGCACTTCATCTATAATTTCTCATGTTTACACATGGAAAACCTGAAATACCACTTCCCCCTGTCTGTGGTATTATTCAGTCACTGAATAATGTCTCATGAATATTCCCCCTGGAAGCTGAAATATAACCATTGAAGATCAACAGGCCATCAGCCAGGGATTTAGGAAGTCAAAAGGAAGGAAAATAAAAGTAAGCAATTGGAAGCATTTTTACTCTCATAATTATGTTTTCTAGAAGACAGTCACCCTCCAGCTCCTATCACCTTCATAGCAGTTTAGAGACATGCTTGAGGACAGATTTTCACCACAGTATTTGCACATTGCTAGTCTGGAGTTTGTTTCAAGTAGCTACAAACAAGTAGAATTCCTAATTCTTTGAAAGTGCAAGCCTTGGATTTATGGAAAAGTAAATGCACTGAAATACCTCATGGCAACTAATCCTGCTCTTGACAAGTCTTCAGGCAGCTGTGTTGGCATACTTACTAATTATAAAAGAATTGGTGATGTGCTTACAAAAAACAACCCTGCACCAACAATTTCAGCTGATTTAAAAGGAAGAGCTGAATGTATTGTCCTGAAAGTTTTCCAATAAAGTAAATTTGGCATGAAACCCATGTTTTAAATGAGTTATTCCTCCACTACACTGAAAGTCCTTCTTGATTACATGATAAAAATAAGTCAGTGGCTGGCAACAGACAGCTCAGTGAGGCACAGCTGTATGTATGGTAAACAGTGGTATTTCCAAGTGATGTTAATATTCTCTAGAGACACAATGTGACATTCCAGGCATCTGTTTTCCTTATATACTTCCTATGGTGCAGCTAATTTTATGGCTCCAAGATAGTCACTGGGAAAGTGACATTAAACCCATTAAACAACTTAGCTGTTTAAAAAGAAATTCTGAAATTTCTTCATAAAAAAGCCATCCTGTGACATCAACCACTCTGGATGACTGCAAGTAGCAATATAAGCATCCAAGTGAACTTCCTGAGTTCTGGCAGCAATACAGAGCTCATCTTGAAAGTCTCAGCCTTAGCATCACAGCACTATTAAGGTTATCAGCCAGATTCTAACACAACATGATGCTGACATGTCCATTCAGGTCTTGATTTTACCATGTTCTTCAGCAACATGCCTGTTTGGTGTGTGTCAACCAACATGGAAGCTTTTAAAAGAGGAAAGATATTTTCTAATTATCCATATGTCTCAACCTCACTGGCAGCTGAGTTGGCAAGTTACAAACTGAAGGATGAAAGCTATCAGTGACCAAAATCTAATACTGGAATCATTGATCCAATATCCTGCCAGGAAACAAACAAAATTAACTATAACACAAGAAATAAAGAGAAGAGGAAAGAATTAAAACTGGGAGAAAGAAGATACCAGAGTATGGATAATATTTCACAAACATTACTCACCAAAAACAGAGTTCTGAAGTTGCTCAGATCACCAAAGAATTCTTCCATGCTTATTACTTTGGGATCAAAGGTGAAGTATTCTCCCAAATTTTCATACAATTTAGTCATGTTGTTGTGCATGTTGGACAATTTTTCATACTGCTCTCGTGCAGTCTCAGCAAAGCTGTAAGCTTTTGTTAAGGAAAATGATTCACATGTAATCCAATTTAACAGGAAAATAAAAGTGAAGAAAATTCAGCAGAGAGGTTACAACTGGCAAATCTGCTACTGTTGTTTTGATTTCAAATATGACATTTGTAAGCATTAATGTCTACATGTCCCCAAGTTCATAACACCATAAGGTGGTAGCACACTTTTCCATCAAAAGACCCCTTTCCAATATGAGTAGCTACTATTCCTGGACTCTACAACTGACTTTATAACATTTCCAAGTATCTTGGACATTTTTCTTCAAATAAATGGTTAATTTTGTAAAACAGATTCTATGAAAAGACACAATGAAAATTAGTTTGGTATAAGAATCTACAATGTCCAACTCTGCTCAAGTGATGTCATGCCCCCCACATTATAGTTCAGCTCATGCCTCAGGCTTCCTGTACAAGGTACACTTATTTGGGACATGCTCTCAACTAGGTAATTTCAAAGAACTTATGAAAATGAAATATTCACCCACCTGCCCCAGTTAACTGACAGTCAGCTTTGAAAAATGATTAGTAAGAAAAACATCATGGAACAACAGAAGTCTTTTTTTCCATTGGGAACTGTGGAAGTCTAGAAACAAAATTGAGATTGACTTTCATCCCAGCAGTCATCATTAAAACTTTGCCATAATGTTTTTGAATAGAAAAATGTAGCATTTTCTTTCTCCTCATATGAAAAATTACCTTTAGAACAATTCATTTGCAAACAAAGGAAGGGTGCAAGCTACTGAGGGAAATATTAGTTTGCCTTGAAGCAAGTAGGTTTCAGTCTGCTGTTTTCTTCTGTGGTGATTCTCTTATACACACAAAGATGCAAAGCCACAATCACTGTGGAAAAAAAAAAAATCAGCTAGTACAGAACTAAACTAGTTCTGCTGATACTGAATTGTAGCTGATGAAAGGGTTGTGCTGTACAGATCAAAACCCAAGAAAAAAAAGACACAAGTTATTCCTCAATTTACAAAAGTCATGCAGCCTGGCTCCCTGTGGCTTTTACTTGTAACAACTCTCTTCCATGTGGAGGCTGATTCCTAACACAGCAGAGCTCCTGCTCCTAACTCTCACCATATCTGAGACACTGCCTAGTATCACATGCCTGCTTACTCTACAGTTTTGAGATTCCCATCCCTCTGCAAAATAAACAAAATAACAACATTAAGTACTAAAGAAACAAATCAATATTGCTATTGAAACTAGAAGGTGTTTTAAAGGAAGTCTCTAGAAATATACAGTCTAATTTCCACATTGTTATTTTTTATCTAATAAGTACTAAATACTATTAATGGACAGCTTGTAAGACAAAAGAACATTGGTAAGACAGATTAACAGGATGAGTAAAGACTTACCTACACCATTTCATCTAAAAAAAGAAAACTGAAAGATATAAGCTAAACTTTGCATAAACAATTCCAACAGTTTACATTCATATTGAAGCTTTAATAAGTGCTTATTTAAAACCTGTAAACAGGATTTCTTATTTATGCCCTTTAAACCATTTCCTTTTGTCATGTTAATACTACAGCAGAAGGCAACTACATGAAACTACTCTGAGATTTTCCAAGTGTCAAGTTTGACTTTCTGAAGAAGTGTTTTGGTTTCAGATTTACAGGTCTCTTCTGAAAGTACTATCCTATTTTATTGATTTTAACACATCAGCCTGAGATTAACAAATACATGAATCACTGTTCAGTACCTAGCACCAAAAAGTTAGTAATATATGCTTTTGGAATCCAGTAAAATCCTCTGCAGGCCATGTCTCTAAAGAAAATTAAAATGCAAACAAATAACAAAAGAAAACTTCATGTCTTAAGTTCCAAAGATACAGGTAAATGCAGACCATTTTTCCATTATCCTTATTGCTTAGTTAACTTCTGTTGCCAAAATTCAGTCATCTACTGAACCTACTTTTTCCTGTCTCTTCTACTTCCAAAAGAGAGGCTGGGAAATCTCCACACCTTTCCTTATCTGTTTGCATTACAGCTGCCAACTTAAGCTTCCATCCAGTTCTGCTGTTTGCTTGACAATGACCATCACCCACCAGGAAGGGAAGAAGAATGGTTAGGTACCCAAATGGACAAGCATTTCTTCAGGGAGAATACAAATATTAGCACAGTTGCATAAAGCCACTAACACTAAAAATACATTTTTTTTTCTGTAAGTAAACCAATGAGGGTTTTTTTAACACTTTGAAATATAGGCAGATGAGTTCACTTTGCTGGCATTTCAGTCTGGTGCCTAAATTAATTCACTTAATTAAGCAGGCAACAGATACAAATGTTACCATGATGCTAGGCTACCGTATTATGCCAGAGATAAAGAATCACTACCATCAACAGTAGAATTAAATTCTTAATGTCCATATTAGGACCACTGCCATGGTACTTCCATGCCTTCTCTAGTGGCTTCTTCCATGTAAAGAGATGAGGAAAAAAAAAAAAAGAAGACCAAAGAAATCAAGGTTAAAGACCTCAGATCAGGTGGAGAGAAAGTCACTGCTTCTATCATAACATCTGCTATGAATTTCACACCAAGGCAGAGACAGCTTGAATAATAAAGTACCTGAATACACAAGAACTCACTTGGCCCAAAGGCAGCATCAACTACTATCAGCATTTACAAAGAAAATGAAAGCCAACACTGATAGCTTGGCATTCAGCAATAAATATGCCACTGTAGAAAGAACACTGGTAATTTAATTACCATGATAAAATTTGCACTGGTGTTCCAGCAGCTACAGAGGCCCCTCTCTAGTGCACATAGTCAGTATAAAAATGGAATTTAAGGGATGTTCATCACAGGTCTGAAACAGTAAAACAAACAGACCACGGAGTTGATGTGACTTATAGCTCCAGAGAAAGAAAGAATGCACTGCAAACAAAAAGGAGATACCTGCCAGAAACTTCTTAACCATTTCCAAAAGCATTTCAAAGACTGAAGAGAAGTTTCTTTGACATGTCTTTCCAGCTACTGGTTACAGGAAGCTGAAAACATGTGAAAGCAGCATTCCATTTGGAGGGTTTTTCATGTAATGCTTGATTCTCCAAAGTTTGTGCTGACACACAAAAAATAATTTAAGAAAGAGGCAGCTGGCATCATGCTACAGATGGATTAACTCTTACCAGAGAGGAAAAACACAAGGGCAAAAAAACCCAAAGCCCCAATGGGAGTAAAGATGGAAGATGTCCTCATTCACAAATATACTCAAAGGGAAAGACTGTATGTAGTGCATTATAAAAACCAACACTATCATCAGAAGGTAAAAATAATCTGCCTGGGATTTTCTAGAAGTCTGGAAAGCAAAGGCAGCTCAACTTTAAATAGCCAGTCTACTTTTTTTTCTGTGAACTTTAGATTTACTGAATGGATCAAGGATTTATATTCTGCTATACACACTGATCCTAATATTCATTACAGACAATCTATTCTCAAAAGACAGCACAGCATCATTAACAAATCAGAAACGTGGTTGCATCATCAATCTCCACCTATTTCCTTTACATCTGTCCACACCACTCTTTTTAGTTGCATTTTCAACTGCTTTAATTCTATCCTTGGCTTTAGATAAAAAATTATGGTCAATCATAGGAAAACTGGTAATCCATTTCCTATTTCCAGTATAAATAACTTTATTCTTCAGGCATTTTTGAAAAGCAGAGGTTTGGTTTGTTAGGCTGAAGCTGCAGACCGATAAATCTGCGCTGCAGAGTGCGAAGCGACTCTGAACTATTATCATTATGCAACAATAAAGCTCCAAGCCTTCATAACCCTAAATACTTCAAGGCTAAATATATATATGTGTCAGTGTGTCTTCTTTCACCCTTTACTAAATTTACAATTTGAAATAATTTATTATTCTGTTAGCTATTCCAGATTCCTGAGTACTCATTTACTGTTCTGAAAATTGACAATTTCCATCAGAAGGTTCTGTGTCTAGATAATGCACTTTAATTAAAACTGGCTTATTAAAATTTCCATGACAAATTATGTTTGAATGTTTCTGTCCTGAGCAGAATTAATGTCAGCAGCACCTGAAGCAGGAGGGAATGCAGCTGGATATCATAATGCCACTGTATTACTCTGGAGATACACACACACAACTTTTTAAAGGGACAGATCCATCTGGAATATCTGGGCAACAAACACATCAGTAGTTGATGTTTTGATAAAGTTACAACTTCATTATTAACCCAGAGTACATGAATCTTAACAATATGAAGCCAGTCTATTATCTTTACTGTGTATTCTTCTATTTTGAAGAAACAGAAGTTAGTTTTACTTCTGTTAACTAATAGCCAGCCAGTCAATCCATAACATGGTACTGCAGACACTGTGGGAAAATTGATATATGGCCTGAAAAAATGCATATTCAGAAGAGCATGAAAGTAAACTTGTTGGAGCCTGATATAACATAGTTGGGGGAGAATTAATTAGGCAGAAAGAATTATGTAAATAATCACAGTTGATTTTTCTTTGTATGCCTCTGTGATGTATTAGATAAAGCATGCAAGAGTGGGATTAAAACCAGAGTTGTAACACCACTCATCATTAATGTTGCATTCTACTAATATCAATGTGTGTATCACCAGGATCTGCTTGCAAATTAGCCTTATTTATAGGTGGCAGTAAGAAATTACCAACAATAGGAAATCAAGTGTACAGTAGAGCAGACAAGAAATCAGAAAACAACTGAAGACCTGCTCCACAGAGGGGTCTGCATCTAGACCTAGAGGTACTTTAAAGGAAATTCACAACATGATGCAAATTTTGCTGTCTATATTTCTAAGTTTGAATCAAGTGTTAACAGCCAAGCTGAGCTTAAATGGGTGACTGAGCACTGGAACAGGCTGTCCAGAGAGGTCATGGACTTTTGGAGATACCCAAAAGCCATCTGAACATGGTTCTGTAAGCCAGCTCTAGATGGTCCTGCTTGATCATGGGAGTTGGAGAGCATGACCTCCAGAGTTCCCTTCCAAGCTCAACCACTGTGATTCTGGAAAATCCAAATGAACAAGACTTTGGATACACTGATTATACAGGATTTCAATTTCCAGATATAACATCTCCAACATTTCTTCCCTTTAAGCTAGATATATAATGCAACTCCATTCCATTAAAAACAAAAGTAAATAAATTTGACATGCTTTTTTAAACAAATACTGCTTTTCCCACTTCAAGCATGCCAAAATTAAATCAAATTATGAGAACTGCTGAAGAGAAACAACAAACACTAAGAACAAACCAGCTGTCAAAATTCTCACTGTGAACTATAAACACAACAGTTTTAAATTTACCTTGCTGAACAGTTCATTATTTCAACAAATCAGAAGGTCTTTATTACTTAACCTTTGTTTTCAATCAAATATTCTCAAAATTTCATGAGATACTAGTAACTCAGCTAAAGCAAATATAAGGACAAAATAATTGCATTTGTTTATCTGCACTGGGCTTCATTTAGCTGCCTAGCCACACTTCAGCTAATTTATTGTCTGACTGGATAAAAAAAGAGCCAAACCCATGACTCAGACTCATTTGTGAAAAGAAAGGAATCCCTTGGTATGACCACCTGAAATTAAAACCATAACTAGACTGCTTGCTAATCTATTGAGATACACTGTTCATAGAGAGAAACACTTTTTTCCCCCCCACAGGTACAATTATCTACTAGTAATATTGAAGAAATTCACTTCAACAAGAACACAAATATTTTGGTAATGATTTCCAAACAACTACCACTAAATGTGAACATGTGCTAAAAATATTTCAACCATGCAAACTGCATTCTGTCACTCCAAAACTCTTGCATGCTGTTTCAGAGCAGGATTCTGAATCAGGGAACTGTCAAACTGGGTTAAAAACTTGTTTTATATAGCTAGAGGAGAAAGTTTGACTCAATAGTGTCATCATCTTTAATGAAGGATCTACCAGTGCTCTTAGTTTCTAATCTCCAAGCTTATTCATAATAGAGCATTGTTTGAACTGAACTGGAGAAACACAAACAGAACTTATTAGGGAAGACAGAAATTCAGCTTTAATAACAGTAAGTCATTTACACTGATAGCTTTATTTTCAACTGCTAGCAGTATGTAAACAGATGCTAACAATTTTATCATTCACACTACATACATAATGTATCTCTGTGACTACACAGAAGACAAGACTTCTGGAGCATACACAGATAATTATGAATCACAATTATAAACCTAATCTCTTCTTCCTGTTGAAACCCTTTGCAAAAAAATCCAGAAATCTTCCTTACAATACACTTAAATCTACCCAGAAGAGAACCCAAAGAAACCAAGACCTCTAGAAGGAGCCCCATTTTATCTGTTTACACAAAATCATGTACTTCTGAAGAGCTTAAAGATCCACTAATAAAATAACCATAAAAAGCTCTGTGTGAGAATTTCTTTCTCATTACAAAGCAAATTACCTCATTATTCAGCATCTGACAGAATAAACCAGACAAATCCCCACAAAATAACAGTTGCTTTGCAGTTATCATCCAGAAAAGAGGACTATTCTTCTCCCTGGCCCTCATTACCTTAGTACCTGAAGAAGCCATTAACTAACAGAATTATTTCATGTAACCACTTCATTGTGTACAGACACTTCAGAGGTTGTGTCCAAGAAAATGAAGTTCAGAAAGATCACATGTGATGATAATGCTAGCTGTGACCCACTCCTCCTCTCTGAAATGAAGACTCATGCTTAAGTTCATGTTAATTAGATGAGGCTTTCTGACTTGTCCCTAAATGACCACAGAACTTTCACCTTGATAAAACACCTGAAAAATCTGTTTATGTAGTCCTAGCTCTGAGCAATCATATCAGTTCCTAACTTCCATCCTTTCAAACTTCTCAATAATTGAAAGACTATTTCATTGATTCTACAGACACCACATTACTATGCACAAAAGAAAGCTTATGTCAACATCATTTCAGTAGTGACTTTTTTATTTACACTTCTGTTAATCAGGACACAAACATCAGCACTCATTTCTCTAAAAGTCCCACAGGAACTCTCTAGACAAAAACCTGATAAACAAGGGCCTATGTTATAAAATATTCAGTCCAAGGAACAAAGCTCCACAGGCTGTTTCTTAAATTGGTTTATATTGGAAAAGCCTGCTCAAAGAATTTCAATGCCAATTTAGGAATTTCCTCTGGTAGCATGAAGAAGAAAACTTTAAAAGTAAATAAGAGCACTTGGTTCCTTAAACAAAACACAAACTGCTTCAATTTTACAAAGCCACAGGCTAGAGAGAAGGGAAAATGTCATCCATCCTAAATAAAAATACTTACATTAAAAAACTCCAAAACTAGAGCTAGATACTAATCCAAATTGACTTAAAAACACCATTTCATTATTATTCAAAGACAGCTGATGATTTCAGACATTAAGGACTTTTCCCTATAATAGCAGCATGAAGCTAATGCCCAAAGTCCATACTCCCACTTTTAACAGAAGACAGAAAGATCAAAACAATTTCTAAAGCACCAGAACTCATGATAGCAAAAGAAACCTTTCATCCTGACAAAAACAAAGCTGTATTTCCACTGATGAAGCCACCAGAATTTTGAAACTGCTTTTGTGAAAACATGCTGAGAAGAACTGAATTTACTGACACTGCCTGCCAAGTGAAAAATATCCTTTGAAAAGAATGGCAAAATGCCACTCAGGAATGGAAGAGGTGGACTACTTAGCTTCATCTGTGCTGAAATGGAAGTTGAGAGATGTTAAAAAGGGGGGGGGGGGAAGGGAAGAGATTATAGCAGAAGAAGAATTAACCAGACAGACAGAGGTACAGGTAGAACTTCACAGCCAGTGTATCTTGCTGTGTATTTTGTGATGTCCCCTCACAGCTCTTAAGCCTTTTTAGACCAACAGCATCTACCTCAACATGCTGATGGCACAATGAGGGGTGAACTGATGGGAGTGCTAGAACAATGGATACTAGATGATAGGACAGAAAAAAGGCTAAGAGAGTCTTCTAAGAAGAATATAAAGAATTCTCTAGTTCATTATTCCTGCTTGGTAATGCTCTGCAGGTTATTTTCCTAGAATCATTTTGGTTGGAAAAGACCTTTAAGATCCTCAAGTCCAACCATTAACCCAGCACTGCAGGTCACCTTGCTACAGAAAGAGATCAGGTTAGTCAAGCAGGACCTGCTTTTCATGAACTCATGCTGGCTGGGCCTCATTTTCCTGTGTTTGTACAAAATTCCTAGATCTTTGCTCAGATCCTTCAAGGTGCTGGAATGGGATGGATAAATCCAATACTAAAATATCTGAAAACAAGTCACTCCCTATATACAGCATGCAGGTGCTTTTACAACCAAAATCATCTATTTCTTAATTCTCATTTGTGATATTTTGGTTTTAAAATAATTCAAACCAATATGAGCAGTGGTATATGTAGCTTTCCCAACTCCAATCTCTCTCATTTATTGTGGTGGCAAACAATTTAATTATAGTCACTATTCATGCATTAATTAGAAAGCAACACAGAAGACATGATAGTCAAGCATGTATCAAACAGAGAACGTTGCAAGTGTAATGGATTTCCAGCATATCTTCCCCAGAGAACAATTAGATAAAAATATGTTTAGATGAATCAAAACAAGAAAGAAAACAACTAAAATGCAGCCAGTACAAACAAAATTATTCTGCAGAATGTTTTGCATTTTATATTCAAATTAATGAAATGTGACTGTTTCAGACACCACAAAGCACTGACAAACAATTATTCCCAAAAATGAGTTGTTGATCCTTATTTCAGCAGAGCCACAGTGAGGTAGCTGCTCCCAGAAATATTCCATTAGCTTTGGAACACACAATGAGATGCCTTAAACAATAATTAGAGCACTGTGTGCCCTAAATCCTTCAGAGAAACTGCAAGCACATTCACTCTCTCTTTGATCATGCAGTTTTTCCTCACTTCACCTGGATTTAATTAAGAAGAGTATGTTTGAGCTGTCAGTTGTCCCCTATTTTAACAACCTTACATCAGTAGATCTGATGGTTACTGCATCTAGATAAAGTTCTTGGGTAAAGTCTGGGGAAGGAAAAGAGAAGTGACTCCTTCTATTTCTAGGTTTCCTTTAATGCAGCAATATCACATGTCCTCATTTTTTTGTTTTTAGAAATGTGAAAAAAAGTTCAGAGCATAGAATATTTCAAGAACCTAGATGATGAGAATTCAGGAGGAAAGAGGAATGTTGTCACCTGATGATTAAAAAAAAGCATAGACTAAATTTATTCAAATTAAGATTTCTTTAGTGCAAACAAGTATTGTAATGAAGTGTTCAGGATTCAAACACAGGAGAAAACCAAAGTGGAAGACTACACTCTTAAAGTGAGAGCACATTATGCACCCAAATATTATTTTGAATATCAGCTGCACACTTAAAACCACACATCATGTATTAGAGTGAAATAGCACATGCCCCTTCCCTCCTCTTTTCTCTCCAGACATGGTTACATGCTTTTGGCACCAATAACTTATTGGGCAGCTATTTGCTATGAACTCTCCACTGCATGCACACAAATAGCCTTGCCCCATATGACTGGAATTTAAATGAGGAAAAGTCAAAGTGAAGCAATCCCTCAAATTTCTATCTCAGCCAATACACTCTAAGGATATTTCTTACAACAAATGTTCTTCTGGCCAGAGAGCAAAGCCAAGAGCATAGTCAGAGGGCAACTGGGATCAGAAATGAAAGTTTCCTGTACTCAGACAACAAAGCTTCAAAAGAAGTCCTCAAAACCAAGTACACTTTCTCTTTGACATCCTGTCCTTCCAAAATATGTACTTTTTTGCCTTACCTTTCCTTTCTGGGTAGTGGGGAAGGGTAGAGGGTAAAACACAGTTCCCTCAACACCAACACTGATGATGAAGTAATGTCCCCTGGCAGTTTGATTTTGAATGCTGTAGCTCTAAGGATTTATGAAGTGCACTCTCTAATTTCAGATTTTAAAATAAGCACACAGACATGAGCAAATGGATTTCTAATTAATTATCACTCTAGTAGGACACAATACTTTATGAAAGTAGCATCCAGGGACCTGGACAACTTGGTTTACTATAACTGTTAAGGATGAAAACACAGTTTCCCTCAGCAAATTATCCACAATCAAGCAGCCTTGACATCTCTATGTATTTAAGTAGATTTTTGTTCACATAATTGTACTGTTTAGAACCTCCTAAACATACAGGCTTTTCCTCCTATATAATTTTTCATGTGTCTGTGTAGATCACTGTCAACAAATTTTCTCTCACTAATTAGCCAACACTACTCTAAAAAAGCATTTCAGCAACCTTTTCACACTTTTCTTATCTAAAATCCTCTCCCAATCTTATTCAGTACTAGCTTAGAAGCACAATTGCAGCTGCAGTCTTCGAAGTGCAGAACAGAATGGAGCTCCCTCATGTGGTAAATTTACATAATCTCAAGAGATTAAACAAAAAAACCCAAGAGAAATATATAGTCAAGTGTCAGGATTTAAACTGATATCTACAAAAATCTCTATCATTTACAGAATATATGTTTTTAAATAAATAGAAACCAGCAAAATAAGCTATTTGAAGTTCTTCATTACCACACAGCTACCTGTTGCATATCATTCTGCTTCCCCATTGGTAACATTTTCCAATTTCTTCCTCTATTCATATTATAATAGAGCCTATAGACTGTACACTCCTGTTCACAGAATTTAGAGTACAGCCCAAGATGAAAAAAATCAATATATCTTATCTCCCCTCACAAAAAAGATCTTAAGAAAGAAATATACTGTCAGAATGAAATTAAATCTGCTTTGTATAACATTATTTCCATTTGTAATTTTTCCATAGTTCTTGTATTTTTAAATATTCACTTTATAAAAACTGTACTTTGGCCCAGACTGGCTAATATTCAAAGTATCATTTTTCCAAAGGGATCTGTCATTTCTTTTACTGATATTAAATAGTTGTAAGAGAAATGAACATTACGCCTTAAAACATGACACATTATTAGGTGATTTTCAAGTTCAGTCTAAGTAATGATTACACCTATGAAATTCTGTAATTATCACCAAGAAAAAGAAAAAAGAGAATCAACTGACTGAAGAATCCAGAGGAACTGGGTAAAGTCACCATCTGGGGAGAAAAGTTCTTCAAAAATGCTTCTAAGAGACATAACTGAGGCCATGTAAGCACAAAGTTGTAATTTAATTCACAGACTGTATATTTATGAAAAATCCTATGATTTTTCATGAGGAAGGATGATTTATTGACACTTCCCCTTTATATCTTTTGGCTCTATATGTCTCTCCTTCTGCTCCCCTCCAGGCCCTGTCACACACCTTTCTGTGCTGTCTCCCAACCTGACAGCCTTACTTTCACACCCCTCTAAAACAATCTGCAAACTTAGCTAACACCTTTGCTATATAATATCTACATGAACATAACAAAGAAACCAAAGTCAATATAGTTGAAATGCTTCCTCTACACAACAAAACCCCATATCCTTTGCAAAATCCAAATTCTTTTTCTTCTATGAAGTACTGTGAACATTTGATTTACACTGCATTTCCAACTGTGCTCTTGGTTTTTCACCTTAGAAAAAAAGAGAAGGTAGTATACAATTTCTCTTATCAACAGACTATATCCTAATGAATGTATGTGTCCACTGCTGGCTTTCTCAAATACAGTATCACACATTTTCCAGAGTACTTCTCACACTATTAGGTGCTAACTCCTCATTACTCTACCCAAGCCATTTGGTATTCCCCTCCCTTGTGTTTGCATTATTTACTGATTTGTTATCTCAGAATTTAACTGATATACTGTTTGCCTTTTGTTACAAACACTTCTTGAAGCTATATTATAAAATTGGACATTACACCAGTCCCTGAAGAACCTGCCTGATACTGTACTCAACTCAATATATTGTTACTTATCACTACCCTTTCTTTATGCCCTTAAGGCACTCTGTAGTCTGTGAGACTGATCTTGTCTCAGAGCATAGCAACAATTTTCACATAACTGGTCAAGCAATGAAACAGTGATTTACTGTTGGCTTGCATCATATTTTGTTCATAAAAGAATGGAACATCTCATGATCAGTTATGCAGGCCTGTGTACAATTCCTTTTTCATCAAGGAACATAAAGAGATTAATACAGGAATATATAGAAAAAGGCATAAAGTTGGTACAAAGGAAAAACACAGCAAAAAGTACCATTAAAAACTCCTATCAGGACAAAAATAAGCACATGGAAACTTGCAAGATTAAACTTAACCAATTTAAACTTTTCCCAGTTCTATTTCACTGAGTAACACAGAGACTGCATCAAATAAAACAATTAAGATGAAATATCTCAACAGCATCGCTGTTATTTTATGGCATGTAACAAAACCAGACTAAGAACTGTTTAGAAGCATGGTGCACCACAGAGACAAAGAGAGAATTTCAGCATATCTAAAGAAAGATGCCATACTGGGTGTGCTAAACCTCCCCAAAACACCAACTCATTCCTCCTGAAAAGCTTCAGTGTGCCTCATTAAAGCTACTGACAGCGTGTTCGCTCTGGTTCGAGATAAACCTGCTATGCTACATACCCCACAAAAAGCCCCTGGAACTCCACACTGGCTCTTTAAACTTACAGATTTAATGTAGAAGGAGGTCTGGCTGTTTCTTCCATCACTATTTCTCACACACCCCTACCATAGTTACTCAGAAAAAATAAAGCAAAGGCATAAAACTACGCTCAAGACACCTTCACTCCTCAACCCTCTTCTCTCAAAGAAAGGGTTAAAGGAAAAGACACTTAATGTTATACTGTCTCTTGAGCAGGAAGACTGGACTTGACCAAACACAAAGATACCAAAGGTTTTTTCTACAAAATTCAACTCATCTTTAACTGGAAAGCTTCTCTCATTCTCCAGTGGTTGCAGTAACTAAGGATGCTCAAAGCACATTAGTAAATAAATGAAGTTTCATTTTAAATGGTGAGCATAAAAACATGCATAGCAATTATGAAAGTGTACAATATAATATTTCCTGGAACTCCTACACAGACTGTTACAGCATCACAATAAATTCACTGTTTTTCCACAAATAAGTAGTTTATTTGGGAAAACAACTAGCAACACTGTCATTTACTGTATTAAACAAAACACCAAATCTAACTGGTTTTCAGTCAGGACCAGAAAAGAAGACTCATTCAATTAAGACAGTAAAATAACTTGCCTTGTTTCAGCAATAAATGTTTCTAAGTTCACTTTGTGCAAAGGTTCACAGCTTTCATCTACTTCTTATTACCATAAATACAATGGGAAAATGTGTTGCAGGTCTAGAATATTTACATGCAACAGAAACAGTATATTTAACTTTATGTTAATTCAGTGATGTCTGCTGACCTTCAAGACAAATATCCAGTCATACATAATGTGATACCAGTCATGAACAAATTTCAGAGCAATTTTAGTGGGAGATTAATTTTATTTTTCAGGGTGAAAAATTAGATAAGTGAAAGGATTAGTAAATGCCACAAGGCCATACTGACAATTCTCAGTGGAAATGAAATTGAACAGCAAGTTATATCATGCCTGTCACTGAACAAGATGATCTCAACAACAACAAACACCAAAACCAAAAAAATAACTACATCACAACAACCAACAAATACAAAAGCCCAAAAAAACATGGCTTTTGGGATTGCTTCTGTGAGTGCTGCTGTGCTGCTGAGGATTGAGATATTCAGAACATGTTTCTGCTATTGTGCCTTCTAATTGCAAGAGGTGCTGGCCTTATTTCTGACCTACTGACTATCTAATCTTTAAAGTGGTACCTTTTACCTAGTCTGCACAAGCAAATCATTTTATATGCTGGAGAGACATACTCTTGAAAGACAAAGTAAACAATTTCAGTACATTTGAGCTCAACAACATCAAACAGCAGTCTTCCCCCCCTCAACCCCAGCTTAATAGTGTCAATTGAACATACATAACTAAACATAGCACAAATTGCCTATAATCTGATTTTGAACTTGGCAGGGTCAGTTTCTTCAACAGGATTCAAAATGCTGAGATGCTAGGAGCTTGAACAATTAGCAAAGCAAAACTGGAAAAAGAAAACACAGTTTATTCACTGATGCCCTGAATTTCTGAAAAAAGCTGCTAGTTTGGAACAGAAAAGCAGATTATATGTATGCACTAATTCCTCCTATCTTGTATCACAGTGCTTTCAGAAGTGGGATTTTCTGCCTATGCTGATGAAATAAGTCAGACCTTCAGATGTACTTCTAAGAATTACAAGCACAATCAGTTTATTCAAGTGTCTCTTGGTTGCTTTAGCATACTCATTGAAATAGGATGTGAGTGTTCAGAGAGAAAAGGTTTTCAAATGTAACCTCTCATAAAATGATCTATTGCCAATTTCCTTTGCAAAAGTGCATTTTAGTGACTCTTGCATGTGAGACAACACACAGGAACACAAATTCGGGGCACGTACACTTGGTGGCTGCCTGTCAAGCAACTCACTGAAATCCCAAGTCTGATATTCCAATCACAAATTTAGCTTGCTTAAAGGTACATGAACTTAGAACAGAGCATCTTGGATGCAAAATTTAATGTAGACCAACCACATGATTTTTCTTTCTTTGCTCATCAATCATCTATGGAAATATGAGTGAGAAGCTAACAGAACATGTATAGAAGGTGGAAGTTGTTGAGAGCACTTTAACATCTCATTAAGAATGAATTCAAGTTGAGCCAAGTATGTCAGGGGTGGGAAATGGTATCCCCAGTATGTAAATGTACATGCTGCTTCAGTACAGTTCCTTGGGATATGAACAATTTCAGAGTTAGAGAATGCAATGGGATAACAGAAATCCAGAGAACTTCAACATCCAACAGGAGAAAAAGTTGCTTATGGTCTCCAGCAGGTCTACACGTTAATCTATGTGTAATCTATCTCTTCTAAAGAGACTCAAGCCAAGAAAAAACCTCCCACCTTAAGCACAGAACTATTGGTAAAGTAGAAGATGTACAGCTTAACAGGACTTGCATTTACTGCTTTTCCACTTTAAAAGTACTAAGCATATACTATGAAGGGTTTACAAAGAAGGAAACATTTGTAACTTTCAGAGTGTAAGCAGAAATAGTTTGCATCTTAGTGAACTTTTCCTACCACTAGTAAGAGTACCTCTAAACTATTCTGACACTGCTCCTTAGCTCAGAATGTGGAATCTCAACCTCCCTCCTTTTTGTTCTTACAAACAAATTCAGTTATGAATCGACATTCTCACGCAGAAAAGAAGGCACCAGCTCATTTCAAACTGTCTGAAAAACAAAACCAAGCTTTCCTACCAATGACATCTCAAAACACTTTAGGGTTTGTTTGGTTTTCCATAACAAGCTAGGAGGAAATCCCAAGTGTTAACAGATGACAAGAGTGTTAATGCCATTAACATTCTTTCAGCACTCCATGTCATTGTGTAAATGATGTTCTGCTAGCTCAGTCAGTCTGAGAGAGGAAAAAAGGTTCACAGCCATTTCCAGATGCTGAGAGTCTGATTCAGAGTATATTTGTTTCTTCCCTAGTGGCCTGCTCTAAGAGATTCTGCAGCACAGTGGTTCATACAAGAGAATTATTAGTTGATGTTTGGTGCATATTAAATATCTACCATTCTCAGCACATAAAAGTCCAATACACACTTTCATTACAAATTAAATACATCAAGTAAGGAACTAATAAAACTCATATTTAGTTGTGAAGCCAGAGTCATTAATAGACAGAATTATGAGCATAAATACATATCAAGTGAGAATATATGCCTTTCAGGAAGGCAGCTTTTTATTTCATAGAAAAGATTGTTCTAATGAATGGTGTTCCTTTCTGAAAATTAACATTAGCTCACAAATTGCTGTTTAATGATAAGATGAATGCACACTGCTTTGAAATTTTTTTATCTCCAGTGATTTTTGTTCTTCCATTCATAGTTCCCTTAATTTTGCAATTCTTTAAAAATAAGCTTTTAATTCCTCACATGTATGCAATCAGTTAGAAAAACCAAGTGGTGGCATTTATTGCTCTGGTAGGCAAAATATTTTAACAGTATTGGGCACGTTAATATCTCTCACTAGGGTAAATGATACAGCTGAAAAACAGAAAAGCTCTCCAAAATCTTCTTTTAGGGACATACTAGTGTATCTAGGATCCATTATCTAAATAAGTTAAGACAAAGTTGTTTACAAACTATATCATCCTCCAAAAGGATACAGCAGTCAGTCAGTCTCTCTAACCAGCAGGATAACAAAAAGACTGAACCTAACAGCCAGTGAGGAAGCAGCACGTCCTCCTGCCACCCTAGCTTCAACTTTCATCCACAGCACACAGCTCAAAGCTTCTGGCTGTTTTCTAGAGGAATAAACCTTTGCCACTGGGGTGTGTGCACACAGGTAGGGAGGGGGAAAGAGGTGGCATTTATTATTTATGTATCTATAGTTCCAACTCAAGATTAATTAATAAGTTAACTCCGTACAATTTCCCATCTATTCCCTCTGAAACAGCTTTTCATTCTGTTGTCTTTAATCTTTTTAATAACATTTTAAGTTAAATCCCATTAATCTGAATATCTTCCTCAATCCCCAACTAGAGACTCATGTTTTCATATCACTAAAAAGAAACCAGCATCTACACCTAGGGCAAGAAAGGAGAAAACTCAGAGAGTTCCACTTCAGGAAAAAAATCTTCAATTACAGGCATAAACACTGAAATAAAACAAGGAGTGAAAGCCAGATTTGTCATAGGCTGTAATTACTTTTCTAAACTGTTGAATCAGACTCCCCAGTGCTGCATGGAGCTGGGCTAATTATAAAAGAAGCCTCTTACATTTAAAGCTAAATTATTTACAATTTGATCATCAAGTGCAATTCTAGCCATGGATCAGATCATGAAAAAGTTGTCTCAGCACGTAAGTTCTTTAAAATAGCATGAAATTCACAGAGAGAATATTTAAATGTTTTTTTTTCCTTATCTTTTTTTTTTTCCCCTTAACCTTACTTTCTCTTACAGCATAGCTGTTATCCTTATTTTGAAACCAACTATTTCTGGTGGCCAACTACACAGGTCAGTTTCACGATCCCAATGACTTCAGAGTCCTGTGAACATCCCTAAGATCTTAGGCAATTAAATACTTATAAAAATTCCAATATAAGGCATAAAAACTAAAACTAAAACCCTAGCATGACAGCAAGAAAGCAACTATGAAAACCACTTAGAATCCTACAGAAGTATTTCCATATAGCTATCTCAAAAACTGCAGTGTTCACTCCAACCAACACAGACACATGCCTACAAGATGCAGAACACAGTTATAAATTTCCATTTATTATGGAAATAAGTTTGAATTGTGTTTACTAATTGAACAAAAAGTTCTACTTTATAATTTACTTTATTATTGCAGATAAATCTGTATAACCTGGCCACAGTATAAAAATTCTTCAGGGAAGGAAAAGATCTGCTAACAAATCGGTCCCAAAAAAGTTCATTGGTTTTTCAAGTGTCACAATGGCTAGAAACTGAAATCACAAGGAGTCAAACCAACATCATTATATGTGCTTGAGAGAAAAATAATTGGTACAATCTATTACAGATGTAGCAGAACTTATCCCAGTTGAATATCTGAAGCCAAGATTGTATACCATCATAAAAAACATGCTTTTAATTACTAAGAAGGTAGAAAATTGATAGTGGCACTATTTGCTGAGACCATTCTCTTATGCTTGAAACAAAATGGGATGAGCATAGTATATCACTGTTAGTAATTACACAAAACTAATTAGAAAAAATAAGGCTGCTTAAGCAAGAAGTCACAATGACACAGTAACAGAACCATTTCACATGAGTATCTGCACAGCCCTAAAGTGATGTGAACCCGAGTTTGCTTCTGTTATCAAATTGTTTCATTTCACTGCCTATACTCCTACTCTAAATAGAAACTACTCAGATGACATGAGCCCATTTTCCTCAGTTTGTAACTAATTAAAAGGTATTAAAATAGCCTTTCAATACCAATGAAGTTTGCAGAAAGCAGTCAAAAACCAAAAGAATTTAACTCTAACAGTTTGAATTCCAAGGTCTGAACTAATGGGGTATATTTACCTGGACATACTACAGCTGCAATATATGGCAACTTTTTCCTATTCCACAAACTGTTTAACATACTACTAGTTCTGTCTTATATTTAATTCCTAAGGTATTTCTAAGCATTTGAGACTTACATCAACCAGTATGCATCAAGATGAGTAATGGTACGTGCTAAATAAAAAACCTGAATATATGAAACCACAAATTATCCTGCTTAAAAATAGGCTAAGAAACAAAATCCTAGGTGAAAAGGTAAACAGAATTTCTATTCATCTTTTGGTCAGAGTACCAAAAATAAATTTGCTAGAAAAAGGTAAAAATCCTAAAATTAAGTAATTCCTTTCACACAGTTCCTTTCTATATTATTAATATTGGGGAGTTTATTATTAATTAATATTATGAATGGTATTTTTATTTTAATTGATCTCCTACCTTAGCATGATACCAAGCATATTCCTTTCATATTCTCTGAAGAGAGTCTCATCCACAATTACCAGTAAACAGCTTTGTGCATTAGCAGGAACAGGAAAGAGAAACTATGCCTTTAATTATGGTATAATTCCTGCAACCTAAAACTCTCTAGAGAGAGATGATTTATGTTCAGACACGTCTCAAATTTGCTGGAACACTCAAGCAGTTGGAGCGATGTTCAGCCTCCAATTCTTTAACTTTCTAATCTCACTATGTGCTATCAACAATTCTTCAACAGGCTGACAGAAAAGAAGAAACATACACTAAAGACTAAAATGTCATTTCCCCCCCACACCCTGACCATTTATTCTTCAATCTAAAAAGAAAAAAATAAGGCAGTGTAGAAAACTTAAAATATTGAATTATATGCAGAAATAAATTTCCTCACTTGATATAACTGGAGATGACTTTCCAAAAAGAAAAACACCATTTATCAGGTCATCTATTAATTATGAAAACATAAATCCTTAGGCAGAATCAATTCATTTTGTACAGTCTTATCTATTTTGTCAAGCCACCAAATTCACTAGCATGATAAAAAGCTGTCGGCCATCTACAGCTCAGGGTGCCTGTTGGAATTCCCAGGAACTGGCAATCTACCTGTGACACTAATGTGCATGCACTGAAGTAAGACTGCCCAGGAGACTCAACAATTCATTTTCAAAACTACCATAGGATCCCTGTATGTTTCCCAATCTAAAACAGCACTAAAAAAAACAAACACAAAACAAAACACCCACAACTTTTTTTGTATTGTCAGGTGATCTTTAAGAAATTCAGGTGATAAACTGCAGAGCAGCAAAAGGAAAATACTACCTACTTGGCTCTTTTTTCTCACCAAGTCACCTGCATGATGCATTTTTATAGTACAGTAAGTAGGTAGATAGCAAAACAACAAATGGCAAAGCCACTCAATAAAACTGAAAAATAAGGTTCATAACCTTTAAAACAGAGCTGTCAAGCTTAACAAGGAAATATGAATGCAAAAGGTACATTTCAATATGTTGGCCTCATTTATGAACAAGAGTGGGGCTTAGCTGACAGTACCCAGCCTACACACACAGTGACAAAGCTAAGGACAATTATAAGACAATATTAGAAGATTTTCTGATATGAATGTATCTCAGGGAAATAATAAGCTTTTTTGTTTAATAGTAGAAGTGATAAATGTCACTACCAGCAATTCTCTTAACCTTGCAAATAATACAAAGTGGCAGAGAGTATGTATGCAACAAGAAACAATCCTCCATTTAGACATGAGTTGTCTCCCTTAAGCCACTTCTCTACAGTCTTATCAGACACTTAAAATAAATCCATACAGAGAAGATATTAAAGATCTTCTTATGAATTTCTGTCACTGAATCCATTCAGAAGGGTAACCCTCCTAAAAGGTACTTTCCAAACACACACTAGTTTGGAGAACCTCTTCATTACATCCACTTACTGAATGTGATTAGCAGCTATAGATGACTCCAGACACCATTCCTTTGTTTGTTTGTTTGTGTTTTGATTCTTTGTTTGTTTTTCCTCTGACAAACCCACAAAGCCATGACTCCTGTCTGGTTGCAGTAAGAAAGAACAGATGTCACATGAACTACTACTAGATACAGAAACATGCCTTGTGCAAAAAAATCAAAAACACAAAAAAAGCCCAAAAAAACCCAAACTACAAATTTCTTTTACCAACAAAAGGACTTCATGTTGTTTCTCAAAGCTTTGTGAGCTTCTTGAACCTACAGTATATTTTACAGCTTACTTTATATTTTTTAGCAGAAGTAAAGCTGGATATATATGAAAATTTTGGAGGGGAAAATGAGCCAGACAGATGTCATCTGGTGGTGTCCTACAGATTTCACTAGTGCTTAAAGAACCTACAGCCTCTATTCCCTGCAGACACAAAAGGACAAATCAATCTTGGGTACAACAATGTAAATATTTTTCTCTAAAATGATCTGTTAAAAAAAATTTAAAACCATTTAACAAACTTAATACTAGCAACTTCAAAAAAAGCAACACATCTGTCACTAAAATAGCAGCTACTCTCAATGCTACTGCTGACAGTTTTCTAGATTGAAACAAGTCAACAATTATCATTAAATACCATTCTTCAAGGCAAAAATCCCACACTACCATCTTTATGACCAGCCACTGGAACTACTTTCTTTCTACCAGAAAGCCATCTGGTTTTCCCCTTGGAAGTCTGATTAGAAATGCTATAAGTTACACTCAGTTGTATGGTTCTTTACATTCACCATCTTCTGTTACTCTTATCAGAGACTTAAAGCCTTTTTTCAAGTCCTGTAAATACTTAACCAGATGATCAGAAGGTTCAGACCACCAACCAAGACATGCAAAAAGGATATGGTCATCTTTTCCACAAACTTATCATGTTCATCTTGTGATTTAGGGAAGTTCTTAATGTCCCTTTCTAGGCACTGGATCTGTCGGTTCATGGAATCGAGGTTGCTCTTCACAGATTGGGCTGAAACTAAGAGGAGAAAAAAAAAAAAAGAATAAGTAAAAAGATTCCTAATTCCTGAAAGGATATCAGAAGGAGAAAAAACAGTATCAGTATCAATAGTCTTAAGGAGAATGATTCCATTAAGTAGATTCATATTTTTCTGAATTACTGCTCATAAAAACTCCACTTTTCATAAAAATTAAGTGAAAATATCTAATGTAATATACCACATTATCATATTTAATGTTGAAATGACACCACTTAATTCTACCATTAGTTCAAATTATTCAATTTCTATTTAAATTTACTGGCCAAAAAAAAAAAAAAATAGTAGTGTTTCATTCTTTTAAATCTAATTCAAAGATTAAAAAGTAACTAAAGTTCAAAGAGATTTTACCTTATTAATGCATGTAGTTGGTTAAATGAATGATCTTATTAATGCATGTACTCTGTTACAGAAATGATTCAAGGAACAGACATGGAAAAAAGATCAAATATATTTCTTTTCTTGAAATTAAACTGATTTCTAGAAGCCAGCATCTGTGAAACTGTCTGTTAACATCAAAGGTAGGTCTGAATAATAAAAATGACTGATAATTAAACATTAGTACAGGATTCAGTCCAGCACACCAAAGAAAAAAATGCTACTGTAAAAAAACCCACTGCTTACTGTGTCTCATGCTATTCCAATATAAACTAAATTTGCATTAAACAACCACTGATTGATTCATCAGCAGAGAAGTCTTCACTGGAAATCATAACATCCCAATTTTGAAGATGAAGCAACACCATACCATAATGAAATTCCAGAACTAGAGGAAAATTACACCTGATGACACTGAGTGGGGTAGAAATGTTGATCTGCTTGAGGGTAGAAAGGTTCTACAAAGGGATCTGGACAGACTGGATCAATGGGATGAGGTTCAACAAGGCCAAGTGCCATGTCCTGACCTGTGGCCCCAACAATCTCATGCAACGCTGCAGGCTTGGGGCAGAGTGGCTGGAAAACTGCTCAGCAGAAAAGGACCTGGGAGTGTTCCTGGTCAACAACTGACTAACATGAGCCAGCAGTGTGTGCCCAGGTGGTCAAGAAGGCCAAGAGCATCCTGGCCTCTATCAGCATTAATGTGGCCAGCAGGACCAGGGAAGCGATCTGTACTCAGCCTGGTGAGGCCACACATCAAATACTGGGTTCAGTTTTGGGCTCCTCACTCCAAGAAGGACATTGAAATGCTGGAGTGCATCCAAGCAAGAGCAACAAAGTTGGTGAAGGATCTGGAGCACAAGTGTTATGAGAAGCAGCTGAGGGAACTGGGGCTGTTTAGTCTGAAGAGAAGGCTCAGGGTAGACCTTCTCACTCTCTACAACTACCTGAAAGGAGATCGTAGTAAGGTGGGGCCCAGTATAGCAAGTAATAGGACTAGACGAAATGGCTTCAAGTTGCCCTAGGGGAGGTCAAGATTTGATATTAGGAAGAATTTCTTCATCAAGAGGGTTATCAGGCATTGGCACAGGATGCCAAGGGAGGTGGTGGAACCCCTGTCCCTGAAGGTGTTCAAAAGATGTGCAGATGTGGTGCCTGGGGACATGATTTAGTGAGCGCGGTAGCGTTGGGTGGACGGTTGGACTCGATGACCTCAGAGGTCTTTTCCAACCATAATGATGCTATGATTCTATGAAAAGTGACAGTTTCTGGTCAAACTGTAACATTAAAACAGACTGAACCTGTAATACTGTGGTTTGTGACAAAGTCTGCTTACCACTCTCAATTTAATCATAAAGAGCAGTTTGACAAGCACTACTACTCAATTTGAAGATGCATTTTAGAACTAAATTCTATCTTCTTTTGTCTCCTCTTGCATAGTTGACAAATACATGCTTTCAAGATACAGCAATTCAAGTATGCTTTGTTTCAAGGGCATTTTGTACTCTACAAATTACCTAAGCTTTAGTGAAGTGCATATAATCTTGGCCAACCCTTAAAAGGACAATGCCACAAACAACTTTTGATATGGAGAATCAGAGGTGAGGACAACCAGCACATTATCTGCTGTTCAGTATTTGGCCAAGTCTATGCTCCACTGACTCTAGGCAGGTGCTCTACAAAGCTAACACTGACATTTGTATCTCCCCTAACCCAAGGATTCATTGTGTAGTCAAGATAAGCACATGATTTCTTTTTTTTAAGGAGTTTCTGCTTTGTTAGAAACCATTTGTCCAAAAGTTGCATAAAACATTTTCAAAAGAAGGGTTTATTTTCCTGTTTCCTCATCATTTCAGTAATTGTGTTGTAGGTGAGATTAAACAGTAGCAGGAATTTCAAGATGGCTTGAAAAATCATATACAGAAAATAAACACCCTGTAAATAAGAAAGCTGTTCCCAGAACAAAGTCAACTCTATTTCCTTTCTAAGTAATGATTCCTATCAGCCATTACATCACTAATTTGACTTTTCATAAGGACATTTAAACACATAAGGCACCAAAAGAGCTGTCTTTATCATAGGCACAATCTTGGTTTTGTTTTCAATTTTCTCTCATACTGGGTACCAAAGGAAGCACTAATCATGGAATCTTAACATTTTAGTAAACCAGCTTTTTAACCTTAACACAACTGAGGGAAAAATTTAAAAAATCTCTACTGACCACAGCATCTTTGTGGCTATTCACATTTGAGAGTTAACTCTGAAATCAACCATTAAAGCTGTTTAAATAATAAGCACTGTTAAAGCTTTTAGGTTATGGCTGCATTAGTTTAATCATTTGATATTATTGTCAGAAAAGGAGCACACATTTTTGCTTGAACTGAACAACCTGAATTACTGTAATATTTTAATAAGCTGTTACATAGTTGGATAGGGAGACAAAGAGGACTGAAGTAAAATGTTAGAACTGAAAAATAAATGAGGAGGATGAAAATGGTAAATTTCTTTGTAAACAGAATAGCAGCTGTATATATATAACAGATGAAGTTTAACTGGTTTAAGCAGTTTGAAAATACTCAAATCCATGACTGCTTAGCAAGAGTAGTAGTTTATTTTTCTCTGCAATCTGAAAGTGCAAAGAAATTCAGCAAGCAGTGACAAATAAGTTTTAGCTTCTATGATGGAAATGGAAGAAAATCATTTTCAGTAACTCTTTTATAAATCTCAGCTCAGAAAGCAGTTTAGACTAGGTGGATACTGACTTTCAAAATATTAAGCAATTTTTATCTAGGCAAGAAGGTTGCATTCAAAAGCTGTGCTTCCCATACCTAACTTTCATATACATTTGCATTGCACTCCATATGCAAAGAAAATATGCATTTTTGATTGTTTTGGGGGGTTTTTTCTGTGTTTGTCTTGGATTGGTTTTTTGCTTTGTTTTGTCTGGGTTTTTTGGGGGTTTGTTTTTTGGTTTTTGATGGGTTGGGGTTTTTTTGCCTAGTCTAAGCAAATGTACAAGATTCTCTTCAAACCATTTATAAAACTGTTGTTCTGCAAGACAAGCTTAAAAAGACTACATAACAGGAAACATATATATAGACTATAATAAAATATCTGCCTTTCCTCCCATAAGCTGTTTTATTAGAGATTTACTACTGCAGTAATGTGAATAGGAGACAACATTAATACCTTCTACTCATTCAGTGGAAAAAATTGTAAATTTCTTTAAAGTCTTGCAAGGTTTTAATTTATGAAAGCATAAACTCTACTTGCAGCAAAATGTCATTTCTTTAAAGCCATTCCATAAATGCACATACTAAACAGACTCTCTCTAGCACTGTACTCCTCAGAGCTGGTGATGACAAGACAGAGGCTTGTTCACCTTCAATTTACCCATCTTTTCCAAGCAGTACAACTAGTCTAGAAATCTCCATCTACAGTGGCACAAAGCACTGCTCAAGAACTACTACTGGGAAAGCCTCTCTGCAGCAGCCAGTACAATGCTATCTTATTTAGTGTTGCAGCAGGAGTACACAAATACCTGATTTCAAGAGAGGAACAATGAGGCAAATACTAAAGAAGAGGAAGAAGAAAATAGCCCACCAGCAACAACCAGAAAAAAAAGCCAACCACAAAACATAACTCCCACAGTCCAAAATGAGAAGTCCCAAAAAGGAAGCAGTCTACCTACAAGAAACCTGGACATTTCCCTGGGTTATCAGCAAAGACAAAATACCTGCCACATTTCAAAAGTAAAACAAATCAACAACAATAAACAATTGACCTGACACCCTCACAGCTCATTATAGGAGAATTAAGATCTCCATTCAGAGTGGAAAGGTCAGCATTTAAGAAATGGAAGACTTTGAGAAGCCAAAAGAAAGACAAATTTGCTGCCACAGGGAACAGTGGAGGCAGATGGCATAAACAACATTAGAAAAGGATTATTTAGATTTATATACAACAGGTCCATAAACAGCAGAAAGAAGAGGCAGGAATATAAAGCTTAATATGGCTCTGAGAACATGTGAAGATGGTGTGGGAAGGAGTGGAGGAACAGTAGTGTTCTCGCTAAAGAGTGAATATTGCTGCCAGTGTAAGACCGAGCATCAGGTTGTGTGGAACACTGGACACTTGGTAAATTCTTATCCCTTAAGTAAAAAAATAAACCAAAAAAATAAACCCCAAAACCTATAAATGGACCCATCTTCAAGGCCAAAGAGAGAATAAAAAGGCAGCAACATTTCTCACTTTGTACCAAAGTCTGTCAATCTGGCCTCTTATTTAGCACAAAGAAAGAGCTGGCTTGCAGAGTGCTGCTGCAGCTCTTAAGATGGAAAGAAATACAGCATCTTTAACATATGTACCTCAAACCACTGTCATAAAGGGATTTACAAGACAGAGAAAAATACAATTCTAGAAATTAACATTTATGTTCCAACCAGCTACAGCATCATCACACAGAATTACTATGAATAGATAGGACTAGTATCAACAAGGTGAATATGAAGCCATGCATATTAATATTTTCAGATGATTTTTCATGTCACTAGAAGACTAATATAAGCACCTAGATTTATCAATACTCTCACTGAAGGAAGCTCAGCTCATCATGCATCATTAAATCTATGACTAAAATTTTGTACATTATTTTTTCTTATTTACAATAGAAACCCACAATTATTGAAGAGAAGGCACAATGACATTTGGACATGCAAGGTGATGATATGTTCTTCACTATTTTCCCTATACTAATTCCTCCTCTGTAAAAAAAAAAGTATCCCAGCCAGTTATTTTTGAGAAAGCAGTTGCACAGACTGCACACTGTGGAAGGCTTAGTGAATGTCTGGTAGACCACTTCAGTCCCAGAAAAAGGCTAAAAGCAGTTAATCTCATGTTCATGTCAAATGCTAGCTAGCCCCCATAGTAAAGCTAAGCATTTTATATTTACAGTAATACAGTAACAGTACCAAAGGACAGATTAATCCTTTCTAAAATAAGACTGCACCAGAGTAAGAGTCATCCCCTACAACAAGAAGTGAAATGATACATTTTGATTAGGTGCAGTGTCTCTTGCATAATAAATTCAAAGGGTCTCTGATCATGATGCAGAACAGGGGTAGCTACATCCACATTTAGTAAAAAGTCTAAAGTGAGAGCCAATAATATAAATTAATTCAGTAAGCAAAAGCAAATCTATATGAAGTAAATGGATTTGTAAGTCTAGACAGTATTTGTACCATAACTACATTCTGAGCATACCAGTGATTATTTATTTCTTACTGCCTGAGGGCAGATGGAAGTAGTCTTTCACAAAAGTCTGAAAAACAGTCTGAGGGGGTATGTAATCTGCAGTAATTACCATCATTGATTACTCAATTCATACTGCTAAGTAAGTTTATTGAGAGAATAAATGTTCTCTTGGAGTTAGGTGAACAGTGCTGCTGCAGCCTACTTGAGGATTCTGAGTAGCAGTGTGTGTTTGTGTGCCTATCTCAGAGTATACCTGTACATTAAATGTGTGTACCTATATGTGTGCATATGCTGTGACAGATACACCTCACAGTATACATACATATGAGCACATTTATACATCTCTTTGTGTGACACAGGTGTACCATGGTATGTTTGTGTTTGTACACACATGGACCTGTTGCATACAAACACATACCACAGTATGCCTGTATCACACAAAACCATCCATACTTGGAGCTTCATCATTGAACAGCTTCCACACTTAAAAACATTACAGTTCCCTTAACACAAGATTTCTCAAGTGATTAACAAGTCAATATTCATACTAGAAATCTTTCTTGAAGTAGCTACACACTCTGCAGGACATGAGCTATGATCAAGCCTGTTGTCACATTTTGATACATAGATCAAACCACTGTGTTAAAAAGGTCAATTGAGCAGCAGCAGAATGATTCTGAAGAGCATGGTACAGATACAGCTTTGGTCAGAATTCCTCCTGAATAACAGAGGAAAGAAAAAAGTGGAGATAGTACATGTTATTTCCTTTATCACAAACCAGGTCTTCATTACATGCTAGCGTGATCCACCTAGAACTGCAACAGTAAAAACAACTCCATACTGAAGTATTTTTGCCAGGAAGGACACTAAACTTAATCATTAGAAGTTCTGAAGAAGAAACCAGATGAACAGTCAACACAGGTGGGATCAGCCAAACTCCTAAGATTACATCCAACCAAGCCTACTACTGTTAACAAACAAACTCTCCTCCTTCCAGATAAACATCACGTGTTTTAAACAGAAGTTAAGCAGGAGTAAAGTAGTACATTCACAGGCAAACAGTGTTTAAATACCAAAGCAGAAACCCAACTGTGGAAGAAGAAATCAATTTTGTAAGCTTAACTACCTAGTATCTTATTTAGCTAGGGCACATCTCCATCCTCTTCTTCCAAAAAGTGGGTAAGCTTTCTGCTACAGACCACTTCTGATTAACAATCCATACATCACACATAATGCACAGTTTGTCCTGTAAACCTCCCACAGATTTTTCCCTGCATCTTTTCAAGTTTAGGAAAAAGAGCAAGCCTGCCCAAATGGTAATGTTTTTGTTTATGTATTGTGACAATGTACTATAACTGCAAACACAATTTCAAAAAGCTTTAAAATAGAATTTTTAACAGATACATCTCACACATAGATGTGCATTTGTACTTCTAGTTCACATGCTAGGATTCCATTCACCAGCAGTCTCTGCATTTCCATTGTGTTATCACAACACTGAGAGCACAGTGAAGGAAGGTAATGAGAGTTATGCTTTATCATTTCAGACTTCTATAGTAACATCATTATCTTAGTTAACCTAAAATAAGGCAATTGTGCATTGCTTCTGTTGTTGGGCCCATTTGCAAGCAGAAGTGAACCACAATTTGAAGATACAAACACTTTGTAACAAGCCCAGCCCTAAGTAGCTCTTGACTTTAGAGATTAATGACAAATTCAGTCTAAGACACTAATTATCTCTTCAGCCCAAACTGATGTTTAATGAGGCATGTATGTGCAGAAGCTCTAGACTGCATTCTCCACCTAGAGAGAGAAAGGAAGGAGACTTACCAACCCCTATCCAAAAAAAAAGTCTCAACTGGGAGACCCTGACTGGGATCAAGACCTAAAATCATCACAATACAAACGTGTCTGACATTTTCATGTGTCTTATCACAAAGAAAACAGATTCATCTGATGCAGTGTAAGAAAAGGTTGACAGAGAGATTTTAAACAGACTTCTGAAAAAGAACCATACCATACAAGCCAAGTGTTTAAAAATCCCAGATTTTGGGTACAAACTACATACAGATTTTCAGCTACTCAGAATAATAGGCATCTAAAGTGAGGAAATGTAATTTAAATATTACACACACTGAAGTGCAAATGCCATTAATGAGCTTGCTTTGACAAGGGAGATAGTGGAAAGAAAAAGAAACAACCCACTAAATGTTGCCTGCTAGGTCTAAAATCAGAAATGTCATAAGCAGCATGTTTTCTTCTCTCCTCTGGAGATAAGGAAATTACAACTACTGCTCATAATCCTGAAATGCTCAATATTTCCACAGAACATAAAAAAATTTCTGTGGATAGCTTATATTTAATATCAATAGATGCACAGAAGTGTAGTCTGGTTTAGGGAATCAACCTGCTTGTCTCAGTTCCAGCAATTATGTGCCCAGGTACATGTTTTAAGAATAAAAAAGTAATTCTGATGCACATAGCTTATTAAGACATTAAGAATTAATGTGCATTCGGAGCCCAAAATGAATTACCACTATCACTATTGACATGAGGCAGTTGTTAAAATGCCTTTCCAAAGCAGAGCACAGAGCAAAGTCATTGATCTTCTAAGTGATACATCAAAACACAATATCTTTTCCTTCTTTTGGACAGGTCATATTATCCAACTTATCATTGACTGAAAACTGTTTACTTCTTAAGGTCAAATTAATTGGCATCAAAAGACCATTTCTCTGGAAAAGAAGAAACTGAGTCCATAAGATTCCTTGTGGCTGAATCCTGATGAGTGCTATGCTTCTCTTTGTGACCTGCATAAATTCTGTGTGCCAACCTCCTACTCTCTCTGAAAAATCTTGTCAATAGCAGCTTTCTCACCTAACTTTTCACATTCACCTCACTGAGTAAACTGTAAACAGTAGTACAGAGTAGAATAAAATTATTAATTCAATGTGAACTGACTTTTCCTATTACAAATGAAATCTTTCTAGAAAACAGTTGTCCCAATTTCAGAAATGCATCCAGAAGTAGTAGTGCTGATCAGTGAGAATTGGGTCCTGCAGTGTTCTCCTGGCAATATGGGCATGTCCTCCAGAGCACTGCAGAAACTCACCTTCCTTTGATGTTAGATGTTACTTCAATTACAAATGTCTTTCAAGATCTCAAAAGTTGAGTTAATTTGGAAAACAGAGCTTGTAATTACAAAATCAGTTATCTATTACTGAACATACTGAAGCAAAACTTCCTAGTAAAGGTATAAGGGCTGCAAGGGCAAAAGTGACTGGACTTCTATCAGGTTCAGATTTGGAAGTGTTAACTGAACATGCTAAATTTTACTGTGTTATTTCAAAAGCCAGTATTTTGCACCGTCACTATTTCTCCATAGCCCAGATTTGCTTGGTTTATCTATCAATCTGACACACACACATTGTAACTTATGGTGAAGGAGCTATGGAATTCTATGTTCAGCAGTGCACATGTATAAAAATAGCAGAAAGCAAGGAACAGGTTGAATATTAGGAAAAGGTTCTTCCCCCAGAGAGTGGTGGAGCTCTGGAACAGGCTCCCCAGGGAAGCTGCCATGGCATCTAGCCTGGCAGAATTCAAGAAACATCTGGACAACACTTTTAGACACACACTGTGGTTTTGGGGTTGTCCTGAGCTTAGGTAAGAGCTAGACTCCATGATCCTTGCAGATCCCTCCTAACTCATGACCTTCTATGATTCTTCTTTAACCTTTCTTACATCGGTGGAACTGCAAACTCAAGAAGAGAGAAGGAGGAAAACAAGGGCTGTTTTGTAGCTTTCCCTCTCTCTAGCAGCTTCTATTAAGGAATTCTAAATGGATTACATAATTTGAGAAGTCATTTAAAGCAGTCTTCAAATCTGAATTGGCTTAACCACAGCCAGAAATTCTTAAATGCTTTCATTTCTTTAATATGCAACAGCCCATGAGAGTCATTTGGACTATTCTTTAATTTTGCCCTTGATATTTACACTTCAGGGAGAGAAGTGGATCCTGAAAATGCATGTCATAAAAAATAACTTTGTTTAATGTAGAATCCAAATTGTAGCTTCAAAATTAGCTTCAGTATACTGAATCATATACCACAGTTTTACATACTGTTTATTATCACACATTAGAACTAAATAAATTCTCAAAATCTTCACAGACTGGGAAAGTTTAGTAAGCAATTTTGGAGAGTTAAGCCCATTCAGAATCCTATTGAGTCTCTAAGAGGATCTCTTTCAGAAACTGCACCTTGGAACTACAACCTGTCTGTGAGGTTTTGCCTTCCCTGTCCTCTTCACTGATGCTGTCAAAAAAACTTTTAATGAGGTGATGTGTAAGTTACCACCAATATGGCAATGCTATATGCAAATACAGAAGTGCTGCTAGAGTTGATCTACCTAACCATGTATTAACTGCATTCATAAAAACACACTGAGAGAATTTCTGACATTTCAATATTGCAGGTTATGTGAATGAAAAGAATGACAGAAGTAATCTTACAGTGCAAGATTGACTTTTGATTACAATGCAAAATGCCAACTTTAGATTCTATTATGGAGAGAAAAGTCACAGATGCAGGCATTAAATTTCTCATGCCAGAAGGCATTGTCTATTTTATACCCACTAATACACCAGATTGGGCAAAATCTGTTTCAGCAACTTAAAACTGTGCAAGGTGGAAAATACTGCAGATCTCTTTGTAAAAACAGTTTCTTCTACTGCAACAAACTATAAACTTTTTTGGACAGAAAAATGACTACTACTAATGAGTACATTTCAAATTGCTATACTTTAAAGCAACAGTGGCACAGACTGTTTTAAAATATTTTGCCAACCCTAAAATTATACCACTAGAGAATTCAAAATTATTTTCTTACAGCATTTCTAACAATATATTAAGTACCTGCATATTTGCACTCCACAGTGCTTCTGATTGCTCATGTCCTTTCTAGAGAGAAGCCTCAACTGTCAGAGCCCCGTGTTTGCAAAGGAAATAAACTCACGTCAACACCAGAAAGCTGTGCTCCAGTTATTAGTCCTTTCTAGTCTACTGCACAGACACAACTCATCACCTCCCAAGGCACCTTCCACTTGATTTGACTTTTAAGAATACTTGGAAAGAATTATGAAGTGGCATATCTTTATAGCAGCCACAGATTCTCTATGGTAAGCACTGGAAAGAGATTTGATCTGGACTGTGTTTCCAGTTAAGCTCGGCTCTTCGCTCAGAGTTTAGCCATTCTTGGGAGTCCTCAGCTAACCCCCAAAATCTGTCTATACAAATGAGCTATCAATTTCATTTGTCCAGCATGGCAAGAGAACACACAGAATGGCCAAGGGCCAAGTACAGATCACAGCACTCTAGAGCCAACTGTTTCTGAAGTAAACACCAGTGGAATAACATAAGCTCACGAAATTTCACATGACTCTAGAGAGCCAAGTAACTCCCACTCTTGGCAGACAAAGCAAGCAGGTAACAGAAGTACATCAAGAACTGCTACACTGAGGAGAAGCTGGACACAGTGTTCAGCTGATAAAGATATCATTATGTTTTATTTAAAATACAGGCACAGTGTTTAAACCATGAACTATGATTTATAACAGCTGCTCTTTTAAAATCTGAAATTAGGTTGCTGTTATAAAATACATGGCTAATATTCCTCCTCTCAATTTCATGTGTTTCATATTTCTTTATGATTTCTAGGAAGGCTTGACAGACACTTAGAGGAGTTTAAAGTTAAAAAATACGTGTGTTTCCTAGGGAATTCCAAATTATACTTTTTACAGCATAACTCTGTCTAGAAATTTCCAACTTGTTATCTGACTTCAGTGAGATAATTCTTGGTTTTGTTTTGAAGGTTTTTTTGACTGAAGCCACAGAAAGGGATGGGAATTTGTCAGGAATTTAACAAAATCACAGATTATAAGATGGTAAGAGCAAATACCATGAAAGGCAGCAACTGGAATAACAAGTAAAGTGGACAAGGTAGAAATATGAAAAAAAGGCTTTGCTTACTTTAAACAGAAGGGGAACAAGAGGAAAACAGTGCAGACTGGGGGAAGGCATTATTCAATAACTGAATATTACTTCCATCAAAGAATCCAGTTTGTCACAATCCTGTTTTCCTTTCATACAGTCTGCTTCAAGTAAGAAGGAATGCTTTTCCAATAATCCCTTGATAGTTAATCAGTTTGACCTTTGCTTATACATTCCAGAATAAAACTGTTTCCCAATTTATTTTTACTTTTCCTAAACCTCTAGGTTGATCATCCATCTTTAAAAAGATCAAACATTTTATTATACCTAATATCAGATTATTGAAGATTCCAGTACATGCATGGGCAGTTCATCTAATCCCATTGACCTTTTCAGATTAAAATCCAGTTTTAGGCTTTATCTGCTTTTTGGATTTTTTTTGTTTGTTTGTTGTTTTTTGGTAGTGTTGTTTATTTTTAAAATCATTTGTTGTTCAGATGCTGGTTCTTTATTCTGACACAAAAACTGAAGCAAAACCAGAGTTCTTATGTACATGGACCTGAGAATATGCACTGAGGATGTAGAAAAGTTGATTGTGTCAAGTCTTATATTTGGAATTTTATACATGGTTCAAACTATAAGGCTGCCTGCCCCTAAGAAGTAAGAAGCCCACATCTCAGTGAGCAGACTCACAGACCAGCTTATGCTTCCTTATTTAAAATTCATACAGAGATAATATTTGGTGGTAGATTTCCTTCTATTTTATGTATAACTAGATGATGCCAATGTCCTCCTATCTGTACCCCCTTTATTCCAAAAGAAGCCTCCTAGAGGAAAAATAAACCTATCTGTCTATCCCTGAAATCATTTGCTTATGAAACAGCAAACAATAAGTAGGAAGTAAAAATCCTCTCTGACACAAAACTCGTTAACTTCCTACTCAGAAAAAATGACCATGTGACAGAGCAGATGAACATTACAATTAAACAAAACCCAAAAAGTACCATGGGGAACAGCTGAAGCAAGTTGCACAAATCACATTTACTGTGCCAAAAATCTGCTTTGTTACAGAAAGCAAAGAAGGGCTGAAAGGGAAGCTCTGGTCATTAGAAACGAGCAGTAATTTAGACTTCTGCTAAGAAGTCAGCACTGTTTATAGGACACATAACCAGCTTTTATCTTACAGAATGAAACAAATGGAACTGCAATAAAAGCTTTTTCATACATATTCTAAGTAGCAGGATTATTAGCAACTTTGTTCCCATTAATACACTTTCTCTCTTTTGAATGCTATAAGCTTAACTGAACTTTACTAAACTCTTTTGGTTTAATTCCTCCAGTCAACTTACAGAACATCAGAGGCTTTGAATCAAACTATAAAAATCTCAAAAGCTGCAAGGTAGCATGTTAGCCACAGGAGAAAATTAATAAGAGATATTCAGATGTGCCTGGTAAACCATAAGGCTTTGTACAGAATTTAACAGGAGGTGCAGGAAGATTGAACTTAAAAGAAAAAAATCACCTGCTGTAAAGAATTCTCAGGTGGTAAAAAACATGTCTGGAATTTAGATAACAAACTGCTATCTGCATCAATAAAATTCATCACTATGGTAATCTACCATAGGCCTTTGTGAGCATGCTGGCCAGACCAGTGACACTTACTAGGTAAGGTTAAGAAAGGAAAGAAAGAGAAAAACAAAGAAAAAAAGGTTTAAACATGCACCTATATTTATGTGTATGTGTGTGTATATGTGTATATGGTACATTCAAGATGGTAATGTACAAGTTATCTCTTCAGTCTCTGTACTGCCTTAAAAGACAATACCAGCCTCAACAGGAAACTTCATCACCAAAGAGGAATGTTAAACATGAAGATTACTAAATTAAGACAAATAAAATTTAGTTTATATGTAGAAAAAAAAGAGAGAAGAAAACAACCACCACAAAACTAAACAACTATGAGTTCTGCTCTCACTAGACCAAAGTTTAAGATGGAGGACAAAAAAACTGAAAGAAAATGATGACCTAATTTAAAAAAAAAGAAATGTATCTAGCAGCTCATCACTGCACTAGAGAGATACTGGCTGCCAATAGTGATAAAAAGAAGGAAAAATAATTTGGCAAGAGAAAACTTGGAAGAACTAGCAGAAATGTGTGTCCAACTTATTTTCCCCTCTTTTTCCTTTCATATTCTTGTGCTCCCCCAAATATTTATGAAGATATAATGAAACAGGAATGCCCAGTCAAAATAAAACAGTTTGCATTATCTTCTTCAACCACTCTCACACAGCCTTGGCTTTTGATAGCTAAGCAACAAGTGCACCAAGCAAAACAGCACACATTCAACAACTGAACCACATTTTCTATCAGATTCACCAGGCTATACTGCTGACTGACCAAGAATAACATCAGTATTCATTGTTGAACGCACAGTATAATTAAGTTAATAGTTGATATCTAGACAGGCTGACATAGCTCTCATTGCCTATTCAGGTGCTAAATCCAGTGTTGATATGAGGAAGAGTGTGTCTGTATGCACCCACACACACAGGGGGGTTCTCTCCCAAGCAACAAGATTTCAAAGGCTTAATGGTAAACTAAACACCATTGTTGCACTCCTAACATCAGTTCGGCTATGTGATTTTGTAAGTACTTCACTGAAAGATGCTGCATTATTTCCACAAAATACTTCAGAAGAAAAGTTACTTGATTACTGCTTTTTCCCTCCTCACTTTTTCTCAAGGCAATAAATACCAGAAAAGCAAGATCCAGATGGATTATCAATGCTTATGGGTTACATAATCCCACAATCTAAAATGACATGTTGGAAGCATTTAATGTCAAAGCAAACAGCCATTACTTTTGAGGTGGTTTATCTATTTGCTTACCTTTACTTGCACTCTCAACATGCTGCAATTCATCTGGAAATTTTAAGATGTCTCTGTAATTCTCCTCACAGATTTCTGCCAGGAAATGCAAGAGGGTTGTTTTCTGATCTGATGACTTTGTATCTCGAATCTAAAAAAGTGAACCAAGGAGAAAACAAAGAAATGTTGAACTAAAGTGAATATTGCAGAGGTAAACTCATTAGCAAAAGGTTCCTTACCCTGCTTGCCTACAATTGAAACAGATTTGTTTTTAAAAATGGAACTTCTCCAATTCTTTATAATTGAAGACTAGGAAGTGAATCTACCCCTATGCTGTATTTTTTTAAGAATAATTAATTACACTGAGAACAAAACCTGAAGACATTCCATAAGTTCTGAGATTTTAGCAACATCAGTTCAGAATGCTTGCTGTGATAAAAAAGTAGCTGTGAACAGAGATTAAAGAGAACAGAATTTTGTTCATTCCTTCAATGCCCCCCACTGCCAGATCTCTAAAGGAATCCTTCTGAACTGCTGCAAGCTGGGCAGCATGCTGAAAGTCAGAATTTGCACTTTTACCAGTCAAGTTAAAGAAACTTCTTGTCATAAATCCACAATTTTTGACTGAAACAAAATCTAAACCATGCTGCTTTATTCTAAAGCCTTTTAGATAAATCATGTACAGGCAGAACACACAAATGCTCCCCACCTAACTGGAATACAAAAAGGCAACAGAAAAGCAAAGGTAATCCTAACTGCCACTAAAGGATATTTAATAAGTCCAATATTATTTAGAAAAAGCTGCATGAAAACTGGGCATAGTGTGAAGAAATAGGTAATTGCATCTTTCCACTATCCTCTCAGCTGCAGAGGCATTTTTAGTGATCTGAAATAACTATTCCTCTTGAAGGTGGTAAGATTCCCCATTAAGCTAAGCACATTAATTGCTAGAATCAGTTTGTTATTTTAAAAAAAAAAGCTATCTTGAACCAGTTGTTACAATAGAGGCCAGTGGCACATTTCCAAGCAAACACTGATATTTGTGGCTATATCCCACAGCAGAGTGCATGTGTATATGCAAAAGAACATCAAGAACTTAAGAGAATGACAAAATTAAGTCCAAATTTAGTTTATTCTTTTTATGTAGATATAAAGAAGGAAGATGTGAGTTGATTGAAGATTTAGTGGAAGCAGAGGTTACCCCTTATTTACCAAGGGCAACACAGAGACTTGGTGTAGGCCAGTGTTTGAGCTGCATGGAGAATCAGTATTACAAGTATACCTATAAACCTGATTTTCTAACCACATTCTAACTCATCTAGTACAGTTCTTATACAGAAGCTACAACATACACAACAAATTAAATCAAGGATTTATTTAAGAAGAATACATAAATGTGTGTGTAAAATCTCCTGTTTGTTTTCTCATTCTCTAAATCACTAGAAGTTCTAATTCTATAATCCTGATGACAGGCTTGCCATCGATGTTCAATTTAATACAGGCCTTTCAGCTTTAAGGATTACCCTGTTAGGAATAAATGAGTGCAGTGGAAAAACAGGCTTTTAAAAATATAAGGTATTTAGGCAATTAAGAATGCACTTTAATTCATACCCATTCAGTGATTAAAGACTAAACAATGCTCAGTAATGGTATGCAGTTAAAGGGTTTTAATGTGTTATGTACATGGAAGTTTTTCCAACTTGAAAATCGTAGATTTAGTGGCTGAACATCTGCATGGTAAAAAGAAATTGCATTTCAATTTGTCTGTGAACAAGAACTGTGGGATTTGCTGTCTTTGATCTCTCTGACATCATCAAGTGGATAGAGCTTTTCTTTTTTTCCCCAAAAATGGACAAAATTGTTTTGCCTTTAGATTACAACAGAAAAACATGTTTTGTCACCAACAGTAGCATCACATTAACGAGAGTTAGTATTAGAACCTGCTGAGTTGTTTAAAATCTGTAGGAAACACTCTTAACAACACTCTTAAACAACTGTGCCAAACTCACCTCCTTCACCCAGGCAAGAAAAACAGCTACAATTATCCACACTAACATGAAGCTCTGTTTGATCCTTAGAATCAATATATATACTACAAAATACAAGTTCTAAGCCTACTAATATAAAGATAAGGAAGAGAGCTGATTTATGAGTGTAGTTTAGAAGGTGTTATTTAAAAATAGAAATGGAAGATGGAAACTGGAATGCTAACAACAGCATGACTGTGTCTTTACCTTCTCTGTAATCAGAGTATACTTGTGTTCAGGTTACATGTTTAGTCCCATCTCTCTCTCTCTCTGTTAGCAGGTAGAATTTAACATTGTTAACTTTATGGAAAAGACATTTCTGGGTATTTTGAATTAATTTTTCTCATATCCAGTCAGTGTCCCTAGTTTCAATTTGCAACCTCTGTCTCTCATTCTTTTCTTGTACACTAAAAAACTTGGTTCCACCCTTACAGGTCCTATCTTTATCTGATTCCAACAGCATGCTTGGTCACTACAGATGTCCCCAACAAAACCTTTGTTTCTCTAGGCTGGACAAGCCCAGTTCCATTAGCCTTTCCTCAGTGCTCCTGCCCCTGACCAATCTGGTTATCCTCCACTCCATTTATCAACAAAATAAGATTTTTTTGGCTGTACAAAATATTGAACACCATGTTCCACACAAAACCCAACAAATTCTGAATTAACAGCAGAAGAAGTCACTACCTGTGATCTGCTGCCTATGTCCCTATCAATAAGCCCAGGATGCTGTCAGCCTTGCTTGCTGCCAGGCCCTGCTACTGACTCATGGCTTCCCACTAGGGCACAGCCCAGGTTTTCTGCAGAGTTGCTTCCTGTTCTCAAGACAACACCTTTGTAGTAGTTTAAGCCTGTCTCAAGTGCATGACTTTGCATGTAGAACACCACTACATCATCATGTTAAGCACAAAATCAACTTTAGAATCCTATTATTCTCCTTCAGCATAAAGGTGAACAGTCCTTTCATAAGCAAGAGCTCTAGAAAGGAGTAAGTTCAGAATGCTAGACTTACATATACTATGGGACTCTGCTACATTAAAAGGTTAATAAAGAGAAAAATCAAGGCTAAGTATACAGCTATTATCAAAATACTGCTATTAAAAAAAAACCCTCAGGCAGCTCTTGTTTAGTCAATGCCTTCTGAACTAAAGAACTTCCTTGGGTTAGCAAACTAAAACTGCATTTTTACAGAAGGTAACTGAAGCTAAGATTCACAGCAAGCAGTGATAAGAACTTTCTTTAAAAAGGTGGCTCTTAAACACATCTTAACAGAGAATTCCATCAGAAACACATACTTGAATTAAATACATTCTATGGGTTCTACACACTCCAAGTGCTATTCTAAGTTTGTATGGAAGAAAAAAAGGAAAAAAAATCACATCTATTTCACAGTGTCATTAATGTTCCAGCCTCACAACTGTAGGTATGTATGGACATAAACAGTGCAAAAGAAAAGGTGGACTGTACTAAGAGTTACATCTTTAGAAGCAGCCAGAATTTCCTTGTTAGCAAAAACCACAACCAAATAAAGCAGGTTAAAAATAAATTTTTCTTCCTGTCTAATAAATATATGTACTGCAATACAAGTTTGTGATCTTAAAAATCCCAGCCTTTCAAGTGTTCTTCCATTATGGCCTCTGTATTTTCATCCTTTTCATTCTCAAAGCATTACCATGTTAGAGAAGTCACAATAGTTCCCTGAGACTTGGTAAACCAACAGAAATCACCAACAGTCAGAGAATTCACCAATGGGAATAAAAATAATTGCTTTACTTCTGCACCTTTAGTAGTGTTAAAACACTAGCACATAAAATCTTTCACAGAGTGGTGTCTGCACATATGGCATTTGGAAAACATTAACAACAAATGTCACTGACTTACATGCTTCCTATTTTTTTTTTTCTTTCTCAAGAAGGCACTAAAACTGAGGTGTTAAAATGTTCAAATACAAGGTTTGATTCTGTGGCCTTTATCTGAGAGGCAGAATTTGGGAATAACACATTTAGTAAGAAAAAAAATAATAATATCAGTAGATCAGCATAGGCTACAAAAAGCAGCTTCCAGCAGAATGCTGGAGCATCAGATCTGAGTGGTCAATACTATCAGAGCCATTGTTTGGGGAAGGATTAAAGACTAAAATACACAGAGCATAATACAGTGTACTCACTCAAATCAAGTAAAATACAGAGGATGATGCTTAGGTCTGTCGTTCAGAAATAACATCAATATAACAGAAATCTCCCTTAACATGTAGTATCCTGGTAAAGCATTTAAAGCAAATGATACCATAACACACTTCCAGAATTTTGTATTTCTCTTTACAGGTAACTTTTTGGATGAAGTTTTCAAGGTTAAAAGTGACAGCAAACATATAGAAAAATGTATGTATGCTTTAACTACCACTAGAGTGACATTTGATTATTATAGCTATAAAAAAGGCTTTATATTTTCATATCCTAGAAACCTTTCCCACCTTAACAGCTAAGAGGCTGGTAGACAATAAATGTACTCTGCTCAGTAATAGTCAAACTACATAAAGAGCTTGTCTTGTGCTGTTTGCACTACAAACAAGAAGGAACATAGTATTAGTTATTACATATACTACACATTGAACCACTTAGAATACTACAGAAGCTTTACTAAAACAGAGGGATGCTTCTTACTAGTCTTTACATTAACTCACCACAAAAAGAACATCAGTTGTACCCCATATATGCCAAAGCAAACAATGGGACTTGGTTTAGCCTTAGGGACACGGTTTTAGATGACACTGATAGGTTGATGGTTGGACTTCATGATCTTAAGAGGCCTCTTCCAACCTTGCTAATGCTGTGATTCTGTGATCACTTCTTCCATTTAAATTACTGTCTAGCCTAACTTCACAGAACTATGAGGATTCTCCTGTCCTTGGTAAGAGACAGTAACTCCTGCAATAGGAGCTCAGAAGAGCTGCTGGATCATTTATACATATTAATCAAACACAGCAACATGCAGAAGGATTTCCCTTTAGTGAATTACTCCAGCAGACTCCCTGAACTTCACCACTTTCTTCTGCCATATTTGTATTTTCACAGAGCACTTAACACTCCCAGCAATCACAAGTGCTCTAGTGCATACATCAGGAATAGCTGCTACTGCTTGCCATTCCTGGTACAGCACATGAAATCTAACATTGATCTCCCTTACTCAAACAACATTAAGTTCCCTGTCTTCTGTCAAAAGTTGTTTACAGATCATTTGTTTTGTCAGTAACATCATACACTGCAGTGTAATATCCAGAATGATAATCTGCTTTTAAAGATTTGCAATAATTACTGAACAGGCATTAGCCTTTTCACTAGGACCAGACAGGTATGAATTCATCTATTCTTATTTTCTTTATCATGTTTTAATAAAAGTGGTTACACAACAACAGATTTCTGTGCACAAAATCACCAGCTCTGTTTTAAGAGTATTTATTTTACAAAACCAAACATTTACCCCAGATCAATACCTGTCTTTTTGTTTCTTTACTTTTTTCAGGTCATATAACATAAGCACTACATCTATTAAACAGACAATTAATTTTAAGATTGTTGAGGATGGGGGAAAAAAAAGATCAATACAAAAATCAGATGCTATTGATAAGTGGATCCATCACATTAGGACACCTCATCATTAAAACAACTCTATAGGTATTCTGCACATAGAAATGTGTGCACATTGACTTTTGTTCTACCCTGGTGACAGCTGGCTCAAAAAAAAACCAAAATAGCAACCCAACTTAAAAGCTCTCTTATTATGGGCAGAAAGTCCACTGATATTGAAGACAATATAAACCACTGGTCTAAAAAAAGAAAAATAAACCAAAATCAAACCATGAACTAAAAGCTTACAAGCATCATAAAAACCATTGATTGAATTATCAGGTGGTCTGATTCCCCATATCCTAACATGCTTTCTGTTTATTTTTTCCAAGGCTTAAGCCCTTGTCTTTGGGCAAAAAGCATCAAACCAGAGTAAAGAATAGCTAAAAACTAACATAAAAGTCACAATTAGCTAGATTTAGCATAAACTGTGTTCATGTAACAGCTGAAGTCCTTCCAGAATAAGAATATTCAGATAGTAATACTGTTTACCTTGTATTTTTACTTTGTCCCATCAAGGATCTTACAACACTAATCCAGATGGTCTTGTTTGATTTTAAAACTCCTATTGAAGGAGTTTGTATTTTAGGCAAGAAATGTTTAAAACTGGTAATAAATTATTCTGCTCATTCTAAAGTTGCTTAGGGGAAAAAAACCCAAAGTAGCAGGTTTCAAGGCAAGCAAAACAAAAATTAGGGCAGTTTCTTTGGCACATTATATCTGATATCTACTCTAACAATGTACCTGAGGTTATGAAACAGTGACTTTTAAACTGTAACATCCTATTGCTCATGGTTCCACACATAACAAACAGTCAAGGTACAAAATATTTCACAAAATACTAAATTAAGTTTGTAATTTTTATACTTCACTGGTATTCTATCAAAAGGCAAAATAAAGGCTCCCAAATTCCTCTAGACAAACCTGAAGACTGACACAACATGTAGAGCTATTAATGATTCAATTTCACATCCAGATTTTGGTAATACTTTCTCATGTTCTAACAACCATCACTAGGTAAAACAAAAGCAAAATCACTTGCCTCACAAATATCTACCTTGGAATTTAAAAAAAAAAGGAAAAAGAAAGAAAAAAACACAAATAGATTTTGCTTCTGAGGACAAGGCTGAATTAAATAGTCATAGATTTTTGTCTCAGTTATTTTCAATGGAATTTAGCTGTAAGGACAGATAGCTATGCTTCAGCAATTACTCAGTTCAGCAGAGAACAATTTGCAGGATTAGTCAATCCACATTAGCTGTGTCAACATCTAGGGGATTTGCATTGACAGCAATTCATAAATTATCACCTGGAGTGTAAGAACACCTTCACAAACCTATGCTATGCCAGAGTACCATTCATACACAGTCATCATTTCCCCTCCCCCTCATTAACAAGTAGTTTTCACCTTAAAGCCATCATTTCCCTTTTCATTCCACTACTACTGAAAAAGCAGCACTTGATCTATGAAACAAACAACAAAAATCCTCCAACTTGGCTGCTCTTTAAAAAAAAGCTAATAAAGAATTAAAGTTTTTCTTAGATGATAGTTTTCAGGTCATGTGAAGTTAGCAACATCTTTGCATTAAACTACAGCAGGCAGAGTCTTTTCCTGCTGAAACATGTCAGATCACACTTACTGTCTATTTGAAGTACTATTTCCACCACCCCCCCCCCAAGTTAAATCTCTTGGATGGTACACACCATATTTCCTCATAGTGCCCAAAAAAAGGAACTTGAAACCTGGATCCTCTAATTAGACCAAACAAAAAAACCTGAAAAATTCCACAGCAAGATTTATGCTACTTTTTTATTTTTAAACCTGTTGACAAGTGCTGCATTCCTTTATTTTCAAGTCACTTTCTCAGGCACTTTACAAACTGAGACAGTCAAGTTCAGCTCAATGCCCTACACACCATTTTACCATAGAAACAAGCACTGCACATTAAATGCTGACTGCTGCACAGATTCTGAAGTTCTCATTGCATCCCATGTTTTGCCACCACAACTGAACATCAACTTAGGTAACAATGTTCATCTTTAACCCCAAATACCTATTACTGTGACACTGCTTGAGGGATAACTGGGTAGAAGACAGGAATAAAGAGGAGTAGCTTGAGCTATTCAACATATTCAGAGCTCTATGTTTATTTTACTGACAAGATGCTAGTTGAACCAATTCAGACCAAAAAAAGTTGTTCTTCCTGTGTACTCCAGAAAGCCTCAGAACAGACTTATAATGAAACTGTCTTAAATCACCATTGCACTGAGAAAGATAATTATAGCAGGGGCCCATCCTAGAAATGCCTACTCTGTATTTGTCTATCCATTATTCCCAATGGAGGTGCAGTCAGTAAACTCCACTGACTCCCTGTTTTCCTCTGTTGAAGGCACTGTCTCACAAGTTGTGAGTCTCAGGAATCTGCACTTAGAGAGTTTTACAGCTTCCCCTTACCTTGCTAAGAAAACTGATGTTAAATCCAAGAGACTGTGCGTTTCTGGAGCCAGAGTTCATGTAGTTTCCAAGTAACAGCACCAACTCTAAAAGCTTACTAAAGCTTTCACTCTTCTTCAGCTCTTCACAAGCCAGTGTAACTGCCATGATGTCAGGTTTGATATTGCTTACATGCTCTTCAAATGTAAGCTTGAAACAGATCCCATTGAGACGTGACCGTAACATCTTCACTGAGCTCATCTACAAAACAAGAAACATTGAAGGAGAACATTAAAACCAGGTTCATTTATGCAAAATAATTTATATTAAAAATCAATATTGTGCAGCCAACAAGACTACAATTTCTCTATGTTTTCATTGCCTGGTTTGTATTTCCAGGAACCCACACCTGCCCACAGGTTATCTTTGCCCAAACCATACATATTTTGCCCAAAAAAATTCAGTGAAGAATTTTATTGAAAGTGAGAGTGTGCTTGGCATTGCCAAAGCATTTAGTTTGACAGTTCCAAACTCACTGGCAACAAAACCATACTGCCCAAATCCTCCCCCCAGCAAAGGGAATGTAAAGTAGTTCTTCCAGTTACCAAGAAGCGAAGATCAGCCCGAAGGTACAGGCCACAAACATTCCATCACAGCTCCAGCAAAGCTGCCCTTGAACTCTCATATTTACCAATTTCCTAAAACTAAACTTCTCAGTTTTAATTTCCTTCAGAAGGGGTACAACAACCTCTCAAATGTGTCTTCTCATACCAGCAGAAAGGCAAACAGCTACACTTCAGTCTGATCAAGCTAAAGAACTACACCTTCCATTTTTAGACTGTTACTGAGCTCATGCCTAGCGCTCAACTTGTTCTGGGTCACTAGGAGAACAACAGGGAAGAGACAATGAACTCCTAGGGCTGCTTGTGGAAGGAAATGGGAACATCTCAAGGAATCTTAGACACAAGAGGTCAAGCTTCACTAGTCACATATTTGTATAAAGCCAGGCCACATTAGTTCATTAAATATTTTCTATCACCGTACTGATGTGAGCTGTTAACTGTGATATTTACAGCTGATATCCAGCACTACATCTAACAAGGTGTTAATTGTTGCAGGTTTTGACTGAAATGAAACCCAAACAGGTTTTTGCCCAGTTACTATCTACACTTATTAAAACTATAAAGAAAGAAATAGAAATAATATACATTTATTTCTAAAATCAAGATTATGACTCCGACCAGTACAGACAGTTACCAAATAAGCTCAAAGATACTTTACAGACACACTATGGTATATATTTGATTCCAAGATTTTTCAAGTCCACACCATCAAAAAGCCCTCATTTGTGCATTCCAAAGAATAATCAAATTCAGGAGGTGGATGAAGAGGCTTTGGCTGAGTAAAGAGTAAGTTTTATATTAAAAGCAATATACCTACATATGCTGAAGTAAGGACAGACTCCTGACATACTCTTTGGGTTCTGATTCCATGGCATACTTCAAAGGCAACATACTGCCTGCTTTTAAACCTCTTGGGGCCTCTGTCCTTTTAAATAGATTTTGGAAAACTCCTTCCCAAGATACTTTCACCTCTAGGTTTCAGATACTTTGGCAAAGGTACTACAGGACTAATTCCTTCCTGATCTGATAAAAAGATGGGAGGTTATAAATCACAGCATTGTAACAGAGTAAATAACAGAGATACTGAAAAGTATCTAAAATGGGCATTAAATTAAAATTAAATTAATTTTTAATTAAAATTAAATTAAAAAGCTTAAATCCCCAGGACCAATTTCATTAGACTAGCTACCAAAACATGTACATCTTTCATATTTTCCACAAGTGATCAGTAATACTTCCTCCTACTTAGCAGCAGACTATAATTCACCAGAGACATTTAAATTTAAGAGAAAAATACATTCTGAGAATTTTTAATCCACTTGAAAATTTTCATTTAAATGCAAGAATGGTTACCTTCCAAGTCTAACTCCTAATTTTAATTAGCAGAATACAGGAAGATTTCTCCCCTAATGTATTCACTATCAGTGGTGCTCCTGAAGCACTTTGTCCCTTGAAAGAAAAGCTTTGTTATGTGACAAATCCCAGGCCCTGACTATGGAAACAGAAATTCTTTTATGAGTTCATGTCTCTGTCACCCAAAGCTTTACCATGGCTCCTGGAGGAACCAAGTTTTTTTTCTCCTGGTGTTATCTACTCGACAGCCACCAGAAGCAGCAGCAGTAACTTCTGCAGGAAAGACTTAGGTGGCCTGAATGATGATGAATTCATACTAAAATGAACATAAATATGAAGCCACTCCAGATGGTCTCAAATAATTCAGATGATCAGATTGGAAGATGCAGAAAGGAAAGATAAGAAAACAAACATTTTGGTGTAACTTGCAACCTTTTTTTAATACATCTCCATTGTCATAAATTTCTCTGTAAGCCTCCATAAGCCAACATCATGCAAAGTCTTGAAACATTCTTCTAATCATTCTGTATTGCAGAAATATCACTCTGAAAACATCTGCCCTGAAAGGATCTACCTTCACTGAGCTGCACTAGATGGAAAGTAAAATTAATCACCATTTGCTTTCATTTTGGTAGAATAATCTCCAATTACTGCTTTTACCCAAAATGACACAAACAAGTTGTCAAAAGCTTTAGATCCTGAAAATAGAGTGCAACAAAACAACTATAAGCCAACAGAACAGTGTGACTTAAACATTTGTGAAGTATCATCCTTTACAACACTTCAGCCAATTTGTACTTGCTTTCTTTTTCTAATGCTGTCAAGTGTCATGGAACTCTAATCATTTATTTGCTTTGTAAGGTAGTTTGACTACCAAACCAGCTGTTTCCTTTGCTGATCTGCATCTTCTAAAAGTATCTTGACAAATTCCTAAGTGCTGTTCCAAGTGGGTTGTTTCCTTAGAATTCAAAACATTTTTATATACACTATGCTCTTTAGGTATTAACAGTAAATGACCACAAATCCTGTTTTATTTCCTTCTTCCCCACCCTGTTCTGTTTTCTTTCACATGCATGTTTCTCAATACACATGTTCAATGGCAGATAAACACATTGAATTAGAGGAATCTTCTGAAAACAAGAAAGGTGCAAAGATTATACTCATTTAGAGAAAGGTCAAATTGCTTAAAGTTCTACAAAATTCATATCAAAGGTATACAATAAACAACACATTCAAATCAGTGCATGTAACAGTAAATGTTAGCTTCCACCATGAACAGTTAAAAAAGAAAAAAATATATATTTCTTTTCTTACAGCTACTGTAAGCACTGAAGTGCATGTCATTATTTCCCCTCTGGGCTTTCAGAAAGGTCTTTCTCTGAATTCTCTACCTAATCAAGTTCTTTATTCAGTTCTTTACTCTTTATTATCTCCATCCAATTCTCAAACCCTGTATTAAAACTAGGATCAGAGGTCATTAGAGAAAGGGAAAAAAGACAGTTAAATTTGCCTTGGTTCCTAAGGTATAAAGCTGACACTCCTAAAATACTAATTTATGGACTTACACTTTATAGCAGAGATGAGACTTAGGAATTTGTTACTTAAAATGTTTAACTGGCACAGAAATCCAAAGCCAGAATCCTTACTGAAGTTGCAGTTGTTTCCATGTCATAAGAAAATGCACAAGTTTTATATTTAAAAATCAGAGAACACTCTGCCTAGGTTGTTTAATGTTATGCAGCTGATTCAGATCATCTATTTGTCTTGCTCTACTTCAGCAACACAAACTCTTCTCTATCTGAAGTTGTGCTGCCTTTTTTGATTCCAGGATATAACTTCAAAACCAGCTTCAATGACTAATCTGAATATAGAACATCTAAATAAAGATGCCATCCTAATACTCAGCTGATACATAAATGAAAATTAAGTGAATTGGTCTCTTCTAATAAGTTAATCATTTCCTACATACAGTTTTACTACACAAATTTTAAACAACTTGTTCCAACCTTTATTAAATATGATAGGCACAGTGATTATCCAATTAATACCTCTAACATACTGAATTGACATACAAATAATAATAAATACTGCTTAAGATAGTCTTTTCTTATAGTACTTAAGATAGTCCTTCTCTTCCTAAACATATTCTTCTTAACATCAAAGTTCAGATTATTATTAATGCAAAACTCTGAAATTAATTTGGCACATACTGCAAAAAGGCTCTAGTCAAGTAAGAGCTTAAATTCATCTGCATTTCTTCCACTTTAATGGGTTGCTCAATTAAATAAAAATTGGAAACAAATCCAACTTTTTACTAGTATTAGTGTACTCAGAGGCCTTTAAAAACAAGACAGAATCACTACCTGTAAGGACAGATAATATTATTCAACTTTACCATCTAGTTTAAGGAAAAAGTAAACAAGCTTCAGGAAACCTAGTCCTTGCATAGGAAAAAGTACAGCAGAAAGGCTGAAGCAGAAGAGACAAGGTAAGTATGATGCCTACAAAAGGGAATCCTGTGGTAGAAGGAGGACTTGAGTTGGGAAAGAATCCAAGTTACAAAGCTCAAGGCTGAAACATTAAGGAATTTACAGCAGTAGAATGGAAGGATGTCTATAGACTCTCCTAAATCAAATCAAGGTCATTATGCACCATCTTCTGAATTTCTCTGCTTATTTTAAATTGTTAACTCAACAGAATTCATAAACATCAGTCTTCATTTGTCCTAATGCCTCCAACTTGGTTGCTTCCACAAAATCTAAGTCAATTCCCACTTGTTTGGGACTATTGCCGTAGGAGGGAAATAAGGAAATAGTCATAACACTCTTATTACACTATTACATACCACAACTCCAAACTGTTCTGGCTCAGGAAGATACTCATATTCATCCTTCAATTCAGCTAAGGCATTGAGCTCATTCTGCTCAGGAAGATACTTCAGCAGGTTCTAAAGCAAACAAGGCATTATAGCAAATTAGGTTAGATCTTGCAAAAAAAACAGGCTTAAAATACCACAACATGGAAATGCAGGAAGAAATTATGGGAAGATTATTTTATTTACACAGCTTTAACACTATATAAACAGCAAATCAAACCAGTAATTATTTAATACAGACAGCAGCACCTCTGTTACAGTCTCTAATTTGAAGAATGCCTTCTCAGTATTAAAGTTAGATAAAGCACCGTGATGCTGCCAGACCCTGAAGAATTTCACTCTGTCTACATTTTTATTCCCCTTATGATTAAGATCTTATTGCTCATTAGATACTAATCAAGAAGTAACTGGTGTGTGTAAAGGCAAACAAAGCTACCTACAAAAATAAAAATCTTTGGACATTCAAAATAGCTGTGTACAAGCTTCACTTAAGAAGACCTCACACAAAGAAAGAGCAACGTCTCAAAACTGTGCAGCTGCTGTGGATTGCAGACATACCAGAACACAGCAAAAGGCAGAACTTGCCTGAAATCTTCTCCATGTCCCCAGAGAAAACTGTAGGATTTATTATATAATCTTATCAAAATAGAGACATGCTAAATGCATAAAATGTTTATATTAAGGCTGAAGAATACTTTGTTTTAAGACATGTTTTATGAGATGTTGAGGCTGTATTTAAATGTTTATACACACATTAGTTGAAAGCAAAACAATACTGTAATTCTTCAAAGAAAAAAGTATACATTAACACTCAAGCAAGAGTCAACAAGCCTTTTATGTTCAAAAAGGTTCATAATCTTAAGATCAGAAAAATCAAAGTGTATTAAAATATTACTAGCTGATATGATTTCACTATGGTTGTCTACACACAGAGGGTGCCCATTACTACATTTCCAACCTCTGCTAACTACCTTTTTCTCATTATTAAAGACTTATGACAAAATATTAAGGAACAAAAATAATATATTATTTTGGACACTGAATGTGTGTCCCAAAGACTGTAGTAGCTTAGAGGTAAGCATGATTCTACAGAATTTGAAATGGTGTTGAGCTATGGCCAAGCACTGGCCACTGAAGAAATCAAGGAGACATTGACCTGTAGAAAAGAGGCAGAGATACCTCCAGATCTAGGTAAAGATAGCATCCCTTATGCTTCCCCACTGTGGCCCTCAGGATTTTTTTAGGGGGGGATAACTGCCTAACCACATAAAAAAAGGAGGTTACCCGTTTCTGTATGCTGGACAATTTATAGACAGTTAATATACATAAAGGGACCACAGAAGTAATGCACTGCACTTTTAAAGAATCAACATAAGATCCACAGTGCAGTGATTCCTGGACCAAATCCCTAAGGAAAAAAATGTCTTAACACAGAAATCATTTTTCCTTCTACACAGAGTCCCAAAAGCTTCTACTTTATGAAGTCACCCTCTGAAACTTACATAAGTAAAGTGTAGAGGAACTGTCAGGTTTAGCAGTTTACGTCCAAGAAAGCCTCTATGGAATTGCAATTCTTAGGATTTTAATTACAACAGGTTTTAGTGATAAAGTCACAACTAAAACAGTCTTTTGATAAGTTCTGCAGCACCAGTCAAAGAAGTAAAACACTTCAGAACTTGGTTAGGTTATCAGCACATTTGTTCTCCTCCCCTCTCATCAGGAAACGTGCCTTGCCATGTGTTCCCATAAGGTATTATTAAAATAGAAGGGATGTGCACACTGAAGCTATCAGAGAACCAATGACTATTTAGGCTTATGTCACAAAAAGCCTCTGAGAGGGGAAAAAGGTTCTGTGCCTTTCAAAATCAGAAAGGCAACCAGGGCTATAGAAGCATATTCTTCCCAGATATGAGAATCTTAATGAGAGAAAATCTGCACTATTAGAGGTACAGACGTCGTATTTTTAGAACGTATCAATCTTGCCATCACTCTTGCAATATTCTTATTCATTAGGAGAATTTGATTACTGATCATTCTGCCAGGCTTGATGAAGTAGGCATTAAGATACAACTTTCAGAAGGGCATCAGGCTAATTTGTCAAATTTGCAAGTGATAGCTAACTTAATTCTCTAAGGTGAAAGAATCAAACATTTACACATCTCAATAAGGAAAAAAGATGACAAGCAGTCTCAGACAAACCATCCCTGGTACAGAATGGTTTATACTGAGGAGCTACTGAACATCTCAGGAAGCAGAGTTCAATGTACCTGACAGACAGAAGCATCAGATTCACCTTGGTGTCTTAAGTTTAAACCCAAGCAGGCTTCCTTTCCTATTAAACTCAAACCTATGTTCCACAAATTTCTACTTCAAAAAAATACATTAAGTATCTGTAAAGCATTCTTGCTCATTTAATTGACTTTAATGTTGGCAAAGATCAAAGACATGAACTAAAGAACTTACCAAAAAATTTGTCAGAAATGTATATTTTATTACATACTAATGAACTATAAAACATTTTTTCCATCAATGCAGAAAGACAAGTATTTACTACTAAAACTGCCTTTTTTTCTGTTTTAAAGCTACATAAGCAAACTCTGTGAGCAGAATTGATCATTTCTTTTTCCTCATCCACACTCCTTTATGGTCTAGAGCATTTTACCCTCACCTTCCAAGGAGAGTTTGGCTCTACTAGCACTGCAGCTACTGTTTAAATATGCTTACTTTCATAAATTTTTGTAATGAATAACTGAGAATGAAGTCAAAGCATGCTCAGTTATGCTATCCCCATTTAGCTCTCACCAGTCTAGTACTTAGAACAAAGCAGTTTCTACATACACATTTTTAGAAAGTACATGTTTTGCTAAGCATGAAAGAAAGCAAGGTTTGCTTTGTAAATTAGTTAATAACTCAGCTAGAAGATTAGAACAAAAATAAACCAGAATAGACTGAACATGAAATAGAAGATACAGCCCATTTACCCCAACACATTTGTAAGAGTATCTTTAGAAACACAGAAGGAACCTTTTCTGGGTTATCAGCTGAAACTCCCTGCTATTGGCAGCTCTGGCACATCACTCCCTTCAGAAATGGGACAACCTCCAAAACCTCAGGTCTTTTTAAGATTATAGGCAGCATTGTTTCTAGATAGTTGCATTCATGATAAATTAATATACATTTATTCTGTCACTAACATTGGCTTTTACTTATGTAACTCTCTTTTTCTCCCCAGTGCTTATGCACATCACTCTTCTCCCCATACAGTTATAATGTAGTCATACACCCTCTCAGCTATTTATATTGCTAAGCTAATCAAGCCAATCTCTTCCAGCTTCCTTCTGTAGACTGTTTCTCCATTCCTCAATCATTTTAAGTAGTTTATAAATTCAGCTTCTCCATTTTAAATTCATTTTTGAGACATCTACTGAGTATTTTCAATAAGGTCTTAGAAGTGCATTAATTACAAGCATAAAAATTATCCTCTCTATTGCTAATACTTGACCTGACACACCTTGCAATCACATTTGCCTTTCTTATGGTACACTGGGTCTGGATGGGCTGAAGTTGATTTTCTTCATAGCATCTCATAGGGTGCTGGTTTGACTTGTCACCAAAACACCAATATTTTAGCTGCTATTGAACAATGCTTGTGCAGCTAAATCTGAAAAAATCAGGAAGTATCCCTTTCAAAAAGGAATTTCTGAAAGTGAGAGATTCAGAAATACTTCTGTTAACAGTGTCTTTTAAAGACAGTTTTACTCCTAGAAAAGCAGAAGTGAAATAAACGCAACAGTAGCACAATTGAGACACTTGGAGCTGATGAGGAGGAAACACTACACTATTCTCACTCTTGAATACCTTCATAGCATGGCTATGTGGAGAACAAGCATCAACAAATTCAGAAGGGTTTTCACATACCTGAATCAAGGATTCACTCAGCTTCTCCTCATCAATCTCCAAAATGATATTTTTTATTTCTTCGTAAGGCAAACGAAAAGAACGCAGAAATATTGCTGAAACAGAGAAAAAATCATTAGAGCCAAAAAGGTCCAAAAGACTGATACAAGAAGGCAAACAACTGCTAGCCACTGAAAAACCAGCTGGATCCAATGAAGGTGATTCACAATTCAGAATTTTTTATGTAACACAAACACCAGCTGAGGCACACTGCTGCAGTCTGACTTACAATCAACTTCACTTCTAACAAATGAAACTACGACAGTTTGAAGTGTTCAATCACTCTCAGCTGCTCCCTAGCAGTGTTACTTACCTCCAGCAATACACTCCTACTTTTCTGAAAGTCAGGATCTGCATTATTACTTGGGCTTACTCAGCCTCTAGAAGACTCTGTTATTTTTTGCTTTCATGACAATGTATGAACAGTTGTAGTCCATTAACAATTGACTGAACGATATTTACATGACATTCTAGATCAAATTCCATGTCAAAAGGATAATGAAGAGCTGGGCAAAGACAAAAACCAATATCCTGAACTCAACCACTTTTTGGGGTATATTTATACAAGAGACAACATATATTGTATACCCTCCAGAGATGGAGTTCTCAAAGTGATCTGACCTCAGGATGTTTTAACATCTCAACAGAGCTCCAGCTCAATAAACTACAAACTATTCTTAACACAGATGGATTAGCATGCCATTTTAATACAGTGCTGTATACAAAAACCTAACTACTATGGCTGATTTTCCTGCATCCCTAGTTCCAAACTTGAAGTTTCAGATCACTTGTGTCATAGTTTGTTTTCTGCTTAAGACAATGGGCTCATGAATGTGTTAATAGACAAGGCACAATCTGGGTTTACACTTCATTTGCCATGGGCATAGTTGGACTAGTGACTTCTTATGCTATTTCTAATTCAAAACACTTCTGAATTTAAGACTCACACTGACATTAAACTGTTTTTAGTAAAAGAATGCTGCACACTAAATAAAAAGAAGAGTTAAGAAGAGTTCTCTGTGTCCATACTAGTTAGTCATTCACATGATGCATTTCATGTCACTTACATAAATTCCGTGCGCTTTTTGCATCCAAAATTCTTAATTCTTTAATCTTTTTAGTTGTCTGAACTGTTGGCTTTTCTTCTGATTCTTCTACTGTCTTTTTAGCTGGGGAAAAAAAAGTATTTATTAAGTTCTGCTTCATTACTACAACTGTTCAATCTTAGCAGACTGACAGCAACTCAGCTAGAAAGCCAGAATATAATGCACCTATTAGAATCAGTTCAAGGCCAAATTAATGCAATACCTCAATGTACCGTAAAAGAGCCAAAGAATCAAAGCAAATTTACAAAATTAGGAGGAACATGACACAAAAATGCTGGTTTGACAATGACCAATTTTCCCAAGCACTGTCAAATGATATTTATACATTGTCACCCACAACATTTGTTCTTTTTAGCTCCAGTTTATTCTAAGCACTTAGAAATACAGTGACTTGGTGTCACCTCAAAGCATGGGAGTGCTCTCTGCTGAAGTATTACTAACTCAAACACCATTTGAAGCTCTTCAGTCAAAACCAGTAAAATGAAGAATTTGACAATTATCATGTTACACTAAGGTAGGTTTTTACTAGTTATTTATGTTGTCACTGGTAAAGAGTGAAAACAGAAAGGAATTTTAATACCACATTTTAAATTGATTTAGTTTTACCTAGCAAGAATCAGTAGCCTTACATTCAATACTTAATATTGTAGAGAAACTAACACAGTGTTTAAAAATTTTAAATATATGTTGCTTTTCTTACATAATTTAACATATTTTTCACAGAATTTTCTTCACAATAAACTAGGTAAACCAAAGAACAAGGATTTGTTTCCTTTTAAATACCACACAACATATTTGGCACTGAAGGAACAGAAACAACATGCTTCACATTCATTCAATTTCATGAACATTAAGTAACTCAAAAAGTAACTGAAAAACCTGAATCTCAAGTTAAGAGGAAGTTTTAAGCAGACTAAATGTTTTTCTTCTCTGAGTACTATTTTTTGCTGTACTAGTTTCATCATCATGGGTTACATTACAGGTGTCTCCTAAGTTAATTTTTAGCATGAACCTCAGTTTCAACCTCTGAAAAAATAAAATAAAAGGCAAAACAATAAGCACTAGGAGAAAAGACCAAATGTTCACAAGTTTTCTAACAAAAGATGGCTACCCTTACCTGCTTCATTAAGCCTGAAGGCCTGGAACAGCATCCCTTATAAATCACCCATTTTATAAATACTTAAATGTCTTGGTTAGATTAAAACTTTCTCATTTGGAAAAGACCAGAGATGTTTTTTTCCAAAGGTTCTTATCTTTTCAAGCATGGGACTTCAAAGACTAAGTTAGCCAATTTGCAAAAAACCATGGAGAAATAGTAGAAGCAGATGCTCATGTGACTACACCAGTCACACTATAGCAACACCACCAATCTCACCAACCTAAAGCTCTTAAGCAGAAAGATATTACATCACTACAACTTCTCCAGCACACTCTAACCCATGCCTGAGATGACACTAAGCATCAGAGCTATCAAAAGCTATGCTTTTCCATCTTCTGTTAGTAGCTCTCTCCTCCTGATAAGAGTCCATTTTAGCAGTGACTCAACTGTGACAGGCCATGGATTACAGAATTCTAAGATATAATTAAACAAAAAGCTACTTGATACCTTTCAGAATCAATATACTATTGCTAACCACCTGACCCTTTTCACAAGTGCTTTTTGGTTTGAGGCCACAGAACCAGAGGGAAAGATGAAAAAAAGGATTTTAGAGTAGTCAATATAGGGTAGCTCAAAAAAGCAAGGTGAAAAATCAATCTGGAAGCTAAAGCACCTATATTACTTCATACAGACCCTGGAGTTTAGTGCTGTGGTTATTCATTACAGCACTTTGATAATGGCACTGGCTTACATCTTCATTCAAAATCAGTTTCTTTAAAACCTACAAGTCTTAACAGACAGTACCCAGAGCTAGTAACAGTCAATACCCAGGTTTCCATTACATAAATGATCATATTTTAGGAGAAAACAAGTAACACAGGAGAAATTTCCTTACATTCTGACCACAAGAACTGCTTAAGCAATGACACTGAAAGAAACAGTGTGAAGCCTTCTTCTGCAAGGTCTGTCTCCTGCTCAGTTCCCTGCTGAGTTAGCCAGCCAGCCACATTCAAATACCCTGCTTAAGTTTGCCTCTCGTTTCCAAGCACAACACAAGGCTTTTTTCACACCTTAAGTAAGGCTTGATCCAAATTCAGCCTTCCAAATTCATGGCTCATCTGTTTCCCTTCCCAGAACATACTCACTAATCAAGTTCATGTCAGTCCTCCAATGAATTAACAACCCTGGAATGGTGGCAGCATCCTCCACCAAGTGATAAAGCCTGTTCAGGTACTCTAGAAAGTCACTATTTGCAAAACTGACAAATACCTCCTTCATTAGCTCTCAGTGAAAGAGTCTAGAAGCCCAAGTGCTTTATCATCAGGGGAGAGAAGCATGTGTGCCAGCAGAGCAGAGTTAAGACTCAAAGGGACCTGTCAGTTTGTTCTCTTGTATTTCAGATCATCATGGCTGTGATAACAGACAATGTTACTGCACTTCTGTTGTGTTGATTCAAAACATTTTTAAATCCCTTACCCTACATCTGTTTTTCTTCTTGAAAATTAATCCCTTTGCACCCTAATTTATGTAAATTAATACTAGGTTTTACCTGCAATACATACATATACACACAGAGGCACACATACATGTGTGGATGTTTTGTTTTGAAGAAATGGAGAAAATTATAGTCTTGGTTGTTCAAAATTATTTCTCCATTTAGTTGGGAAGAAGCAAGAAAGAAGCAAGCATTAAAACAATCTAACAAGCCCAAAACAATTAACAGTCACTGAAATGACAAAATACCCACTCAAGCCTAAGTCTCTCACACCAGTTACACCTATAGAATGTTTAGGTTGGGTTAACTTTTCTTCACCATTTACCTCAAGCAGATAAGAGAGAGAAAAGAGCCAATATGCTAAATAAAAGGGAAAAATGTAGTTTTAGAACAGTCAAATGTCTTTTCAAAGACCAGAAAATACATACCTAGATACCAACATTACCTAACATACTTCTGTGAGTTTTGTTTTGACTTTAGATTAGATTTCTGTTTTGTTAGTAACAACATGTTTGTTTATTAGTGTTAACAAACAGAGCTGATGCAACATGCTGCAAGGGATTGTTTTCTCTTCATCTTCCATTATGCAATGCATGTGCAGCTCATGTGTACCTCTACTGACACCTTCAGCTGGGAACTAGTTTAGTCCCACAGAAAGTGCACTGTTTGAAACCCATGTAGGATCTAAATTAAAAAGACAACACTAAACAGTGTTATACAAGTTTAAAATACATGAAGCAAGATTAATGATAATCATGGCAAAGGACATACACAAACATATCAAAATACTTCAGAGACATCATTAAGAAAAGAATTCCACCATCAGTACTTTTGTACTTCTGCAGTAAAAAAAGCAAGCACTCATGGCTCCTGAAAATTACCATTCTACACCTGTTCATTAATTAAAAAGTCATCATGATTAAAAGTCATCATGACAAATGTTCAGAAACACATACAATTTTACTCAATGGTATTGAAGCTGTTAAAACATTTTACTCTGAGCTGAACTGTGCAATTCATACTAAACTCCTTTGTTAAAATAAGGGGTGAATAATTTCAGTAAATAATTAACAGTAAAAACTGTCATTCATGAATAGGATGAAAATTAAAGGGCAATAAAAATTACAGTGTGGTCAAAGCAGAGACTTAGGTGAACTTTCACCAGCTTAATCCTTAATCTCCAACTTCTATCAAGTCTATATCCACACTGAACAAACATCCTTACACTGTCATGAAAAATAAGTGAGCAATTCCATCTTATTTTCATTTGGCAGGTGGCTTACCTTAACTAGGATTTGGCAGCAAAAGAATATACACAAGAAAGCAACTGCTGCACTATTCCCTTTACATGAAAGAAAATTTCAGACTAGTATAGAACTTAAAAAAAAAGTGTACATGCAGTTGCAAAGGATGTAAACTCTACATCCAAGAGTATGCTTCAACAGGTGGAACTACTAATTACACTGAGAAGTTCACTCAAAAAACCCCCATGTGTTACAACTGGGCCAGAAAAATGAAGTGAGTTAGGAATGCCACTGAAAGATGGAAAGATATTTTGGAACATCAAAATTCAGTAAGTTTGTGGAAGCTAAACAGACAGGGGGCCAAGGAGGTATGATCTAATCCAATCCTATAGCAAACAGAGCAAGAGAACATTCAATGGATCCCAGGGGAGAGACTCTGGGAAATGCATGTTTCACACAGCTGAAGCCACAACTTCTCTCCTGGACCATAGCCTCTCCTGCAGAACATGTATATCATGCAACTCATGAACTGCATGAACTGAGATTAAACTGGCTTGGTATCCAAATCCATTTGGTAGTCTCCACACTGCTATTTCATCTTAGACTTAGACAAACAGCAAGCTACTTCCCCAAATATCTAGAGACAAATGCAAGAGCATTAACAGAAGCTAGCCATGCCTTCTTGTCAGCTGAGCCAGCAGCTGTGTGATCTCATGTTTATTCCCAATGCCACCTGGCATTTCAGTTCACCTAAAATCACTCAGTTATCAATTCCTGGATTCAAATTAAGCACTCCTGCTGTCACTCTGTCCTTTCTGCAATCAGAAGAGCTAAACACCTAGTACAGCATTTTAAAAAGGGGGAAAAAAAAGACAGTTTTCTTAAAGAGAAAACAAGAAATTGATCTGACATTGGATCTCAGCTTGAGCACCCAAGACAAAAAAAAATGATGGATAAAAAATATGAAATCTCTCCCAGCCTTGTATAGTTTTAGCTTAATTAATGTAATCAACCTGAAGGAAGTGACATCAACCCAACAGATTATGCTCTGTGGAAGAAAAAACCAAAATGGTAACTTAGTTTTTCAAATGAGTTTTGTCAAAAAGCTGTGAATGACTGGTTTTCTGTCTGACCACCCCATTTAACAACTGTATCACTTTTTCCTTCTACAATCACTCTAACTTGGTTGTTACTAGCCTAATTTTCAAGTGCTTTTTGAACTTGTGCAGTAAAGTTGTACAGTTAAAGTGTACTTAATTAACCATTCCATATTGCAGTTGCTTTCAGCTTTCTATCAACAGCTTAAAATAAAGCAGATGTCTGGGCCACAAACACTTTCATTTAAAAACAAAAGAACCACCAAGCACAATTGATTTTACCCCCTTCTATTTCCTCTGCTAAAGAAGAATGCAAAAGATGATGCTTTTGCTTAAAGACAGTAAGCAAATATTAACAATTCATCACATAAAAATGGTCACAGGAATACATGCAACATTAAAAACCAAATAACAGGAGGCAAACAGTGATTAAACTGAAAAGATCCTCAATGGGCCTACTTAACTGTGCTGGCTGATGTGCTGTAAGAAGCTGGAATATAAACAGGCAGCCTTTTCCATGAGTTCTCCTCTCACACCCCCTCCATGAGTATCTCTATGGAAGAAAGCCTCAGGATTCTACAACCCCACTACTCCCTTTGCCACTGCCTTTGCTTCAACATCTGTGATGCTTAACACAAACACACTGAGTGCTGCTCCAAAGAGATGCTTACTCTAGGCATGTTTTGCTGGGCACTGAGACATCCCATGTCTCTGCTGCCTACATATTACTGCTTGACTAAGGACTGAAAAGATCAATGCATTACAGAATATTGTAAGTTTTTATGTGGGTCAGAGAGGACTTTTGCCTATAAAAAAAATGCTGCCTGTAATAGTATTTCTAATTTAAACAGCTGCATGTCCCAGTTACATTTCTTCCTCTGATATCAGGTCACCATCACCTCAGAACTGCAAGACAAGACAGAATTTGGAAATGATAGCTAATTGCTATGCCTGTTATCCATACAGCTTTCAAAAGCTACAGAAAAGCACCAAGACTCAGACAAGAAACACAGTTTCAAAGTAAAACAAAATGTCAAAAAACTGCTACCATGTTTTATCAAGATTTTAATAATTTACTTTTCTGTTATTATCATGACAAGTCTAGTAAACAAAAATCCTTTAAATGAAAAGTTCAGTCATTGTTCCCCTTGATGAGGCTTGTAAAAGGTACACCTTTCCCAGTAAATACACTTATGGGAATGACATTTTCCAAAGGAATTTAGACATACTAAAGGTAAAAAACAAAATCCCCAAATCCAAAAATCCCTTTATGCAGTCAAGTTAAAGATATTGGTGTTTAATGGAACAGGCTAAAATTTTACTGAAAATGCAGTGCTAAATTGATTTATTTTCCTCTTCCACTGTGATATTTGACATGTGAAGCTCCTGAACAAATATTTAAACACCAAGTAAAATACACATTTCCAAATGCACATTCCAGTCTCCTCTTCCTGACTAAATATTTCTCTAACATCAAGGTTTTAAATAAACATTCATGAAAAACTTTCACTTCCATATATCTAAATCCTAACCCTCTCAGTTTGGTTACTATCTTCTTTATCTACTGTAGTTTTTTTCAGTTTAATGTGGTACATCCTGGTTATACCTCCACAGTGAAACACACAATCTCCCACTTCCATTGACTTAGCACTTAAGAAACTGAATGCAATGTGAAGTAAAAAAAAAATACTCTTCTCCCACTAATTTAGAGTGAAAAAAATAATGGTAATTAGGCTGGTATTTATTATTTTATGAAGCCAGCTGAACCCAAAGGGATGTTTTCATAAACATCAGGTCCAGAGTATAACTTCACAGGGGAAAATGATCATACCAAAAATAATTGGGAAATTAGCTGTCTTAATAGATTCCATTAATTTCTGTAAACAGTAAGCAGTGCCCTGTGAAGTTGACTGGTAATCACAGCTTTGATAGTTGAAAAATACAAATAGCAACTTTTATCCTTATTTATAAAATGTTGAGAAATTAGTCTGTCATCAGCACATGTCTGAAACTGAGGCCTTGTGGACAGTATCAAATCTAATTAGCTGCATGTAATCTATAGCAAACATACCTTTCAGCCTAAGTACATGTGGGTACAAGGATTTGTGCTCTATGTCAGTGACAAGAACACAACCTTTAGAAAGAATTACTCAGAGTTTTAAGCAGACACATTAAAGGACAGTGACTTGTTTGGAACAGGAACTGCCACAGCACACACTGTCACAGGGAAGATGTATTGTATCTTTCCACATTACAATCATTCTGACTAATGATCATTCTAACTAAGGTCATCCCAATAGAGATTCAATATACTGTGACCATGAAACACTCCTGGCATACTAATGTAACTCTCTGAAAAACAAACACTAATTGAGACATTTGATGATTCCATGCTAAGACAAGCAAAACAGTGACATTCCCCCTCCAATAACTGGGGTTGGTCAACTGCTACTTACATATAATAGACATCATTCAATGATGTATTACTGTTTGGTTTTTGTGTATAAGGCACAATTTTGGTTTTCCACTCTGTGGTCTTTGAAAACACAGAGAAAGTACATACAAATTAGCTGTTAATGAGACTTGCAATGACAGAAATGGAAGGCAACAAACCAGGGAGACTAGCAAGCAGCAGGATTGAAACCCTGGAAAACTACACTCTTGTTTGAAATACAGAGCAGATCAATGCCACCAGTTACAAACATTAAAAGTTCATGAATTGACTGAAGACAAAACACAATGAAGACTTAACTCTATAGTAAAGATGTGACCTCTGGCTTAGGAAAAAAACCTGTCAGCTGTTGAGAGCATTTATTATTTATCATTATTTATTCTGTGTGCATTAAGAGACATTTAATATATATTAACAAACATATATTTACTTTTTTGCCTAAGCATTGGCTCTCAGCCTGAGGACAACCTTGCATGGTTACTGGTATCTTCTAACAGATTTACCTTCAACAGCTTTCTCAGGGTCCAAGCATCTCACAGAGTGCTGAAAACACCCCAAGTGCTCACTGAATACATGTGCAATGATTATCTGTCTTCAAGAGGTGAAAGATAAATTACTTCCACATTACAGATTAGTCTTATGGGACCTACCAGAGTACTAAATTAATCTACTTGCATTTTAGCAGACTAAAAATAGCACAAACACACAGCTACCAGTCTCTCACCTCTAGCAACAGGTTTCACTATTCACCTCAGCATATTTCAAGCATACATACATACAGAATCCACAGTAGATTCTAATATACAGATGTAACCTATCACCTGCTTAGCTTTATGTTGCCAATCTAAAATTTGACTAAAATGATTCATTAAGAATGCAGCACCTCAGTGCTACTGATCTAAATGTCTTAAAAGCAAGAACAAAAAATGCCCAAAGAAAACCTTCAAAACTTATTCCACATCTACTACTGTTCAGAATATGCAATTTACAAGTAATTCTACATCAGCTCACAAAAACTAGCCTGTTTACCAGGCAGACTTTTTGCTTTTAGAAAGCCTTCCAGGTCTAAAGTTCTTATTCACCTGCTTCTTCACACTTGGAAATTATTCTGTAACAGCATTCTAGAACAATTCTATTATATTCTCACCTTCAGTTTCCAACAGCTCAACAAGACACACAAGGCTTACAGAACACACAGAACTGTCATTTCAACTTTACTTCCTTTAGAGATCATGAACAAGCAATTCAATAGCTCAACAAAATTATCACCTTAGCTGTGTTAATGCTTAGGTACATAGTATTTTCTGTTTCTCAATGACTTCAGAAACTTAATAGCATGATTGCTGACTTTTAATCCTTTAGATAGCTTTTTAATGTATCTTTCACTGAAGAAACTTTAGAGTAAGGAGAGATCTATTAACTAAATGACTATGTATATATGGCAGAAATTCTTCTGATGGCAAATACTCTGTTCAAAGCATCTCCTAATAGCACTATAAATAAAACAACTATTAATCAGATAAAAGCAGATGAGGAATATTTATTTGTTTTCTCAGCAATAATGGAAAAAAAAATCAATTTTGCATATAAACCCAACAGGCATGGAGAGGGGAGCACTTCTTGTAATTATGACAACATTGGAGGTGAGCACAACATCTAACTGGCACTAGGTCACAAATCAGACATTTTATCACCTTCATGTTCAGAGAAAAAACCCATATTATATTTCATGTAAGAGAAATTTGAGAGAGAGTACATTTAGGAAGTGAAGCAGGATGCACTGGCTACAGTTCTGCTGAAAGATAGACAGAGCATCTCCTTAATCCAGACTTAAAAGAATTATTTTACAAGTAAGGCCATACATTTTACTTTTAAGTACATTTTTATTTACTGTAGGTTTTTATTTATTTAAACAAATACACTGTTATTCCCAGAACTCTGTTGGAAGCTTTCATGATATTCAAATACAGGTGGACAGCCTATTTAATAGCCAGCACAAACTTTCCTGGCAAGTACCTGATCTGTTTTTCAACTTTCCCTCCAGCCTGTTTTGGTTTTTTTTCTCCTCCCACCTTCAGCTGGGTCACAAATTCAGAACCAACTGCATGGCTTCACTGCAGCTGAAGAACCTGAATTACAACACTCAGCTTTCTGCAGGAACTAGATTATAAAGCTTCCTTTATCAAAACTGAGAACATTTCCAGAAAGCACAGCTACAGCCCCAAATACCAAATCTGAAGGCAAAAGACACTGTCTTAAAACCATCCTGCATAGAATTACAGAACACAGACCTGGAAGTGACAACTGCCTGACTCCCAACGCATTATCAGTGTATTTTAGGTACCTATATGAAGTCTTACACAAAAAAGATAAGCCAGACTTCAGCAAAGTTTTCACAACAGATAATCTTAACAGTTCATTTAATAAAAAATTACTGTAAAATCCATGGAAAGGGTTATTTAATCATGTTCTGAGCAACTAGCTTCAAAATAAATAGATTTTTCTAGTATCTAACTTAAATTCCCTTGTAAATTGAAGTTGTAAAAAAGTACTTGAAGAGTACCCTTTGAGAGTTATTTAGTTTTGTTTTGACACTAGAGAAAGCATTCTTTTCAGTCTATTTTTTACCTATTCAAATAGAATGTTTTATTCCAGGAATACAGATTTTTGTTTGTTTAAAAGAAACAAACAAAACCAGAACCTACTCCTTATTTCAGTCCAACAGAGATTCTTTTTTCAGCTCAACTTTTGAATTTCTTTTTCATCAAATTCATACAAAAAATACTCTCTGTAAGAGCATTATAGATCAAGACTATTTGCTGAATGCATTCATATTTCATGCTAATTGGTCTTTGTACACAACCCCTTCCCCTGGTGTGTCAGTACATGTGTCTCTGTCCTCAACTGCTGGTTAAATGTGCTACAGTTTACTTGAGCACTGCATCATGGAGAGTGAAACAGACATTTCAGAACACAAAACTGCCTGTCTTCCTCTGTTCTGTTTGATAAAGCTGCTACTAAGGAAAGCTCCATTCCCTCTAAATAAACAAAGCACATAGTAGGTGCAGGATGTACTAACTACAAAGGCTCTTCACACAGCAGGCTGGAATTCCAAACTTGTTCAATATATGTGTGTGGGTAGCACACATTTGTCTGTGTGACAAGTAGCAATCCTTATTCTTTTCTAATGGGGACCTCTGAGACACCAAATGTGGGGAAGAAAAGCAATGAACACCTTTGAGTTTTCTTTATAGTCAGAATTTACTCTTCTACCTTTCCTCTTCAAGATATTAATTTTCAAATGCTGACAACTTATGTCTAACAAACACATGAATTCTGTAAGTTTTCAAGGCATCATAAATTATAATAATTCCAGGCATCATTTCAGTTAAGCAATGCAGAGCTTCTTCCATCCCTCAGTTTGACTGGATAAATCCATTTGAGAGGGAAAGGAAAAGATTCAAAATGGCAAATGAATAACTTTCTTTTTTTTTTCTGGTACTTGAATTTATTGTAGTGCTGAAAAAGAACAACAGTTTCAAATACACTGAAAGATGAAAACAAACCAGCCTGTTTTCTTCTCTGTGAAGCTGAACTATGATGGCCAATTACCTAAGCATGCAATCTAACTAAATGAAACCCCTGTAAGACACAAACATTTGGTGACCCTACAATGTGAAGCAAAAACTTCCCTTTGATTTGGATTCCTACACTTCTGAAAAAGAAAGGTTGAGGAGGTAAAGGAAATGAACATACACATCTCTGCATTAATCAGAAGACCAAGGGAGCCACCTGCAGTTTGCAATCCAGAAACAAATACATTATGACTTACTGTTATTTCTCTCTCTAGTCAAGCAATGTATATAGTGGAGCTAGCACAAAATAGCCCTGCTTAATTACACAGGTTCTTGCATTAAAGTCAAGCTTGCTGTCTCACCCCTACTAATACAGCTATGCTACATGAATTTTGGCCAAAGCAGAGGCTATTTAAAGCTTGTAAAAGTTTAAGTTCTCTGATGAATTTGATCTGGGCTTCTTAGCACAGCAAATTCAAACCCATTTTTTCAAAGTACTAATCACTTTTTCTCTTCTGTGTTAAGTAGCAAATGTAAATGAATGCAAAGAGTTTTACTTCAAGTTTAATGGTGCACCAACCTCATTCTTTGGCTGCTACCCATCTCTTTACTAAGAAATAGCTGGAAAGTAAGAGAAAACTATTTTCTCCCCACTAAAAATGTTTCAAGCAAACTTTGACATCAAAGAAAAAGGAAGGGCTGATGAAGACTGATACATATTTCATATTGCTGCTTGTCAATCAAGAATAACAGTGACTGTAAGCTTTGTAATACTCAGAGGAACACTCCACACACAGGTAGAATCAATCTCAAAACATTTACATCACTTCAATGGCAGAATAAAAACTTTAAAACTGTATTTAATGCATGGAAATTATTTAAAGGAGAATGAAGCTAAAACATTCATTCTGAACACAGAATGAACATTATCTGCTTTAGCAGACTAATTGATCACAGAGGGGGTTAAAAGTAAATTTAAAAAGTAAAATATTTTTAAGTCAAAAGGGTTGTTTTAATTAAAGCCTGGTAAAAACACACTAAAGGACACTGCATCTTCTGCTTTAGATTATCTAATTTGCTCAATGCACATGAAGAAATGAAATACAGACAGTTATGTCTTTCACATTGCTGTGCTATAAGAACTTTCTGGTGAAGAATAACAATTTCAAATATTGAAGTAAGTTCAAATTTTCTGGCATGCTTTCTTAACAACAGAAAATGTAAATGTAAAGTATAATCAGGTGTTCTTGTGAATGCTGCAAGCAAGAGAAAATAAAGCTAAGTGGGTGGGAACAGCAGCTCACCTACATTCTGGCCTTTAATTTATTACTCCAAGAAGGCTGACATTTAGACCTCAAATGCCATGTATCCACAGAGAGTAGGTGGCAATCAAAAGACTACCAGAGCTCAAGTTTTAATAATTTACTTTAATTAGAGTGTAGTCATACAAGCACTTTCAGGTAAGGAACAACAATGTACAGCGATTTTACCAGAACTGAAGGAAATCTTGATGAACTACCCCAAGGAAATGCAAACAGAAGATGCTAGTCAATGAGCTACTGTCAGAAAAAAAACAATGGTATCTTTTTAAAAGCATTTCACCAGCAAGCTAGAACAATCCCAAATAAACTTAAAAAGAGGGAAAACCTCTACTTAAGATCATACAACTCGGGGTGAAGAACTTGAGATCTTAACGACTTGTTGGAACAGCATTTCACCTTCACCCTTCAGGGGACATCAGATAGGTGAGCAGAACATCAGAAAAAAGATGAAATGGATGATAAACATTGAGTGCAACACCTGCACACATACATCATATCACCTCTCCACAGTAACAGCCAGAACTCCACCTTAATCTGGTTTTAGAGCCAATCCCCTCACTATGTCTGACAAGTTTAAGAAGAACCTTTACCTTGTCAGGTTTCAGTAAGCTCATCTGGATAAGCATTGTCATCTGCTTACAGCTCTGCACAAGTACTTTCCTGAACTGTTTACAGACTAACTTTCATAGCCTAAGAAATTATCACCTTCCAATAAGCATTATTAATAATGTTAACAAACCAGGATGTTAATGTCATCACTGTAGACAGTGTTATTTAAACATCACCTTTTTCCTAACCTCATCATGTCCTATATTGTGTCTTCCTCAGAAGCAATGGCATCTCTCTGGACTGTTCTTCAGCTTTTTTGGTATGTTTGCCATGCTCTTTATTCAATTTTTCCCCCACAAACTTTTCATACTACTTTCAGTTGCCCCTTTCAACCTTCTTCCTCCTCAACCAACAAAAGAAGCTTAGATATGAAATTCCTGGCAATGACCAAACATGAACAAGTTAAACTAAATTTTACTTCATCCTATCCTAATTTCTCATGATTGCTAGTATTTTTAAATTGAGCTACAGGTGAGTCCTAACAGTTGTTCACAGGAGATATCAAGGATAGGACTGGGTAGCCACCTAAATTTTCATACTGTAATTACTAAAACAAGACCATATTAAAATAAGCTACTCCTTATAGTTTATATTTGTGTATATTTTTACAACATATAGGAAAACTAAAAAGCTGGATATTTTGTTCATGGTTTGTTCATTTATAGTTTACAGGCAGTTTGTGTTTTCTCTTGTCCTTTCTCACTCTGTCTCCCATAATGTGAAAAATACAACCCAGCTATTAAAACCTTACTTAAATTTTGAAAACATATCAAAATTATTCTTGAATCATATTTTAAAAGTCTAATCATGAAGAAGCAACAGAACCCTGATTGAGAAGTTTTCCCTTGAGGTAAGTTGGATGGATAATGAATTCTGTACTGGAACAATCCCAGTAGTTACAGACTATTATGTACTAATTACTACCTTTACAGATCTACTGTACACATAATTAATTTCTTCAGAGCACCACTATCATTCTTGACTGGCAAAATACACAACCTAAATTACAAGAGCCAGAAATTAACATGATCCTTCAGGGAGAAGGCATTAACTTGCTTCATAGTGTTTTGCAATTAGACTATCAATCAAACACTGAAAAGTGATACTGATAGCAGCAGGCCTGATACATTGAGTATTGTCACAGCATTACAAAGTTATCTGAGATCCCAAGCATATGATGTATCACAACCTATCTACAGAGCCATAATGTATTTTAATCCTTTGTTTTTACCTGACAGAAGACACTTCATGCAATTATATGTGTATTTAATATTAAGAAAAAAATGAAAACACCAGCACAGGGAGATCTTGAGATAGATACATATTCCCCAAGGCACTGCAGACATCACACTGCTGCTGATGGTGCATTCTTTTCCCTTACATTGATAGCAGAAGATAAAAATTTGGTGTCAGTTAAGCAAAATATAGAAAAAAGTTCTAGCTGCACAACAGACTATGACCTACTTAAATGATTTTGAAGATCTGTTACTAAGTAGGTTCTTGCCAAGAACACTAGCATTTTAAACACCGCATTTTAGTTGTTGGGGTTTTTAAACTACATTCTACAGAAATATAAACACACACACACACACACACACACACACAGTCCTGCCAAAAAAAGCAGTCACCTGAGCTTCCAGAGATGCATAACCAAACTGGTTTAATAGGCTAAGCATAAATTCTTGTTCAGCCTCATAACAGTACTGCCCTCCCTAGAAAATTACTATTATGCGTTTAATCAAAAATGTGCATTCTTTTTCATTCTAGATAGTGATAGTGGGATCAACTCAAGGCATTTACAAGAAGGCATTCTTAGTTGAAAACATACCTCATTATTTCACTATTATTAACAGAAATCAATGATTTAAGATCACATAGTAGAGTCACAAGGACAAGATACATTTATCCTATCTCTTGGATCTCCTCTCTTCAGTTGTTAGGAAAATACTCTGTCATGCCGCTAAGGAGGATTATCCATGGAGTTTACCTCACATTTTCTTTATACTCCATAGACTGGATGATTTTTATTAATTAAGAAAATATTTATGTGATCACACAAAGCTTACAACTGATCATATAAATTTTAAAAAACCATCACTCTGTAAAGGTTATCCTTCTTGTTAAGAGAACTTGTCTGAAGGGACTGTTGCTTGCAGGTGAGATTTAACTGCTTTAAATCTAAGATAAACGTCTTGCTAACAAAACCTCAACAGAATTCCTTCTATTTAAATCTCAAAATACAATCAACCCACAAAAGGATTATTTTGCAAAGCAGATACTACTGAGCCTGAAATTTTCAAGTCACAACTCAAAATCTGTAAAAGGATGATGCATATTTTCACCAGCAAAATCACTGCTTTCAATTTAAAGCAACATATGATTCACAAATAAAACTGTGGACGATAGCAGAGTCTCTGCTAGAATCAGCCAGGTCTAAAGAAAGCAAGTAGCTGACTGGAAACTAACACCATCTTTATTCTTTTCCTCTGGGCAGCTACATGAGGAAATAAGCATCTGTATCTCACTGCCATCCACAAAACAGTAATGGTCCCACATCTTAACATCATCCAACTCATTAATGACCACCACAGCTGCCCATTCATTTTCAAGTGTGCTTGCTCTGAAATATCATTTACTTGCCAAAAAAGTATGAGAGACTATAATCATTGTTTTCATCTCTGCATCTGGAAGCACAATTCCAAGCTCAAAACACTCATCTAAGATCTTTAATGGACTCCAGGGCTTCAGTTTTCATTTGTCAGAGGCCCTTAAAAAGGTATTTGGATCATCTGCATTTCTCTTGAAGAAGAATGCAGAAAAACCTTCCAGACTGTACTGAGACAGTGATAATTAGATCTCAGTTAACTTAGTTCAAACCCTAAGATCTCAAAATCCTGTAAAGTCTAAAAGGGAATACTTCTTAATGTTTCCATTGCTCCCTGAACAACAGCTGTTTTCATAACTGTGCTCAGTAACAGATTTCACAGACCAAATGCTGCAGTTTGATATTAGTACTGATTTGAACCTAGCTAACTATATTCTACGTATTCAAAAGGCACCAGCATTAAATATCTAATGTTACAGTAGAAACTAAGAATTTCACCTTATGCATACTTTTTAAAAGGAAATTTGGATCTAATTATATTTGAAGTAAAATTATTTCACCAGTCAGAAATAATTTTTTTGTTCCTGATGCTCTGTGATTAAATGTTCTTGTTTTACAAGCAGCTAAGTGATGAATGCAAGAACTCATTAACTAATGAAAACTGTTTCAGAAGTGTCTTATTACTTTCCCTCCCCCTACTTTTGGTCTCTGAAAGTACTACTTCCTTACAGCTTTGGCTGCCTTCCTTGAAAACAGGTGGTACTCAAGGCAGCACAAAGTTTAGTGACAACTAACATCAAGTTATTACTGTAGCATCTTAAAAGAAAACTCTATTAAATAACAAAAAGCCCTGAAGTTTCATTCTCATTGTGTCAGAAAATCATGAATAGATTTCAAAGGTTTAATCAAATCCGAGTGCTACTATGGAATCACAAATTTTTAATAAGTGTGTATACTATGATTTGTTTTCCTTCAGTTACTATTCCCACTGGCATTCCAAACTGCCATGAAATACAAGATAGTAAACACTAAGTCATCACAATTGCTTTTGGCAATTGTCAGTTCTCTTCTACTCAAGCCTTTATTTGTTTTGCATGCTGACTGTGCTCTGGAGAGAATAGAAAACACAGTTCTATTTGTCTTTCTATCATTCTTCTGTACTATATTAGAAGATCATACCCAGAAATGAGACTAAAGCAGAAGAGAAATTTGATCCTATATTATGCCTGAAATAAGTATTTGGGGGACTAATGGGCTGTTATAGCAAAAGATGAGGAAGAACCATGAATATCATTTCATGTTTCCCTTTCCACACAGCAGCTGCACAAAAATGTTGCTTGTGCAGAGAAACTTTTTGAGCCTGTGCTGCAACTAAATGCTTTGAGACTGTTCTTGACTTCTAGTAGGTTTTCAAGTTTAGAGAGAAACTTGAACTGAAACAAAGACAATAGTGAATTTCTGTACTAGTCAGTCAAATAAGATTTTAATATCCTGATTAATAGCATTTTGAAGTCTTCTCATCCTTTGTTATGGCATGTTATTGTCTGCAACCATAAACTGAGAGCAACAAAAGGGAGAACAGGAAAAATATCTGCAAGGCTCTCACCACAGCAAGCTACTTGGAGAATTTCTGATTTTTACAGTTTTAGAACTGTGCAACTACATCAACATGAATTCCTTCTCACATGAAACCAAAAGCTATGTCAAAATTTCAAGAGAGTTTTTTTAATGAAGAAGCTTTTCAGGAATTCAGAAACATTTCTTCAGACTTCTGATGAAAGAATTCAGCTCAAGGCATTAGCTTGTTTTCATAAAGAAAGGTCTCATTCCATTCTAAGTGTTCTCTGCTGCCACTGGTTCTTTCACTTACAGGTTTTGCTGTCTTCCCATCACACTTCAGCCAGTGACAAACTCCACGGGACTTTAACCTCATGCAAGGCTATGAACCAAGAATCTATCAAGCTGTATTTTTATTACAGTGTGTAATCTCTGAACATTTAGAGCAGAAAGTGGGAAGCATTGTAAAAGCAGAATACTAATGGCTCAAATTCAGTGAGTCCTGAAAAGAATATGAGCTCTGAAAGAAAGAACTGTGTATTTATCTTATGAAAAACATAGCTATGACTAACTCTTTGAAGGGGTTTCAAAGAACACAGAAAAAGACATATTCAGGAATAACTCAAGGAATCTACTCAAGAAGCAGTTCAGAAAAGTTATGGTTCTCTGAGAGACCTTTCTTAACCTGAGTTAACTTTTCAAACACTGCATTAGTATAGATTGCAGTCCTTATTCCAGAAATACAGACAATAGCCAGGACACCAGAAACTTCTATGAGCAATACAACTTAATGCTGAAGCAAAAAAAAATCCTCAAGTAATTGATAGAAGTGAGAGCACTCTAGTGGTTGAAATTAAAACAGAAGACTCCTTATGGTTAAAATACAAAGTATCACATGAATTGTTAATTCTGAAAGCCAAAAAATGGAGGTAAAAAGAAAAACCCAGCAGCACAAAAATGCTTTCAAAAATATTAAGTGAGCATTTGCTTATTGTACCCTTGATACACCTGACTCCACCCAGAAGAACTGCACATTCTTGGAGTATATGGTATTCTAACTGGATATCAATAGACAAAATATTTGTAGCTAGATCAGGAATTCATTCTTTCAGTATCTACCATTTCTGGGACTCTAACTTGTCAGGTTTCCTCATTAGCTCCTGAGTAAGTTATTATTGAACCACACTTCAGCAGTATTTGCTTCTTTTCAGTGCCTGAAACAAACTACCACCAAATGGCCACCTACGAAATGCTGATCAATTGATCATTAACCATGGATAATAGAAGACTTGAAGAGGCTGTTTACAGCTTCAAGAAGTACTCAAAGATCATCTGAAAGCCCTGAAGAGCTGAGGATGGTATTAAAATATCAAAATCATAACCAATATTCAGTTGTTAGTAACTGCATCCCCAGCTCAAGCTATAAATATTCCCATCATATCTCCTATTGAAGGAGTTAAGTGTTTGAGAAATTAATGATTTTTTTCATCTAAAACCAACAGCAGCAGAACTATTTCCATGACATACTAGGCAGCCTCAGTTACACTTGTCAAAGCTGCAGCAGTTTTTATTCTCACTGTTTTGTTCTCTCCAGTAGTCAAACAGACCCATTTCACACTGTGTTCAACAAAAATCAGTAGGCTTTCTGACACTTTCCCAGAGTATTATCCAAACACTTGAAAGAGTGAGCAGTCACACATCCAACCCTTTGAAAACTAACTTACATCACCCACTAATGACAACAGCAATGCAGTTGCATATAAACTGTATAGAACTGGGTGGGGATGCTTTCCAGATTACACAACACAAATTCAAACACTAACTAATGCAGTATATTTAAAGATTTTCTTTTTCTTTAAAAGAGCTGCATCCAGTATTCAGAACAAATTTTAAACACCAGGGACACAAACCCAAGAACTTAGAAAGAACAATGGTTTCAATCCACATACTTGAGAATCATGACTGCAGACATATTGTGGAGTTGTGATTTTGTGACTGAAGTGCAGACTGTAATTGCTGCATTCTAAGTTGGACTTGTAGAGGGTTTTGCTTCAGCAGACTGATCCAGAAAGCAAGTTTTTGTCACACAACAAACTCTCCACATGTGGAATATCTAAAAGAATCTGACAACTTACAGCTAGGGATTTTAATGCAGATGAGTGTGATTTTAGGACTAGAACTTAAAAGTAATTATAATTCAAGAAAATTTGCATCTGTCTGCACAACATACCTTGAACTTTTAAGTGGTATTATTACAAAAAGTTCCTGCCCTCATGCTGTAAAGTGAGGGAGAAGCAATTCTTGTTATAGATTGTTACCCTTAATAAAAACATGTTTTAAATCATCTTCCTTCTGCAAAGCCATTACATGAATTCCATGGTACTACACAAAGCATAAAAAAGCCTGCCACTGCACAGTTTTAAGCATGATAAAAGGACAATACAAAGTAAAAGAAGAATGTACCTTTCTTTTGTGTTCCAAAGGTAAGAGCCAATTTTGCAAACAGTTCTGGGTCTTCAAATTTACCTTCTTCAGCTTTTACCCAAAAGCTGTTTTCAGCTATCTTCTGAGGCTCAATCTGAAACAAAAAATGGCATCTCCAAAGTTAATTATTAGTATTTTCAATAGCCAAGTTAAAGCCAATGCTACTAGACTTTTGTGACAATTGGGCTGAATTAGGTTTTTTTATGTTGCAGGAATTATGTTTCTTACAGATGTTTCCTGAACAAAACAGATGAACTTTCCTCTAGCCACACAGTTTTTATTATATTTTTCCCACTCAACAAGTTTTCCAAAGAGGCTTGATATTAGCACCTGGCTTTGAAAGAGTTGTAGCTTTCCCTTTCTATAGAGAGTTCTCAAATTCTTCACCACTGCTGTGCATCCCTGCTACTTGAGAACTATACAAGGAACAGCCTTTCTTACCCTGCCAGAGCATGGAATACAATATTTGCAAATGATATGACAATGTGGACCTTTCAGTGACTCAATATTAAGTCTGTAGGAAGAACAATCTTTTTAAATATCAGAAATATTTTTATACTTAATATCACTTCTTGTTTTGAAATCGTTTCCATTTCTCAAATGTAAACACAGATTTCATGACATTACCTTTTATGATACTGGCTATATTAAAAGAAATTACTCTGCAGTATAGAAGCTGAAAGCCAATTTTCCTCTTCAGGTATGATTCAGAACAGCTATTTTGCTTTCAAAATATGTTCCTCTTACAGTTTTTAAAGTCTTATAAATTCTTGTTTACAAGGTTGTTTAAATGCCAATTAATTTTCAAGGGCTATTTAACTTCAAGATGATATGCAGGAAATTTATCAATACTATATTCACAAGCCTCTCCAGGACTTCACTGCAACACATTGATCCTCCACCTCTCTTACCATATGATCAATCTGTCAATGTGTCTTCACCACCAGCTGCAGGTAAGACATTTTTAAAACTACCTTCATCCAACACTAATGGTGAAGACAGATACAACAAAAGGCATTAAACAAGAAGAATTTTATAACTCCTCAAAAGTAAGGATCAAATAGACTTTCCTCTTCATCAGTATGCAGGAGATCTTTGGCACTGTTCCCAGAGCACTTAGGTAAAGTGTCCATCTGCAGTTACTGTCTATTGTCATTCACAGTGTTCAGATGTATACTTTATAAATTATTTCTCTAAACAAATGAATGTAATTGATTACAATGAAATGTCTGCAATGACAAATAGGCATTATCAACTAAACTGTGCCTGACAGGGTGGATCAGCTAAGTGTCCTAGCACTACTGTGAAGTCTACAAAGGACTGTTACTGCTATGCAATGATCTGATTCATTTCACAGGCCTCATATTAAAAAGACACAGCATCCTCAGCCAGGAGCAACACCTGGCATCCCACGTCAACAAGCACAACATATTAACATCCAACTTCATAGAAAAATGTGTATCTACACCCATATGAATTTCCCAACAGTTCTACCAGCTGTGAAACATCCCAAAAATAAAAAACTGTACTACCTCAGAGTGCTATTTAAATTACATGTTCAACAGTTGTTCAATGTTAAATTCCAACTTACAGTAAGCAACAGCCATCTGGAGCCACTTAACAGCTTATTTTCATCAACAATTTATTTTACTAAGTTCTTGGTACCAACACATTATTGAGATAGAATATGGTTTTCAAGAAAAGTGTCAGTCCCTAGCTACAAAGCTAGTACAGTCCCTAGTACAAAGGTTTAGTCCCTTGACAAATAAGTAGCAGGTACACAGACAAATTACACTGGAGTCTAAGCTAGTGCTCAAATCAGATAGCATTATAATCCATAATTGATTTGCCCTGATGATTTGGTCATCTATATGTTTTTTTCTACTGCAAACCTCAACACATCTATCACATTTCATGTCACTAAAAAAACCTGCTAACCATAAACTGCCTTTAAGATGTGATGGGTTAGTCTTGATAACAGGTGCAATTATCTAGTACTCCAACTTGGTTTCCTTTACAAGAAGGAACAGTGGCTATACTGATCAGAAAGGGATTTTTAAAGCAACACACACACAAATACACAGCTGCACCCTTGCCTAACTTCTCTTGTCACAAAATGACCAAGTGAGAGGCTAGTAATAACTACGAACTGCCCTTACACAGGTTCATGTGAAAATCAGAGCTTGTGCTTGCCCTTTACTGCTCAAGCAAATGGTTCCTATTTTAATATGCTTTTTAAATGACACCTGGTTAACTATATGTTAAGACTGTGCAGAAGCTCACATTCACTGGAAGTTAATGGTGCCCAAAGATGTCACTTGAGCAGTCCCCTAGCTCCTCCTAGCGGCCATAACCCTGCCCTAGCACATTATTCACTGGAAAAAACCAATCAACCTCTCAGATTAATAACCTACAAGCACCATTATAGCACAGATACCAGCATTTCCTGAACTTACATCCACATCAGACATGACAAACTTAGGTTTCTACATGAAGTAGCATGCTGTTACCTGTGCCTGAAAACCACTTCTAAGCTACTCCCCAGGGTTTGGATATATAACCTTGATGCAAGGCCACAATTCACACTCACTGCACCCAAGGGAACGGTGCCCCATCTTTTCATCCGGGTCACCACAGTTTCTCACTATGCTTTGATCCAGACTGACAATACAAACAACTCTCTGCAGAACTCTGAAATTCAGTGAGCATTCACCCACCAATCATGCTCCACATACCTCAGAGGAGTCACAGATATTCTCTCAGACCCACCACCCTTCATGACAGGGCCAAAAGAGACAGAAAACACAGGAGTTACCTACTGCCATCTCCTGCTGTCACTACAGAAATCCACTGAGCTTGGCACACATTCTCTGAGGAAGAAATCTCTCACTCAGCAACATGCAACCCACAGACTTTCTTTAAAAGAATTTCCTACAGGAACTAAGTTAACTTTCCTTTTGTACTCATCTGTCAAACATCAAACACAACGTCCTGTCAACAAGAATCTTATTAGAAAAATTCATTTCAGTATCCAGTATCAACTGTATCTGCCAAGTAAGGAAGAGGGGAGGAACATCAGCTTCACTACTAATACAGCCAGGACTTCTACTCCAGTTTCCTAATAAACCACATGTTGTTAAATCCAATGCAGCAATAATTATGCACAGAACCAGACAGCTAAAAATTCACTCTAATAAAACCTTTTTCAATGCTTACAATAAAAATTGGTGTCTAAAAACACTTCTGCATTTAGAACCTTCCAGTAACTTTTGCAACCATCTTACCAGGATAGACACCTGCCTTCCTCAGAAAGAAAAACACTGTTAAAGCATGTTTTGTAGTAGAACTAACACTGACAGGCAGGTAAGACAATGAAAGACAAATTTCCTTTCAGATTTCCAGAACACATCACAAGAACAAAAGAGATGTGAACAGAAAATAATTGGCTTGATTTCTTAATGATACATTTTAATTTACAACAAATTACTGTATTTATTCAGAGGACTGATCTTAAAATAATTCTTAACCTTAGATCAAAATACATGCCCTTCAATAGAAAATTTTAGCAGTTTAAGTCTGTATACTTACTATCATAGTTAAGTTATTTCTTTCAATAAGGAAAAATGCTTTCACCAATGCCTTCCCATCCTTCTCTTCTTAAGCTAGCCAAGTTTTAAATTTCGTGCAAGGCTTTTAAAATTAAACTAAGATAATCAGAGCAACCATGCACTGTTCTGTTGAGAAGATATCAAAGGTAAAATTAAAGACTCTGAAAGCCTGATCCACTTTCAACTTGTCCTCAAAAAAAACAAAATAAATAAAACATAAATCATGTAATTTATGGCTCCCACAGCTTGCTTAACCCAGAGAAGACATAACTAAAATCAGAGTTCTGCTTTGCATTGCCTTCCAAAACTCCATGTACTCACTTGTAGCGCATTGTACTCTATTTTCTACCTTGAGATTCAAGTAAAACCTCTTAACACATTATCTCCTTTCTCATTTCTCCAATATACTTCAATTAAGCAAAAAGCTGTAGCTATGCCTTGAGTCAAGACCCTTCTTTCTGTCAACCAGCCAGGTTGTCAAAGTTCCTAAATGGCATTCTTCCCAACAGTTTTCCACCCACTGTCTACTTCAAGATTCACTTCCTCTGTCCTAAAACCCAGCAATACTTTAACTAACTCACTTTCTTGTGGAAGTAGGAACATGATAGATAAAGTAAACATTTTAACTGATAACTTTAACCTGTTTTAAACAAGACATTTTACATTTGAAGTGCTCCTTCAATAAGTCAAATCTCAATTACAGCTGAAAACATAAAAAAATTAACTCTATAGAATATAAAATTAACCAAAATTTTGAGAGCTGTTAGCTACAAGAATCCTCAGAATTATGGGCTCTTGGCAGCATAAGGTGTCTTTGAAAATCAATACCAGCTAAATCCCAATCACCACATCAGAAATGTTTTGGATAAAGAATGGAATCAATTCCCCAAACATAAGTACAAGCAACAACCTAATGTAGACCCTAGCACATTACCTCTTCCTTCCCCAAAAGCCACTTTTTATCAATAGGAATAAAATCACCACTGTAATACCTTTGACCAGTTGATTCTCTTCATTGTGACTTCCAACTCATACTTTTTCTTCTCCTTCATCCCATGTGGTAATGCTGGTACCACCGGAAACGGAGCAAAAGGAGCACCTCCAAGAGCTGGTGGCATTGGAGGCCCACCCAAAGGTGGTGGTGGAGGAGGAATTGCTCCACCAGGCAGTGGAGGAGGTGGGGGTGGTACTGCTCCACCAGGAAGCGGAGGAGGTGGGGGTGGTACTGCTCCACCAGTCAGAGGAGGAGGAGGCGGTATTGCTCCACCAGGCAGAGGAGGAGGAGGCGGTATTGCTCCACCAGGCAGCGGAGGAGGAGGCGGTATTGCTCCACCAGGCAGCGGAGGAGGAGGCGGTATTGCTCCACCAGGCAGCGGAGGAGGAGGCGGTATTGCTCCACCAGGCAGCGGAGGAGGAGGCGGTATTGCTCCACCAGGCAGCGGAGGAGGAGGCGGTATTGCTCCACCAGGCAGCGGAGGAGGAGGCGGTATTGCTCCACCAGGCAGCGGAGGAGGAGGCGGTATTGCTCCACCAGGCAGCGGAGGAGGAGGCGGTATTGCTCCACCAGGCAGCGGAGGAGGAGGCGGTATTGCTCCACCAGGCAGCGGAGGAGGAGGCGGTATTGCTCCACCAGGCAGCGGAGGAGGAGGCGGTATTGCTCCACCAGGCAGCGGAGGAGGAGGCGGTATTGCTCCACCAGGCAGCGGAGGAGGAGGCGGTATTGCTCCACCAGGCAGCGGAGGAGGAGGCGGTATTGCTCCACCAGGCAGCGGAGGAGGAGGCGGTATTGCTCCACCAGGCAGCGGAGGAGGAGGCGGTATTGCTCCACCAGGCAGCGGAGGAGGAGGCGGTATTGCTCCACCAGGCAGCGGAGGAGGAGGCGGTATTGCTCCACCAGGCAGCGGAGGAGGAGGCGGTATCGCTCCACCAGGCAGCGGCGGCGGTGGGGGTATCGCTCCACCAGGCAGCGGCGGCGGTGGGGGTATCGCTCCACCAGGCAGCGGCGGCGGAGGTGGTGGTGGAGGTGGCGCATTCTCACTTGGTAGGGTTGGAGGTAACCGTGCCACTTCTGTCATTTGACTTGTCAAGCTTGCAACCTGAAACAAGAAAGAAAACTTAGGGTGAGAAGGAGGTTTACTATGAAGTTGAATCAACTGGGATGCCTTGTAGTCAACTGTACCTCAAGTGAGATATTCAACCATTGTCCTATTCAAATGAGAAGCCATAACAATAGATTATGCCACGTCCCGTAAAACTGCCACGGAAACTGAATAACCTAGCATTTTTATCAAAACAAATTGTTTCCATTTTAAAGAAAATTTAATAGTAGCAGTAACACTTAAGTGAACAGAACAGCATTTTATTTCTTACCAACTCACAAAACATTTATCCCACTTAGGATATCCTGGCAAGCTGTGGCCTCAGAGATGGCAATAATGCTGAATTTGAACAACACTAATCTCCTGGTAGAGAATTTTCTGTAGGAATCACTGAAGCGGATAATGCAGTGCCAGAGTTCACGAGAACATAGTTGTTCATAACCTTCACCTTCCACTTGCATAAGGTCTTGCATTTTTTGCTATATTTACCTATGTGACCCTATAAAGCTAGTGTAATATTCATGTTATAAATGTCTGATATCCAGGCTTATTTAAAACAATCTATTGTCATCAGTTGCTTTCACATGCTAAAATGTATGTATTCTGTGCATGCACTGCTTTCATGATTTCCACCTTTGCAATTCCAAGTATGAAGACTTACAAACAAAACACTTTCTGCAGAACATACAGAAATAGTAATGTTAAAGCATTAACAAGCACTTGTGGAGAAAAACCCTCAGCCTGGATTCAAACTTCCCATAACTTAAGTAAATTTTTTCCTCAATAAAGCAAGTATCTGTGATAGATGTTTAAAGTAGCACTAGTTGAAAAAGTGTTACCTCCACTAATTATCTTTAACAGTTTACACTTGCTTCAAACCAAATCAATACAACTGTAACACACATGTCAAACTCCACAGAGGCAATACACCACTGGTTAATTTCTTTCCAATTCTTATAAAACAAAATTTGAAAAACCATCAGAACTGTGGAACTTACTGTGATTTAGTTTTATTACCTGGCTTTGTAGCTGTTTGATTTCTCTTTCAAGTTCTTTGATTTTCTCTTCTCGTTTCTGCAGATCTGCTTGAGCCTCTTGTCGAGCTGTGAACTCTTCATCAAACTGCAATGATTAAGCAACAGAAGTGTCCACTTATGTCCACAGTAGGTACTAAATAGATCAGGAATTCTTTGAGCAATATCACAACTAGAGCAACAGATCACTTTTAACTTTAAAATAAATAAATAAATGTTTTCCAGTATGTGTTCTTCCAGTACCACATGATTTCTTCCATCACTAAGTCATAACACAGAACCACTCACATCTTGAGCTAGTAAATGTAAAAGACCATCCTGCCTGTGAGATACACTACTTCCCAGTTTCCACTACTTTCTACTTCAAAACAAGCCCATAGTGGTGTTGCAAGGCTTCTGTTCCATACCTTATGAAGAGTGACAATTAGGACTTACCTTTTTGGAAAATTCTGCTGCCTTCTTTTCACTCTCTTCAACTTTAGCTTTGTCCACACATGCATCTAGAATTTAAATAAAATAAGTCAGGTAAAATGCATCACAGCTCTGAGGTGCCTCCCAACTAGCTCCCAAAAAGCTCACAAGCTTTTACTTATTTTCAGGAAAATTATTTTGTAGGCTAAGAGAATTTGGACAGCCTGTGAAGCACAGATTTGATCACTCAAACAATGGTACTAAGTACTTCTATTGACTTCTCATTAAGTTTTAATTTCCAAGCTTTCTATAAGTGAAGTAGTCTGACATGAATATCTGCAGTCCCTCCCTGCTTTCACTGATCTTTACCTTCAACCAAGCTCAAATACTTGGAAAGTAGCTTTGAAAATATTCTCAGAATGTACCATACAACAATTATAAACTGACAAACAATTAATGCTAGTGTAAATTTGGGTATTTTTGACAGACTTGAAATTCACAGAATTTATGAACAGAGTTTTTCGTTATTAAAACACTACTGTGTTCAGTCAAGACATATTTAGACTAGCATCATTTTATTAAAGGCTGCAGAGTTTGAGCTGGCCTTTTCCACAAGTACATCTATTTCCAGAAAACTGAAAAGAAAATCACACAGTCAATTTAAGTCTAGAGAGAAGAAAATAAAAACATGCACTTCAGTAAAATAAGGTAAAGTTGTTTATAGTATACGGACCAACAAGATGAGTAAAATCCACATCCATTCTTCCTCTGCATTTAAAATCAGGGTCCATGCCACTGCAGTGCAGTATTATCTGTGATACACATTCTTCTATTATCTTGTAATATTGAGGTCTAGCAAAGAATACATTTTACAAGATGTAAGAAAATGAACAACCATTTATGCAACATGGAGGGGGGAAAAGGGGCAACTTTAACTCCTAATGTATGAATGACACAATTGCAAGTAGAAGGATTAATTTAAAGGACTTATTGGTACTGGTTAATAAAACACTGTTGCCAGTTTCTCAGAGGCAGATATGAAAAACTTCAAGACTGCACAAAATATTGTCCAGTATTTTGCAGAAATCAATAATCAATAAAACAAGCAACACCTTTATTATTGTCAATATATGCTGTGGGAATTATTTAAGCACATTCTCAACAGTGACTTCCATCACTGGCAACAGCACCAGTTAACTGTTAATAGCTTAATGTCCATCTCTATCTAACAAATTCAAGAACCCCTAAGAGTAGGGAATTCTGTACTCAAAATTATTATTTCCTACCGATATAAGACATAATATATAAATTTCACATACCATTGAGCTCTCAAAATAGAAAACCCTTAAACCTAAACTGATGATAGTCCAAATTGTCAAATTGAAAAAAAAAATTTTAAAAGTAGATTTCTCAGGTCATGTTACTTAATTTTATCACACTGAATATCAATTGTTTTTAACATACTTTTACAAGGAAAAAAAAAATCTTGTTTTAATAAGAAATGTGTTACTTTGACACTCCTATAACATTATGAGGTGCACATAAGAGAAGATTCCATTGAAAAGATGAGATACAATACACTGTGGAAGTAGTTTCATTTATTAGATACACAACCAACTTTGAAGTCATGAAGCTATCAAACTTGAATGAAGGAAAAAGTGCTCAATGGTTAGAGATTTTGGGATAAGGGTGTTAGAATAAGGTTCAAGTCTTTGAAATATGCATTATTATATTTAACAAGATCTATTCAAGATTAACATTAAGCAGAAAGACAAATAACCCTGCAGTTACAGAGCAACTACTCATGCACAATGATGAGCTACTCAGTTTAGTTTGACACTTACCGGACATAGTAATCATTCCTGATGAGAAGGAAATGTTGGAGGATTGACAAGAAGTAATTTTCAGAAGAAGTATCTTTCAGAATATTATACAGCAGATGAAACACTTCATTCACATCAGTGCAAACATTGTTAAGGAAATAAAAGGACTTTAAGAACCCAGCCCAAAAGAAAACGCCAAATCAAAAACCTCATATCCCACAAACAACAAAACAAACAAGAAAAACCCACCAAAATCACACCCCACAACACCAAACACTGCCCATCCACTTCCCTAGATGTTACTCATGTTGTTAAAATAAAACCTTTCAACACTCTGAACTGCTGTCTTTATTAGCAAATATATTTTTCCCACTCAGATGTCCCATTTTCCACAGAAACTGTCCCATTTAACAATTAAGACATGTTTCATTACTACTCAGAAAAATTACACTACCTACTGATTATCAGATTCCTGTAAACATTTCACATGAAGCTTTCATGGTCATTCTGAAGCAAGCCAGACTACTGGCAAATACACACTAGTCAGTCATTTTAATTTCTTAAAGAAAACTACCTGTTCTATAATGCAACTATACTACTCAATAGTGATTTTTTATATTATTCTCATTGGTTACACCTATCTTCCACTGCTAATCAGCTACTACTCTCTCTAAAAAAAGCAACCATTCTCAATGTAGGTAACTTCAAATTTATTGTTTCTTCACAACTACAGAAGGCATGCATCTTAGTGCTTCAGAACCTCCTAGAAACCTTACAACTTAGCAAACCCCATTTTTCTTCAAACTTACAATATTCTACTGGTGGAATTGTACATATTAATGCATTATTATAGCATTTACTAAGCTAAACTCTGGCTATTTATGAAAAACTAATGCAGCTCCTAGTGACTTAACATTTAACAGACAAATTTCAGCAATAACTTTCTAAGTAAGTTCAAGCAGAAATGTGCCTGAGCAGTCTCTAATGAGACACACAACTGTAACAAACTGCCCATGGAGCATTCTGCCTTATGTTTAATAAAGTTAGTAGACAATGCAACAAGTTCACACAGCCATTTCTGGAAAGGATATTCCATTTCAGCTCTGATGTCACCGAGACGATGTGACAGTTCAATTAAGTCTTCTTCTTTGTTCTCATCAAACACTTTCAGCTGAATATCAAGCTCTTCATTATCCTTATCTTTCAAGTCCTATTTTTCAAGGTATAGTATATATCTTAGTTTTCCCATTTCTAAAGCAAGAATTCCCACCCTTCCCAGATGATAGCATGACAAAATCAAGACGTTAATCTTTGGAATTCTGTGCCCAGGCTTTTTTTTTTTTTAATTATAATTGCACAATTAAAGCAAAATAACAGCAAATATCAGCAGGTATGGGCTGTAGAACAAATATGAAGCCTTCTAATTGAATCAAGTTCTCTTGGTGGGATATAGTCAGCACTTTCTGCTTGTTCATGTCAGAAGTTTTTTTAAAAAATAGCATAAGGCTATTACCAAACATCAACAAAAGTGACCTTAAGAAGCCTAAAGAAGTATAAAGTATATGAAATATTAATCAACCTCACTAGAGACAATTTCAACACAATATCTTTTCAGAAGAGATTACTAAATATTGTTGCTGAATGTCAGCACGCTCTGAAATTTTCTGTCATGATTTATTACAATTCTCTAAGGTTTTTAAGCATTTATTGGTTGTGTAAACTAATTGTTTTTTTTAATCTACTGAAGAAGTTCTTCAGGCTTTCAGGTGTTCTTCAGCTAATGAAGACATTACTGTATCCACATGATACAAAACATAAATATGCCCTATGAAAAATTAACATCTGCAGTTTCAAAGCTGAAAGTCCTAAAAACTTTTTACTCCTGACAAATGTTGACAATTCAAACCTCTGTATCTTAAAAGTTACAGTATAAAATTCTATTTTAAATATAAGCAGATATGTTTCCCATCTTTTGTGAGAAACCACTAAGTAGTTTAATTCTAGATATTCTTGCTGTAAATATCAGAATGGCTTCTTGGTTAAAAATTATAACTCTACCCCTAAGTCATAATATTCATACACAACTATTCCTAAGGCATACTTCTGTGCAGCTGCATGAAGACATACAGTGTCAAAGAGAATGGAGTCAATTTGGTTTTTCCTTCAAAATTCCAAATGCCTTTTCAGAATGAAGATTAAAGAAAAAAGCATTTCACAGAAAACAACAGGAACTGCACATACAAAGTTAATCCAAGACTTCTTTCACAGCCAGATTCATGTTCACTGCACATGCTTTGAGTTTATCATGCTAAATTTGACTCCTTAATTTAATTCCCCAATAGATTTGTTGCAACTACTATGCTGGTTTACACAGCTACTGAGCCTGAATTTGCAACTCTGAAGAATGAAAGTTGATTGGGATCAACACCCCTTTCCAGCTCTGACCTTCCTCACTGAGGCTTAGAATCCCACCCAGACAGGGCCTCAAGAGGTGGTTACTAAGAGACATAAAACAGAGACTGTTAAAAGTCACTGGGGAAGTGCTGGGCGTGGCTGGCTTCTTTGGATTGTCTAATGGTTATGCAACCAGGGAAAGGTTTCCAGGGGCACTGGGCCCAATCCAGACACACCAAGGTTAACAAAAACAGGGGCACACAAGCCTATGATGGGTCTCTTCACCGTCCCTGGAGGTTTTTAAACTGAGATTGGACATGGCACTGAGTGCCATGATCTAGTAAACGGACTGGAGTTGGACCAAGGGTTGGACTTGATGATCTCGGAGGTCTTTTCCAACCCAATTGATTCTATGATTCTATGATTCTTTCTGCACTGAAGCAAGGTACTCAGAGACTGGATCCAGAAAAACAGTCATCTCCATCTCTATTTCTTCCACAACTTCTTTTCCCCTCTCTCACCTGTCTTAAGTGGGTAAACAACACGGGCATACCTTGGATTTTCATTGTAAAGCCATATCATCATGGCTAGGCTTCGTGAACGAAGATCTGGGAAGGGCTCTACCCACGTTTGTTGAGAAGCACCAACATTTATAGGATTTGTTTTTATTGTTTTTCTGAAATACTTCATTAAAGCTAATGTTTTTGTGTATAGACCTTGAGCACCCATCTCACCTTTAGTACATGAGAAGTGGATTTGCATCACTTCCCTCTCACACAGGTAGGACATGACACCCACCTTTAATCTCACACATCTGCTACTCTCAGTAAATGAATTTGGTTATCTCCAACAAATAGCTGCTTGTGATCAATTCCTATAGACCAATGACTTACTGGCAATACTTTCTTCAGGCCACAACGTAAAAACTCGTTTCTTAAGTGTATCCTGAAATCAAGGTCTTCTGGAGATGTAACAAGGGCATTGATGAGCTGCATACATGCTACCTGTTAATGGAAATACAGGCAAAAACTTTTAGTATGCATAGAATTAAAAGAAATACTGCCTTGGACTATTTCAGTTTAGTTAGAAAATCAAATGTCAAGAGATGGATATTATTTATCATGTGGCACATGTTCAACACTTGCCTTTGGTTAATTTAAGCAACATCAAATACTCCTCAGTTTTCATATAGTGAGTGCTTCTGACAGAGCAAAATTGTATCACAAGAGGACCAGAGTTTATTTCAGAAAGTTACTCCCACACTACAGTTCCACACTGCAGCTCTTCTTTCTCCTCAGTATTCACTTATTATTTCAATTTGAAAATAAGCTGGTTTTACAGCAATTAAGATTAAAAAACAAACAAATAAAACAAAACCCTGTCCCATGCAAAAAACAGACCCCAAACACCCATAACACAAAACACTTCACATCTTCACAACTCCTGCCAAGCACTTTTTGCAAAACACCTGAAATCTCAGGATACTGGCTAATGCTTTAATTAAACAGCTGTGTACTTTAATTGATTTACTTTAAAACAGGTAGAGAACAGCATAATGCCACAAGTGCTGATCTACATTAAAAGACTCAAATGAGACCCCAGGGAAATACCAAGTTTGGTAAAAGATGTTAACCACAAAAAGAAACAGCATTAGAGTTAAAAAAATAAAAATAAAAAAGAATTGCTGCAGAGAAAAAAAAATATCAGATAAAATCACCCTTCTTGTTTTAATTCCATTCACAATTTAGTTTTAAGGGAACACCTTATGGAGTCTTAACTTTCTATTAAAATACTCTTTCAAAGGCACTTCCTTTATGTCACTGCATCTTCAGATATTGCAGTATCATCATGCTCGCTTGAATGATTCTTGTTATTTTACTACTATGACATGACTTAACAAGCCAAAGTACATGTCCAATCTGAAATTAATAGAGAGAAGAGGTGCCATCTGCTATGATTGCCTTTGCCAGAAGAGACTCTGGCTTAATGGCTTGTGCTAATACATTACAAGTAAAGAATGATTTTGTCAGAAAAAACGTTAATGAGTCTTGCAATTGTACCTTTACCAATGTATAAATGAGGTTTCAAGGCAAGGGAGAGGCGAGGGGGCAGGAACATTGTCTGGTTGCTTTTGTTTATTGTAAACCAACAAGGTCACAAAGTAGGAGGCAACTTCAAAATTAATTCTTTTGTGATAGCATTACTAAGTTTAGAATGTCATTTAGAAAAGCTTACTGAACATCATTAACTCACCAGCTCTGAAAGAAAAAACCACTGATGGTAGAGCTAACACAACTACAGTTGACATATATATGATCTAATGATAGAAAAACGTATCCCTTCAATGCATGTGTACATGCTCTGCTTGCATTCTGCTTTTCCATATCCTTCAGCTATCATAGCTGAAATACAAATTTTAGCAATACAAAATTTGTATAGATACCATATTATGAGAAGAAAATAAGTTGAAGCCATCCTGTAATAGGATATCTAGCCACTTGGCCTTGATGAAAACACTTGCAGTTTCCAAAACCAAGCAATTGAAAAAAAAAGCTTGCTTGCTAATAGCAACCAGAACTCTGGTGTATACAGAGAATAAAAACCTCTATCCAATGGCATACAAGTAGTAATGTGCCTGTAATACAAGACATGACTCAGCAATGATCACTGGCAAGAAGACTGTTTTTATTACTTCATAAAAATAATTTTAAAACCTCACTAGATTATCCTTAGAGATGCACGAGTGGCTGATAAAGGGCAGGTGTCAAATGCACATCAAGGAATACACAGTTCTAGTATTGAGATGATTTCTGAAATATTAGTAAACATACAAAAAAATAAACCCACCTGCAGCTGTAAGAACTCATGGTTTTCCAGTCCTTCAACAATCTGAGAAAAACGTTCCCTGTTGTGCCTTTCAGCAGCAGTTGTTATAGCACCTAAAAGCTTGTCCAGACTAAGAGAAAGATAAACTGTCACAAAGCACACCACAGCCAGCCTTCTCATTTTAAAGCTTCTCAGCCATGCATTTATCTACTTGAAAACAAACCAGGAATCAGTTGTTAAAATATCTACAAGATTAAGGTTGAATTAAAAACAAAAAATTGGTGACTTAATCTGTAAATTATTGTGACATTCAGGTAAGAAACCACCAATGAGCTGTGGGTGGGAAGCACTACCTTTGCAAGACTCTGCAATGGGTCCTAGCTTACATGTTTAACAACTGGGAATTCCAGTAGTCTTTTCAGAAGTCAAAGCATTTTCACCTATTTCATAGAAGACATGGAGTTTCGAGTTTTTAACCTTCAGTAAACTAAAACACTCAATGCAAAGCAAATATATGCTGTTTATCTTTCTTTTAGAAAAGCTCACAGACATGTGCTACATAACTTGAACTATTCACAACTTCAACTATACATGTAAACTTTTTCCCCTTGTCAGATGTCATGTTTAATTAGAGAGGCAATATTTATTAAAATCCATACATATTATCTTTATATAATCATCATCTAAAACTAATGAAAAATCCTAAGAAGTAGAGTCAAATAAGCAATTTTCAAATATAATCATTTCATCTCCTCAGGGGAGATGTCCCAGTCCCAATCCTCCCTGCAATAATAATAGGCTCAGTAGTGTCCTACACATTGTTCCAAAGTGTCTTCAAATCTGACAGCTTTCCTGGTGGCAATTTTAAGTTCACAATGCCTGATCATACTCATCAGAGAATGTATGAATAACATTTTTTCAGTAGCCATTTATGAACAGTTATGGCTCATTAAGTTTTGTCTTCTCTGTAGTAAGCAATCATTGTCTTTTCAGATGTTCTACTTAAGCCATGGTTTATAGATCTCTTCTCATTTGCTTTTGTTTGATTTAATATTGGATTAATGTATCAGAAGAGGTGAAAGTTTCTTTTCATTTAAAGTCCATTAAGGAAGTAAAGACTTAACAGGTTACATTTCTTTCACTGACAAGTTTTCTCACCTCTGTCCAAACTGACAACTCCTAAGCATTCACAAAAAAATTGTTTCAGTGTATTACTTACATGTTTTCCTCTCCAACAATGCAGATAGCAGAAAGTATTTTCACTGTTTCAGTCATCATGTGTGGTTGCTTTGGATCAATTGCTCTTGATAACAGCAAGAGACTTCTTTCATCTCCTAGAATCCTTTGCAATCCATACTTAAAGAAACAAAAAGCTTACAGTGAACAGATTGTATTTGCCTCAAATATTCATCACCTTTGGGCTTCAGATCCTTCAGAATCCTAACACACTCTCCTCCCCATTTTAAGATTGGCAACACTCTGGTAAAACCTTCTGGCTATTACCACTTTGGGACACAAGTCAGTCTTCCCAATCTTACATTTGAGGCGTTCTCCTTATAAAGAGTCAGCTCTTAGGAAAGATACTGCATCTCCTAAAATCAGGTATCCACTACAAGACAAATCAATTTATAGTTTTTATCTATATCTAAAACACCTCAACAGTACGAAAACTTAAACCATTTTTTTCTCCTGTGACTGTAATAGCTTCTGGCAAGTTCAAATAATATTTTACACAATCACAGAGAGAGGTTGACTTTTTTGTGAAACAACTATCTTCATTTTGTTTTCAATGTATATTCTCTTTCACTTTCTGTACAAATAAAAAAAACACATTGTGAGATTTTACTAAACTGAGTAACAGAAGTTAATATTAGCTTTAATGCACAGTTGTATTTGTTACAGATGGGGGAAATAAACAACTATAACAACACCTTAGATTTTTCGATGAATAAAGCCAAATTACAAGTCTAACACATCTAGAAAACATATTTATACTTTGTGAACATGATCAACTCCATGTCAGAAATAAGCTAGATACACCTTAATCTAGGCTGAAATTTAATTCTTTACTCACTACCTACCAACATAAAAACTGCAGCTAAAAACACATTAAATCAGGTGGAGAGTACATCATATTAAGGAAACCAATCATATATTGAAATCTGAATTTATAAATAAGTACTTTCAATGTCACAAGCAATTAATTTCCAAATTCACTTCTCTTAAATCCATACTATCACCCTCCATTTGCCAAATATTTTACCTCCAAAAATAAATAATATTTAACAAAACTAATACAAAATGCATATTCAGAAAGGTTTATGAGCAAGAAAAACAAGTTACACTAAGTTTTAGACCTACAATTCCAAAGAGTAAGCTGACTCCAGATATACAAACTTTCCTTCCGCTTCTGAGATTCATTAAGCTACACAGATCTTGAAGTCAACAGAAACCAATCACACTAGAAGTATTTGAATTTAAAGTATTTCTTACCTTATTGTTCATAAATGCTTTGAGGCACTGGATAAGTTTATGTTGATTCTTCTTATCAATGTTTTCTTGCCTTGAAGGAGGAAAATAACATTAAGTGCAAACAAACTTCACAAGCTCCTCCACCCCTCCCTTCAAATGATCCAGAATCCTTACTGTTTCTTGTCCAGAAGCTTTTCCAATACATCCAACAGAAGTCCAAGACCTTCATGACCAAAATTGTTAACCCAGCTGGAGAAAAGGAACAAAAATGCTTTTCATATTTCTTACTCAAATGTAAAACTTGCAAAGTTATGCCTTCACTACTGCTCATATATCTCTTCTTCATAAATATTGCTTTAAGTCTTGCTTCCCAGGAAGACCTGATCAACCATTAAGAATGTTTAGTCCCAACAACTTCTAGTGGTTGGAAACTGCCATGAATGGCGGACAGCTGCAAACATCTCACTTATCTTTTTTCCAGTGTGCCAAAAACTACTTTCTCATGCCAACAAACATTAGCATAACTAACTTGGTTTCCCAAAAAAAACATAACTCTTTATTGCTTAGCAAAAACAACATGATGAAAACTAGAGCAGAAATTCCTACTTACCTGACTGGGTTACTAGTTAGAGACACTCTCAAAGACTCCAGACAATTGAGAAGTTTTTCCTCCGAAATCCCAGACCGTAGCTCATGAATGTATTCTTGTGAGGACAGTGTGCACTCATGCTTGCTGTTTTTCAGTCCACCCTACCACAGAAGACATAATGCTGCTTAATATAATATTGATCATTGTAGTGTTTAGAAGATAACATGTGAGGCAAACATTTCCACATGAATTTTAAAATCAGCATTTTCCCTGTACAACTCTCAGACACCAGACTTGACTTGGACTTGTTCTAAGTGTTTGATAGTTCAGGTTTTGCATCATAAGTATTTTTCTGGAACCTTCTTCACTTTTTTCAGTAAAGTGGATATACATATTTGGTATTAAAAAAACCAATCAATTTCATCATTCAGTTGTATTAACATCTTGAACCACTACACACACTCATTTAACATCTACTTCACAACAGTGTATTAGAAACAACCATAAATAGTGAGACACAAACCCACACACACTTGTTATTCAGCCTGCCTGATCATTCCCACAGTACTCATCTGCCATCTCAGAAAAGCTCTGCATTATCACTATGGACATAGCCTGACTCTGAAATAAATTCTCTCTTCTCCAAAGGAAACAAAGAAGATAAGCTACTGAAAATTACTTTCAAGAGGAGCTAGTATCCACCAGCTGTTAAATCAGTGTTTTTAAAATCATGCAGCTGCACAAGTCAATTTCTTACTGTACCATAGTTCCATATTTGGCCATTAACAAAGATCTATAGAGGATCTTATTTGTTACAGAAGAATCATATAAATCTCATGTGAGATTTGATAAAGAGCTCAACTCCCTGCTGAAGTGTCATTACACAAGAATAATTACCTACAAGGTATTTCACTATTAAAAGACCTGATAATCAGGTGGTAGAGATGAAGTATTCAAAACCACGAACAATATCCAAAACATTTGACTAAAGGAGGTAACTAATCTTTTGTACAGCTCTGGCAAGTTGCAGAGAAGTAGGCTTATGAGTGGTTATGATTAATATGCAGTTCCTGAAGCTCTTACCTATAAATGTTCTGTTGAAGAGAACCCTGATAAAGATGTCACAGGTGTAAAGGCAAGATCAAAAATGCCTGACCCAAAAGAGGACTTACACGTATTTGGTTTTAATTGTGTCAGGAACTACTCTGACCACTGCAATCTTCTGATTGTCTCTCTTTCAGAAAATTACACTTTTTAAGAAGTTTCTAGTTTGCTCTACTCAAATTGTTACCCTTCATTTTCCAAAAATGACAGCAAATATGGCTAAGGACAAAATGTCTTGTCTACATTTAATGATTGTCACCTACATACATTCCAGTATTGATGCATATAGTAGAACAATGTAAATATTCATAATATACTTTCAGATTGTTTGTCCCCGCTTCAACAAGAACAAAAACCTGCCACAGACTGTGAAAAAGTCTAAAAGACAAGTGTCCTCTGGAGTCAGTCAGCTATGAAGATGATTCTCACAGACACACACAGCACCTTTAGCTGGACATCGCATGCCACTTATACAGCAACGGACCGAAACAGACAAAGACAAGTAAATAGGATATGAAGGAACTACTATCTGTCACTATCAACCTCCTAAACAAAGAGATGCTCTTCCACAGAAGGAAAAACAAATAAATGGGTGAGGGTTATCTTTATAAGAGTAGGAACTGGCTTCAAATCTGATAAGTATATTAACACTACATATTAAAAATCATGATCATTCAGAAAAATCATCACTTTGAAAGACTGTAAGGTAAAGAACTAGGAAACAGGAACAGCTTTATGCTGCTTAGTGCATTAGATGGAAACCAAAAAAGATTTTGTATAACTAATGTACAGCACCTACACAACACTGGATACAGTTTTTGTCATTTCAGACAACAGCCATTCCCCAAACCCTAAGAGTAAAAGAAGAGAACAGAAGTACTGCTCTACTCCAAAAACTCTAATGAAGAGATAATGGCAACTCCAATCAAGTGTCAGACATGTTAAACTAATGCTGAAATGCGCTTTAGAATGTGAGATGTATTTATTTTCTCCAAAAAGATTATTTCCTGTGGTTAGGAAAGTTCCACTGGAGTCTGCCAAAGCTCCAAAGATTTCTGTTCACTTGAGGCATTTATGGTCTTTGCTGCGTTTCCTTTTATATTTAAACAAAGGTGTGATCCTGCTGCCTCCTCTTTTTATACATCAAGGACATTACTGAGGCCCCTCTCCTCTGTCTAGCTGCTACTTTTCAGAAGATCTACAATTCCCTCAAAAGCCAGGAATTGGCAGCATGACCTCCCTCTCACAATGTCTTACAGGGCAGGCATACTTCATTGTTCCTAAGACTAAGCACTTTTAACTGCAGAGCAGTAAGGAACCATCTCCTTGTCCTTTTTTGCCCTCTTCAAAAGAGATGATCATTAAAGATGGCTCATAAAAATCTATTCTCAAAACCTCTCACCCAAATACTCCAGTTTATGCTGGTGAATTCCCAGCTTAACAGAACTACTTTGTTACTGTGTGCTGTCAACTTTTAAGTCTCAGTCCACTCTTACCTCTAGCCATGCCCAAATAGAGAGCCACAACCAGGTGCTATTTTTTATTTCCCTATTCAAAGACAATTTGACTGGAATCCTATTTTTAAGTAATGCTATGACTTTACAGGGATCACATTTCAATATACACATTTCTCATTTACTTTGAAGTACAAGATCTCAGTAAAGCATACACTTTATATGAGTGTGTCTAATAAAGACAATGGTAAAAGTGAAGCACAAAGAAACTTGAGAGTTAGGTCCCACACCAGGACTTTCAAAGATTAAATCAATGCAAGAGATCAACCTTGGAAATTACTTTATGACCAGTTATACAGAGTCATGCAGAATCACAGAACAGTAGGGATTGGAAGGGACCTGAAGATCATCTAGTCCAACACATCTGCTACAGTAGGTTTGCCTACAGCAGGCTGCAACATACTAGAGTACATACACAGTATGAGGCAAAAAATTAGTCATTCATGACAAGTCAGATGAAAGCTTGGGACACATATTTAAAAATCCTTCTCTGAGGAAGTCAGAGGTGATGAAGTTTTAGTGAAAAAATAAGCTTAAAGGAACTCCTGGTAGTCCCACCAAAAAAAAACCTAAGTACATAAAACAAAACCCAGTTTGCTTTCCCATAAAGGGAGTAAAGTTAATCAATTCAAATGTGTCTGTGATACAGTTCAGGGTCTGAAGTACAACAGAGACAGGTGCAGAATGCAGTGAAAAATAAACTTAAGAATAGTTTTCTCTCTATACAAACTCTTTGGGGGTTGGTTTTTAATATTAGAGAACCAGGCAATAATTAAATATAGATTTCTATTCCAGTTTCTCTTACTCTACTTTGACTTCAGGTGATTTCCAAGGTGTTAGCTAAACAAAGAAATTACTCATCCAGGATTTAGCAAATGTGCAACTTTGTACACTACTCACATGTGCCACCAAAGACCTGTAAACAAACTTGAGAACCAGTACCTAACAAAATGGGAAAGCAAAAGCATTTTGCCCTCCATGTAGGAAAAAAAGGTCTATCTACGTGGTGGTAAAAAACTGTGGAGCACACCTGAACTAAACAGATGGTCTGGAATAGTTAAGATATAAAATCAGAAATACCCACACAAACTACTCCTCTTTGAGGCACCAGACAATTCAGACCTCATTTGGATTCATCCTAAAGCCAAGTTCAGCTGAAGAAGCTATAAGTATATTGTTTCCACAAGACTGTGTTTACATCAGTGAGAATGTTGGCAGCCAGTACACTGAACAGACATCTCACAATAACGTAAGTAGTCACTGCTATCCAACTCACTGTACCTGCTCCATAATTCAGAAAATAAAATCAGTCTTTAGGACAGAAACAAGTTACTGGTACCTGCATAATTCTACCAAAGTGCAGGTAATAACCAGTACTTTCACCCTCACCAATGAGTAACTGAAGAGTTTTAGCATACTCTCTATTAATACAATTCTGTTTCTATCTCAAGCAAAGAAACTAATATATTTTAATTAGAGTATAATAACAAAGTCAGATAAGACAAATTGTTTAGAGGATGTGGGGGAGATTCATTTGTTTTCAGGAAAGCAATAAAAGCATTTTCAAGGATTGTTTTAAACCACATATACTCTAGTAGTTGTGTTGCACCTTTGAACTGGAAAAGCTGTTCAAGCTACAAGGAACACTATCAGCTCCCAAACTAGAGATTGGAATTCTACACATTTCATATCCACTCCTTAGACACCAGCCAAAAACATTCATTCGACCTATTAAAAACAGACCTAATAAGCTAATCCTACTTTATACATCTACATTATTGCCTTACAGATAAACAGAGGATGCAAAGTAGCTGCCATTTCAATGCAATTATCATTGTCTATAAAAGGAAAGGTTACTTTGCAGGCAGCTGAAAGACAAGTGAGCACCACCCCTGAATATCCCATTTTAATTAAGTTAAAGCTCTAAACCTCTCATGAACAGGTAAATCTCTTCTCTGCTACTGTCACTACAACCCAATAGCATCAACCCCCCCAAAATTATTCTCCTCCCTAACCAAAATAAATCTGTACATCTTCAAGAAAATAACTACATATGCTGGCACATAAAACAACTCCCTAAGGATGAATCCTACAAAAACATACTGAGAAGCAGCACACCAAGATATATGCAGTTGTTAAGTAATAATACACACAAGCCATACTCTAAGAATGGCATTCCTGATTCTACTATTGTGCAAGTTACCTGTGTAAAAACATGTTTTTAATGAGTAACTATCCTCACTCTCCATCAGATTCCAAATTAAAAGGTATGGGGAAGAAAACAGACATTATAGAGCTTCTTCCTTACCCATATACCAGTTTCCTTTATAAAGTAATCTCTTCACAAAGCAGCTGTTCAGGCTAATTCATATCATAAGGAAATTACATGGCAGTAGGAATTATTTGAAACTGGTTTTAATTCACTGAACTGAAGAATTAATAATTTGTTCCCTCAGCAATCAAATACCCTTAAACACCTTTATTGTGTTTACATATGTTCTCAGTCAGTGTAAGAACCAGTTCTGTGTACAAAACAGAAGTGCTGATATAGACAGAGAAGTCTGTTTAAAGACCACTCTGAATAAAACAAAAGTCAACAGCAATTTCTTTATCCTTTCAGACTACATTCTTATATATTTAATTACATCTGAGGTAATGATCAGACAGTTTTAAATCATAGGTTGTTCTTTATTATTTTTACTTAAAAAAAATACCTAAGTACTGAGTATGACCTAAGTAGAAAACTTTGCAGGATCTGAAAAGCCTGTTTTGGCTGCAATCAAAAATAAAGTTCATCCATAATTAAAAAGAACATCTTTGCTTCCAGCCATTGTTTAAAAAGTATATGTAATTATTTCACCAAATCTCCTTTTTTTCCAGGAAACAACAATTTCCTGATTTCCGTCCTACAAATTAAGTCCCAAATGATTGTTAAAAAAAGTAAAAGTCACTAAATGTGGCTGAGTAATTAAGAGAGAAGTTACACTATGAGTGATCTCATCTGATGCTTATTAATTGACCTTCTAAATCCTCTGTGTGAATTATTCTCATGCTGATACCCAGGAGCTGACATTTCCATAACAAACTATAATAGCACTTAAGACATTAAAATTCCATGTCTAACAGAACGAAGCAATCCAAATACTGTAAATTTAAAGTTTTGAGTGACTGCCTTGACTAAAAAGCAAGACAAGCCTAAATTCTATTTGTTGCTCACAATGACCAGATGAGTTCTTAGTGAGTCTAAAGCATTTGGAAATAGATTCCTGGAAACTTAAAACCAGATCCTTCAAAATTGGCATCCATGATCTTATACTGGTAAGACCAACATCACTGAGGTAGTTGGATCATTATTTTGATAAAACCAGGATTCACTTATGCCCACTGAACTTTTAAATCCAAGAGAAAAGTCCAAAATATTCCAGCCTAATCTCTAGTAATGAAGTGTATTTGTAAGAAAAAAAACAAAACAAAACTATCATGTTCATACTCACCGGAACTTTACTTCCGACTATCTGCATGCAGTGGCCAGCCAAGAGAGGTTATTGTGTAAAAAAGATAATAATAATAATACATAAATAAACACAGCAAAGTACTTAGTAGGATGTAGCATCACACAAACTTTTCAGTGTTTAATCATTAGTAGTAGTTACATTCTTTTATTACTTGATCAAACTGTTTAAGAATCACAGCTTCTCAACAGGAAAACAGTGGTTCTACTGTAGGAGAAATAATGAGAAATTCTTATGTTCCGCTGCCTCATCACTAGTATTTTACACACTCACCAGTCACTAAATACCTAGCTGGACATCTACACTTGGACAGATTAAGAGATATGCCATTTTATTAAAACTATCAGGTCAAATATTTTATAAGTGACACTGAGAAAACTATAGAAAAAAGTAAGTGGCATACTGACTTTCTTGTACATATAACAATTCCGTTTCTTATGGAGCTTTTGATCTATTTAGATGATGTCATCACTGAACTTAATTAAGTGTTCATAATCAAAAACATAGCCTACAGTTATAAATCTAACTTGCACTTCAGAAAATCTCATGGCATTTTTCTTCAGCTGCTCAGTATGGATGCTTTTAATTACATGGATAATTAAACAGTGATCTTCAGAGTGACATCTCTTTTTTGCTATGGAACAGCATCTCTGCATATTCACAAACCAAAAGTTGACTTGTCATGGAAGAATCTTTGCAGAAAGGCAGCACACCTCTGCCCTGTTCTGCTGTTGCACAAATTACCATGTTCCTGTGAACTGGACTAAGGATTAAAAATTGTAGGCCTTTCTTTGACAGCTATTTGCTGCAATCTGATAGCAGCCAGTTTACTGAGTAACTTTTATCTGATTAAGAGTCTGAGACAGCATGATTTGGTTCTGAGATCTGAATTTGATTGCATCTGTTCAGCCTCTACTTGCTTCATTTTCTACTCTTATATCTTCCATTATTCATTTTAAGAAGTCCTTCAGAAAACAGAAGTCCCTGCATGCCTTTCACAATCTCCTCTCCTCTTCCTGATGAAGCTTATTCTGAAATCATAATAAGGACCGTGATCACCAGACAATCTTTTTTGCCAGTTCACCACCACCTTCTCTCACCAATTGTCAGGTCATTCAGTATGGCGTGAGATGTCACAAAGTTCAGCTCCAAAACAGAATTCTGAGCCTTCACCAATCTCCCAAGTATAATTTCCATGGTCAACAATCCTTCTCTCCCAGTGAGAAGTAAACAGAAGCACAGATCATCACTGCACACAAAAGCATGCAGCTTACTAGCTTCTATACTTCCTGCATCCCCCTAGGAAAAGGAAAGCTTCTTCACCCCTTGACAACCAAGGTTTCCTTCTTACTCAGAACTCTGATGACAGCAGAGTGTTTCAGAAAAGCATGGTCAACATGCTGCAGATGGCACACAAGGCAGAGAAGACAAAGCACCAAATTTAAAAATCATTTGGTTAAGACAACATCAGCAAAAGAGAGTGGTATTTTCACAGGAGTGGAGAGAGCTCAAAAGCCTAACTAAAACAAACATGAAAAGAACTGGAAGAAGCCACAACAACTGCTAAGTGTGTTCCGGGAGCTCTAAGCAAAAGAAAAAAGCTCAAGTAATTTCAGCATAAAAAACAATGACAGATGAACAATTAACTGTGACCAAAGAAAAAGATGGAAAACTTTAAGAAAGATCATTTTGAATGCAACCAGCATTTTCACGGCAGACAACCCTGATGATGGCCTGAAGATAAGAAGTTTTACAATTCATGATGCAGTAAAATTTGGTTAGGACTTGAATTCAACTAAGCAGAATGGTAATTTAACTAAACAGAAGACAGAATTTACAATGAAAATGAGGTTTTGCTTTTTTGTAAGATCCAAATCAACATATAAAAAGTAGAGCTAAATTGCAATCTTTTTTAAATCAGTTGTTAGCTATTTAAAAGCTAAGCTAGGGCAACACAGGGTTGGAAGTCATACATATCTCTAAAAACCTTAAATATCCCATTCAAATGCTGTGATTCAATTGCAAGAACTTTCTGAAGCACACAAAGTTTGATAAAAGCCCTTCTTTCACTAGGAAATATGTACAAAACATCCATACTGGCTCTAACTTCAGTTCAAAGCACACATTCATGTACGAGGACATTTTGGAATTACTTTTTTTAATTGTTAGAACACACTGGCAAACATATCTCCATTTCTGTTAAGCTTCCCATGCTGCAGCACATATGGTGGCAGTAATGCAATCTGTTAACGTTTTCAGCAGTTAAACATGCAATGGCAGCCATGCTTTTCTTACTCAGCTACAAATTACGGTACTTAAGGCAGCTACATTTCATAATCAGTACATAAGAGAGATCATCATCATTCACTACTTTTTGAGAAAGAATTGCAAGTACTCCCACTGTGAAAGTTTCTACTGCTTCAATAAAATATCTTAGCTTTCTAAGGAAAATGTAACGCTGATCATCAAGTGAAGACAAGAGAAGAAAATCTTACAAGACATAACCAATAGTTCCCAAAGATAATCTAGGCAAAGTATATTAACAGGAAATTTCATAACATTCAGTGAATGAGCTTCAATAATTCTCCAATAACCTGTATGTTTAGCTACATCATGCTTTAAGCACTGGATTCCTTCCAGGACAGACTAAAGGACTGTGGATTTTGTTTAAGATGAACTCATGAAGGAACATCACTACTCCTCTCAGAACCACAAATCATCATTTTCATATTATAATGCAAGGTTTTCCCCATTTAGGTTTAGAATGTTTAATGCAAAGCACTTGCATTTTGTAATTGCATGTCATTGTAGTTTTTATGTTTTGAAATTTAATTCTGCAGAGCTAATTTTAAAGGTTAAAAGAAAGACAAGTCATCTGTACTGCTTGTAGTCCATGCTTACAGATTCATTAGGCAGACATCAACATAATCTTATTTGCCAGTTTATTTCACTAAGAAACAGATTATTTAACGCTATCTGTACTTAGCACACAGACTCAGCTCTGCAGAACTGCTAGTCTTGCTGCCGCTGTATTTGAACAATTATTCTACAGTCTTCATTTCCACTAATCTTATATTGCACAGAATAACTTAAAATGAGATGAGATTCATCCTTATTTCCAAACAAAGCCACATGAATTACCTAATTTTACTGAAGAAGTATGCTGCCAGCAAATTTTATTACTTGAAGCATGCTACTGCCTCTTGGATACACAAAGCTACCCACCACCACTTCTCTCCTGTACTGCAATACATTCAGTTCCTCAGAATACACCACTGGCTTCTTTAAAAGAGTGCCACAAATCAAGACAAAAAACTTTTTCTAGGGTAATCACAATATATACATAGATCTGTCTCATTCAACATTCATGATTTTTTGTGGCATATTCTCCTCTATAAGAGCTATAAGCTAATTCTATAAGAATTGGCTTAGCCAATCGCTGAGACACAAATAACAACACTGTTGTATTTTATAACTAATTAGTACTAATAGTCCCACTACTGTTAGTCCTGCTGCAGAAAACAGTTGCAGCTCTTCCCTATTTGAAGTCTTAATGTTCGGGCATCCTGTTGTTCCCTTACACCTCTGGCATCCCATAACAGCCGGACCTCAAAAATTCTGCATGAAGGATCCATCAACTAAGGGTTAATCAATTAAGTACAGAGAATGATCAACACAAATGAAAGGTCTGAATATTTTTTTCTACTCAAAAGCTGACTTGAAACTCATTTTAAGATAATCTTTTATTAAAGCAATAATTTTATTTACCTTCAGAACTTTTGTCAGCAGAATATTTAATGCAGTCTTCAACCTATGCTCAATTAAGCCTAAATACTTCAGTTTTAAATACTTTCAATGGTTTTTTTCCTGGTTTCTAACCCTGGGAACTGTACATCTACTGTGCATGTCATTACCAACACCATGAAGTCATACTACTCCTTCCGAAAGCTTTTGGTACCAAAAATTCCTAAGATTTACTCCACAGAAATACACTCAGGTTCCATCCATTACTCTACATCACTGGATTTGCAGTTTCTTATTGCTTACAAGAAAGCATCAAGTTTTCACATTGAAAAACAACTGAAATACAAACTAACCCTTCCCATGCAGCTGTAAGCATCTTCAAGTGTATTAGTAAATACATTTTTTTTCTCCCCTACCACTCTTAGAAGATAAAACCAGACCAAGAAATGGAAAGTTTCAAGCTTCAAAAGCTAACACTCACAAAGCTAGGTTTCTTACTTTCATCTGTCTTGGAGAGGTGACTACTTACAGATTTGGCAGTTGCAGAAATGTACTGGACAACCATCTCGCGTTTTGTGGTCAAGTCTTTATCTCTTAAAGGCGCTTTACGTTCTTCATTTAGATTCATGTCTTCCTGTAAAGAAAGATCACACAACATGAAGATTCCAATTTATGCTTTTTATCAGTGTTTGTTACTTTTATACTACTTTTCTTAAACAAACAGCTCATTTTTAAACAAACAAAAATTACTCCTTCCAGCTTATCTGTGTTTCGGTTTGTTTAAGCCATACAAAAATTTAGCTTTGTCTACATAAAGATTTTATGAATGAAAATTACTACTTTGCAAAGGTATGTACTTCAGTTTATTAAAAAATATCTGTCAAAAGCAGTACATAACTACCTCAACTAAAGTCTTTAGAGATTATTTGAATGAATGAATGAACAGCTTAATTTTTGGCTTTTTGCTTTTGTTTCCTCTGTATCAGCAGACCAAGTAATTTAAATATGTATAATACTAGTATTCTATGACTTACTCAGTTGTTTATATGCCAATTCAAACAGGTCTGTCAGGCCTACACTGTGCTCTCCCAACTAGTTAATACTTGCAAAATGACAACATTTGAAAATCACTACAACATAATAAATGCCAACAAGAAAACAAATTAAAACCTCATAAAACAATGTAGCACCTCATCTTACCATCATCTTTTCGAAGAGATCCATAACTTCTTTTTCTGATAAGTTCATGCAACGCTCATCAACAAGTGCCTGGGCAAGTGGGATTTCACTTATAGAAGGCTGAGAGTCAATAGGATGCTGAATGAGAGGTTTCTCTTTTTTCACTGCCGATCTTCTGAAGCTTACTATTCTGTCACGCTGCAAAGACATCCATTTAAAAATAAGCAGAAATGGAAATACAGGAAAGCAGCCAATTACATGGCAGTAATACACACATTTTTAGTTAATCCAAGCAGGAGAGTTACAACTCAAACTGAACTGTAAGTAAAAATACTCTAACATTCAGAGATTACTTTTCAGAGAAAGACAACGTTTAAGGTAAATTCTTGACAGGTCACATGCAAAAGGGATATAACTATTTCTCACAGTTTCAAAAGTATATGAACTATGTTAAACTATTAGCATTTCAAAATCTGGAGTTCACCTTCTCACATTACTCCCTAATTATCCTGATAGTGAATAAATATGGTACCACAAAGGTAATGTCCAAGCGTTCCTTCACCTGAAGAGCTATAAGTCTTTGGAGGACAACTGAAAAAGCCAGCGTTGGGAAGGAGGTACTCACAAGTTCATCAGGCTTATAAAAAAATCCTGCTAAAGTAAAATAAAGTTTGTAGAGGAATTAATGCTCCAAGTATAGTTCACAATTCCTTGAAGTGTTTTTGAGTATGGACTCCTGAAATTAGTGCACAATTTTAAAAAGCCAGGTACTGGATTACTCATATAGAAGCAGCTACGCATAGTTAAACACACATAACAGGCATTAGTGAAAGCATATCATACAGTCTGCAATGGCGCTTCACAGGTTAAGGCTGACTTGTCTATGCCTCATACCAAACCCCCATCTGGGTTTTGTTTTGGTTTTGTTTGTTGGGTTTCTTTTTAAAAAGCATGCTTCCACAGTTAATCTGTTAATATTGGAAACCACCAACAAAAGCACCTTCCTTATAAGGCCATTTCTTACTCCATTATTAATATACAACTATATTCTGAATAGAGTCATACTTTTTAATTATTATTATTTAATAATACTGTTTTTAACTAGATATATACGTGTGTTCATTTTGAGGACATTATGTCTACACAGTTTGTTTCAAATTAACTGTTTGCATCAACAAATACCAGTGTATTTGTTTCAGGCACTGAACAGCCTTATGAAGATGTGCTTTCATCTATCAGCAGCTTATGTAGGGTTACCAGTATCATTCATAGCAGTTACTACAATTTCTGTGACACGTAAACCAAGATTTATATTTTCTGTAATTAAAACAACCTCTGTGGGGTCTAATGGAATATTTCATTTGTAGAAAATTTGGATTTATTTTAGATTAGTCTAATCAAGAGCGAGAAATTTCACTGGTGCTGTGGAATATAGGGAAGAAAGGATATTTGTTGTTTTGTTTCTTTGTTTTGCTGTTAGGTTTCTTTGGTTGTTATTTGAGACTCTACAAGACTACCTTAAATTTCTGAAGGGTAAGTATCCCTAGATAAGCTGCATACCCTTTGAATTTCTTCAGATATTTGTTTGTTTGCTTGTGGTTTTGAGGGGAGGGAGTTTGGGTTTTCTTCTCCCTTAGAAGTCTTACATTTGTGGACAGAAACACATTACCTACAAGGATACTGTAAACATCTTTACCAAGGCAAAGATATTACTTTAATTTCATTTTTTCCTCATTAGAGTAGTTTACATTACATTTTTTGAAAGTAAAATGAGGGCAGAGCCTATTGAAAAGGCCAAAGACATAACATAATGCCTGAAAGGCAATATCCAAAATTAGCCAACACACATCAAATGCAGTTTCATTGTTTGCCTAATTAAAATGCCTTTTCAGTAGTCACAAATAAAGTCACTTAAGATCAATTTCACAGTACTGTGATCTGTTTAAAGGGTACCTTATTAACAACAAATCTGTTTAATGGTGAGATCACTTTAAAGCCATAAATGAATCTTCTACAAGATTACTAGGTAGAATTTCTTCATTTCAGACATGTACGTGATGATTAACTACAGTGGTCAGCATGGTTTAACTACTATATATTGAAAATAAAAGTTGTAATATTACTGAAATCAACTTTGATATAAGTTTCTGTAAAAATACTTTGCAAGAGGTTTCAAAGCATTCAGAACCATAAATATGGCACTACTGAATACAAATTTGCTGTTTGACATACAGTACAAACTTACTACCCAAAAGGGGTCCATGTGAATCATGTGGTAACTGACTCTGAAGAAACACTGCAGTTCCTTTAGGGTTTAACAGAAGGTCAAAACACCTGAACTGTTGAGTAACAGTTTCAACTTATCCACAGTATTATTGAAGTATTTAGAACTTACACAACTCTTCTTCAGCTGAGGTTACAAATTAAGGTCTCTAGGAAGAGTAACTGAATTTTCTGAAATCATGCTTAATATCCTTATAAGAATGTTATATTGTCCACAACATTTAGTAAAATAACATGCAGTGTGGAGTTACCATTGTGAATTAAGATGTTACAAAGACCTTACCACATCATCTGCCAAAGTTTTTATTTGAATATTCTATTAAAAAAAAAAACAACATACACACAAATCAAAGAAAAAAAAAAGACAGTATTATCTACTGTTTCAGAATGAAGACAACTATTTCATGTATTTGAACATTCAAAAGTACTTGAAAATTCAGCTAAACAAGCACGAAATCTACTGCACCTTATGTCCAAATAAGCAGGCTTGCATCCCATTTTACCTTGTTGTCTTTTGACTATTTCAGTAATGAACCTGAAACCTGTATAGCTCTAGAACCCCCACAATTTCCCAAAAATGCAGTAAGATCTCTTTGAATGCTTTCCAAAACAAACATGGACTACTGGACTTCAAACAGAGTCAGCAGATTGCTGTATGACATTCTCAGTTTTAACAGAGTTGAGGAGAATCTCCTGTGCTCCAGCAGCTTCTTGAGTCTTCTGCCAATTTCTCTGTTGACACTGAGTAACGTAAATTGACGGATGAACTGGCTAATGCCAGTGTACGGATGATGCACAAATCAGTGTTCATACTTCAAAGCATTTTGAAGATAAGGATTCAGAGGCATCCAGGACAGTGTGGTGGATTGACCCTGGCTGGCAGGTCACTTTCTCATTGCTTTGCAGCAGGATCAGCAAGAGAATCAGAAGTCCAAAAGCAAGGAAAATTCATGGGTTGAGATAAAGAGTTTAACAAGTGAAGGGAACAAAATAAACAAACAAATGATGCAAAAAAAAAAATATCACTCACTACCAGCAGACCAGTATCTATTCAGCCTCTGAGCAACTACTACTTTGGAAAAAAATTCCTCCTCCCCACCCCACCACCCCTGATTATATTACTCAGCATGATGGTATGTGGTATGGACTATCTCTCTGGTCAGTTTGGGTCAGCTGTCCTGGTTGTGTCCCCTCCCAAAGTCCAGCCCAGCCCATCCTTCTCCTGGGGGGAGCACACTAAGAAACAGTAAGCTTTGACACTGGGTAAGTGCTGGTTAGCAAATGCAGAAACACTGGTGTTTCATGAACACTCTTTTGGTCACAGGTCTAGAGCACAGCACCATATTGGCAGCTATGAAGAAAATTAACTCCATCCCAGTCTGATCCAGTACAGACAGCTATGATAAAATCTTTTACTACTCCAGATGTTGACATCAACCTTTCAGCTTACTAACTGCCATCTCAAACCTCTTCCCTACAGCTACACCTCCCCTGCATTTTTGTTACCTGGACTTTGTACAGTCAGAAGAGGAAGTAGTACCTCTCTGATCTTGACATCAAAAGTAAGATGTCCTTATTCTGGTAAACAGGCCTTTCCTTTAAATGGAAATTACTGGAGAAGCCATCCAAATGAAGTCTAGCCATGACCCAGAGACAGCTACGTAACCAAGGTGTTCTAAAACTGTATCTGTTTTATCAGTCACTTATACTAGAAATATTTTCCCCCCCTCTGTTCTCATTTCAGTACTGTCAATCTCTCCTAGAATCTGGAATAGGATAAGCTACTCCATCTCTACATTTATATTGCATTCGTCACTCAAACTCCTCTGGGCAAAGTACAGAACACTAAAGCAAGATACCATGCAGCATTTTTTTCTTTTTTTTTTTTTTTACCTCAAACACCAGAGTGCACTTCCCAGATCTCCTTATGGTGTATCAGCTACAATGCTGACAGTAGCTACTCAGGACAAGCAACACATTTAACAGGTAGAAGAGAAACTGCAAGTCGCTGGAGGCAGAGGCAAAGCAGTTATGTACCTGCAGATTCTCACTGACACACAACTTTGACAGTCTCTTATACTAACAAAGAAATCACACTCCCAGTCTCATTTAAGAACTTAAACCGAAAGTAGTTCACATCCCCAGGAGGAAGTTTAAGATTTCACCATTTTTTTAGTCAGTCTTCTAGCATCACTCTTTGAGCCATCTATCCAAAATCAGCTCTTTCCTAGCTTGTTAAAGACACTAACCTCTCAATACTAGAAGTATGCCCAAGGCAAAGGTTTTGCAAAAATCACTACATTTGCAGATAAGGGATATCAAATTAATATTTGTATTTATAAACACACATACAATTTAATACAGTCGCATATCATCTCTCTCCTAGTTCTTAATACCAACACAAAAAGTTGTGTGGAAGTCAAGACTAGGTCTTAGAGGCACAAAACAGAATTCACTCCTACAATCTCTGTTCTTCAGGATAGAAAAGAAGTAAAATTCCCATTAAACAATTTTACCATCTGTTAACATGCTCAATTTTGTAATTAAGTGTAAAAAGGCATCTAGGAAATTTGTGAAGAGATACCCAAGTCACATTAGCTGATGTGCAGAAAATAGAACACCACACTCATCTAGGAATTTGCAGATCTTTATCTATGAAAAAGTATACCTGGCTTTACTAATACCATAAGCACAAATATAGTATTTTTCTTGGCATTTCAGTGAGTATTTACCATGATTTCAAAAAACCCGAAATGAGTCTTTTGTTATTCCAGATGGATTACAAAGTATCTGAAATTAGCAACGCTAGCAGTTTTGTTTTACATTTGCATTTGACCTATGTGACATCACATGAAAAATTATTCGCTTTGCAGCTGTTCCCTTCAAAAATTCCTTAAACACACATTATTTAAATTACTAAATTAAGGCTTCATCTAGAACCTGAACATGAAGGCAAACATTCCCCAGGATACCAAAGCGAGACCAAGGAGCACATGTACACTTTACACCAGGCTGCCAAAATGAAAGGTGATGGGTCAATGGTTGGACTTGGTGATGATGGAGATCTTTTCCCAACTTTCCTATGATTCTGTGTTGGCAGCACAGAGTCAGTGCTGTTAGACTAGAGGATGGCAGTCACCTTCGCAACCCAGAAGCTGCCTAGTTTCCTCTCAACTACTCTACTTTTCTACCCAGGAGAAATGACCATCCAGAAATGAGCAATAATAGGAAAAGAAGTCAAGACAACTTCTCATGCTAAATAAAGCCAGAGAGTCACACATGTTGGTAATTATTAACAGCAGAGGGCACCAACTCTTTATCTGCAATACTGGGAGATTGAGTGCCTCAGCCCTGCTCCCAGACGGCAGAGAAGGGAAAACAGGCCAAAGGCATGCTAGACATTCACCCTCAAAATGCCATTATCAGATCCTCAAAGGATGAGGGAAAGGGACACTCCCAATACTGTGTCTCTGTGCAAGGGGAACAGAGAGACCCTACAGAAGAGTCTGGTCTGACTGAAAGTGGAAGTTGAGAGCAACTGAAACGGCTTCCTCATTTCTGTGATTGGCAGAACACTATCACACTCCAAAAGCAAACAAGACTGTTCAAAAATCTGCATTTTTCCAGATGACTTCAAAGAAGCCCTTACCAAAAAGCAAACTGATTCAGAAGTTAAAATAAAAAAAACAACTGTAAAGTGATTCAGCCTTAATTTCAACAGTTTTATAATTGAAGATACAAAGAAGTCAAGGAAGTGAACTAATCTTTTTTATTTGTAGCTCAAACTGCCACTACTGTTTTGTAAAGTCTGTTTCAGACAATAATTCATTGGTGTTCACTGATAAGTAAGCTTTAAAAATCACATCAAAATTAAAAGCTTGTTCCAAAAGCTGTAGTTCCATATTGCTCTAAGCCAACAAAATTCCTGGTTGTGAGACAAAAGTGCAAGCGTGGCACCAGAACAGTCAGCAACCAGATCAGCTTAGACTACTGCAGAAACAATCTCAAAAACCCTGTTGAAAGAGGCAGTTTTCACATTTGCCAGTGCAGAGTCAATTAAGTTTCAGCATTTTCCAGAGCTACCGCTAGAGTCAAAACATTTTCCATCAAGTCTCTGCATCAACTACATCAGGTAAGTTATCACTAAAGCAGCACAGAATCAGCAAGATTTTATAAGGGAAGTCTACAGAGAGCAGAAGCAAGGACAGGCAGCCTGGCAGGAATACAAAGAAACTGTCCAAATAGCCAGGGAACAGGTTAGGAAAGCCAAAGCCCTGACAGAATTAAATCTGGCCAGGGACATCAAGGAAAAGCTACAGGTATTTTAGTGATGAAAGGAAGACTAAGGAAAATGTGGGCCCTCTCCAGAATCAAATGGGAGACCCAGGATATGGAGAAGGCTGAGGCACTCAAATGACTTCTTGCCTTGGTCTTCACTGGCAAGTGCTCTAGCCACAATGCCCAAGTCAGAAGGCAAATGCAGGGACTGGGAAAATGGAAAGCCACCCACAGCAGGAGAAGATCAGGTTCAAGACCACCTAAGGAACCTGAAAGTACACAAGTTTATGGGACCTAATGAGATTCATCCACAAGTCCTGAGGGAACTGGCAGATGAAGCTGCTAAGCCACTATCCATCATATTTGGGAAGTTATGGTAGTCAGGTGAAATTCCCACTGACTGGAGAAGGGGAACATAACCCTCATTTTTAGAAGGGGGAAAAAGGAAGACCTGGGGAACCACAGGCCACTCAGTCTCACCTCTGTACCCAGTAAGATCATGTTTCATGTTTTGCTTTATAAGAAAGCCTATTTCAAAAGCTGCTCCCCCTAAGCTTCCTCTAATAAACTGCTAATAGATCAGAAGTGCATTGGAATAATTTCAAAAATCCTTTGATATCCCCATGTAGCTTTCTATGCATACATTTGGTGCCAATAAAAAATGCCAAATACACTTTATTAAACAAGAAGCCATAAGTCAAAGTGATCACTATTGTACTGGTACTGGGCAGGACTGCTTGTCAGTATTAGCATTTTCTGTTTACTGCACCTACAGAAAGCAATACAGTTGGTTTGGAAAAAAATTCTGAAATGTTTTTCCTAGGAAAAGAGACTGAGATCACTCACTAAACTAGTGACTTGAACAACCACTGGATCAACTTCCAGGGCTAAGAATGAAAATAATGAACAGCTCTTAGTGCAGTAAATGGATTGCTTAGATGCTTACACTACTGGTTAAATGGCTGCTGCTCTTCTGCCAAGTGTGCCTGTCAGTACCATATTCAGCCTGCATCTCTCTACCTCTCCTGCTTGCTTTTCAAAAATGCAATTGTTAGACTTCTGAGCTTTGAGTTTTTAGGGAACTTAGCTTTTGCTTTTTGTTCTTATAATATTATCAGGGAAGTGCTTTGGAAACACTCTGGAACAGCTGAACTGGAAAAACTGTGTCAAAACAATTCTTGACATAGCAAGTGCAGACTTTATCTCAATTTTACGCTTAGATACAGGCAGTGGATTTGACTCCTTTGCTTTCTGGCAGCAGAACAAAGCCAGTTTTGCTAGATGGCAATACTTGATGCACATCAAATTGCTGTTCATCTTCCTTCCTTGTTCCAGTCTCTCCTGAGTACAAGTGGCTAATCTTTTCATTCAGATACACTGTGGAGCTGCTCAGTCCAAGTGAAAGCTATTATAAAGCTACTGAGCTTGGTCAATTAAAAGTAGTGAGAACAGGTCTTCTCCTTTCATACCTCACTTCCTAAAGAGAGAAACCTCTTCTTATTGTGACACAGTTCATCTTCACTCTTACTGAAGTGCAGCCTTAGTTTGTTTTTACTCTTTTATAGACATGCAGCTCTTAACTACAACTAGATGCTTTGAGCCTGGGATTAATCTTTTGTTGAATCCTAGGTTTTTCTTTCAAGATGAGTAATGACCAGTTAACTTGACAGAGAGAGAGTTCTTTTGAAATCCCTCTGAAAAATGAAGCAGAAAGTGCTTTAAGAAACTGATTTGAGAATTTTTTTCAGTACTCTGGCACATTTTTTTTCATTTCTGCCTACTTGCTTCCTATCTCACAGTTCATGCCATTACAGCCTAATACCCCTGTGCAAGTAGCAGGCTCAAATTCTATGTAATTTTCTTCCTGTTATACACAGACATAGTTCTGGGAAGATTCTTAACTGAGCATGCTGTTGATTTCATAGAATACCTTTTGCTTTTGTGTGTACCATAAACACTGAAATAAGTGTCACAAGTTAATTTGAATTTTCCTCTGCTACAATTTGAGGAGATGAAAAAAATTGGTAAAATGTATCTGTTCGGAGAGAATTCATACACTTAAAAATAAAGCAGAAGAGTCACAGAAGCTACAAAAGCTGAAAAAGTCTATACTGCAAAAAGCAACTCCTTGAAAATTGAGTGGTTTACTTGGGATAGACTTAGAGGAAGTAAGGACATGCATTTGCATTGGTTTGGATTTTTTTAAATACTAGAAAATCCCTACAAAATCCAACCAACCAAAGCACATCCCACAAAGGAACTGGCAGTGAAAGTGATGCAGTAAGCCTAAAGACGCAGAAACTACTTGTCAACATTATTTTGTCTGTACCCAGCAAAGAATATACAGCCACAAGGATCACGTTAACTTCTCTAGAACGACAATGTCTGTCTTCTAAGACAGACTGACTAGCAAAGACCAATTATTTCATCAGAACATTAAAAAAATAGTTGATGGTAAAGTTGCCTTTTTCTTCCCTAGTAATAAAAGATGCCACACTAAACCTTGGAAAAATTAACGATGCTGCCACTATAACAAGGAACTTTGGCTCTTCCCTGAAGAAGAGAAATTCTAGGTCGAGCAATATCTGCAGGCATGGACCATAATGCGCTCAAAAGTCAAAGCATATCGGGTTAAAGTGAATTTATAGCTGCTGTGGTACACACAAGGGCTTTCTGTTCCTTTTCCTATTCTTTCTTGTTTGTAATAGCTTCCTGAGATGTCCTTCATGCAAGTAGGAAATGAAGCAGCATGTGAATAGACAAGAATTACATTGTATAGAATAATGAGGAATCCAACAGTATCATTTGACTTCAGTAATGGTGAAACTCCTTGTTAAGAAGTAACAAATTCAGGAGGAATTGTAACAGGTTATGGAGAATGTACTGTTTATAAGTCATTCAGGAAATAGTTTGAATAACTGAAGAGTGAAATTAACCTTACTGGATTTAGAAAGTCTGTCTTATCCACCCAACCTTTGCCTGAAGTTGAAATGTGTACACATATTTCTTTAATATTAATGTTATCTAGTTTACAGATTGAAATTTTACCAAAGCCTACAGCTGGGATCTTTACCTTTCTAGTTTGGGAATGCTGTAAATAAACTGGAGAATGAAAATGAAATTGCACTGCTCGAAGATGGCAGAATAGTAGAGAATGGAGGTTTGTAAAGGTTAGTGAGACTGCAACACACATTGCCTGGGATATAGCTCAGCTGGGAAATTATGTGATGAATCAAAAGGAGTTTCCTCACCTCACTTCTTTCTGTTGATGAGAATAACGACCCAGTGGAAGAGCCACTTGCCATACAGGAGGAGAAAGGAGAAAATAAAGCAGTTCTAGCAGATTGCCTGAGAGCAACAGCTCTTGCTGCACCATTATACAAGACAAAAAGAAAAAAAAAAAAAAAAGAAAGAAAATTTTATGGGAATTAAGACTGTCAGCAGTACCAGAAATATAGCACTGTATTCACATCAAAGTCAAGATAAAAATCAGTTATTAGGTGCTTCAGTGTTGAAGTTTTGGTTGCAACTTCTGTCTCGAGTCTGGTAATAAACCACTGTCTACTAATCTGTCACATTCACCAGTTCACTCAATCTGTAAGTGGCTAAGGCTTTTATAATCAAAAACTTGCAATGATTATGAAAACAGTTTTAATTGTATGCAAGTTTAGATATGAGACAAAAAGCTACAAATGCTCAGGTATACCTTACAAAAAGGGACAGATGCAGACTGAAGGAACTTGGTTAATTTGAAACCTTCTCAATGGGGCTGGCAAAAAAATTAAAATGTATGTGGCACCAGTGTTTATGCTTAGCCTAATGTGCTACCTTTTTTTCCTCTTGATGCAAATATTTACCTGTTCTAATGCAACTGGAGCACCGCATGGAACCATCTCAACTATCAGTAACTGTCAAGTTCTCATCTACTCATGTAGTAGCCACAGTTCCATTACAAAGCCACAATATTCTTAAAGTTACTTCAATTTTATAGGCATAAAAATAATTCTCAGGAGGAAAATATGAAGAATCAAATTGTAGACAGGAAAACAGGGAAACTATACTATACAATAACAAACTACTTGTGTCTGCTAGGAGCCTAGAATCTCATAAATCTCATGTTGGCTGAGTATTTGTTCCTCACAAAGCTACAGCCATTTAAAAGAAATCCCACAGACTTTTAAAGGTCATATTCTAACAACCAGCATTAGCTCTTACCATATAAAGAAAGAATACTAGACAGCAGAACTAACATTTTTCCTGATGAAAGTACTTGTTTTGTCTTGTTCAACCATCCCTGAGAGAACAACATTAATTTATACGCAGCCACTTGTAAACATAACTAACTAGTTGTGACAAAAAGGTATCTTCAAGAACCTATATTTTACACTTTCCAGCAAACCTAAGATTCAGCATACCTAACACTTTCTCCAGTACCATCTTGTCTCCAGTGATTTACTCTGGAGATCACTAAAAGGACCAAAAAGAGAACCTTACAAGAAAGCCACTTGTCACATGCATCACTTTGAACTTTGTCTTCATCCACTCTCCCACAAAAGTCTGAAATTAATACGAAAATTCAGTTTAATTTTTACATAAGAAGTGCCCATATCTACCAGAAACTCTTAAGAACATTTTTGTTTTATATAACAGAGAAGGTGTGGTGATATTGCAGTATGCACTACACCTTAAGACCAAATACTACCACACCCAGGTGGACCAAAGATCTTCTGCAGCTGTATCAAATCACACAACATTTCTCATGTATGGGCTTGTTCCAGAGTTGAACTTCCAAAATATTTCTCCATTTTGATGAATCAGATGAGTTTATGGTTTATACCATGATGTAGGTTACAACATCATTTAACTACCACAGTAGATCCTTTTCAGAGCTGTCCACATGCATACAACATGCTGCTTTCACACTACATCCAACTAAACAGCTATCATGAGAAGATGGCTGAAAAGCAGGCACAATCATCAATTAATACTACTAGTGAATGAACTTCAAACAAGCCAACAGAAAAAGAGGAATTCCCGTGTGCCATGACACTAGTTCTAACAAATAACTGAAGAAGAACAAGCAATAAAGGAGGTGTTTTGACTGGTTCAGGTTCACGATCTTGTTTATCCTGCTGCCACACAAAACCTGGCCAGTAGAGCACCAAGGTGGGTACAGAGACTGCTTACACTGCTACCTCAAAGAAACATAATTCTTTAACTGTCACCCCTTTTACCCATACAATTAATAGTTAGCAAGCAGAACATATTTGTTTTGCAGACTATGTTAGTACTACTCTTGTCAAGCAACCTACCTATTAGGTTGTGCTTGAAAGTGGGAAACCTAGAGATCCACAAATCCTGTAGGGAACAGCTACTTAACTCACAAGATCTCAAGTGAAAGACCAGACCAATATAAAAATACCATGCAAGTTTAAGACAACTTAGCTTTGTGTACCTGCAACTTTATCAATTGCTACACAAACACTAATGAAAGCCTTTCAACAGTTAATCTTCTCTCAAAATTATCTATTCTACTACCACAGTCCTTTAAAAATTTACTTCCTCCAAAATAAAGTAATTAGTAAATTATTAAAATAAAATACTGAATGTAAAGAATGACCATGGTATACAAGTTCTAAGGAACTGCATAAAAACATTCATTTTAGTAATTTCCTAACTTCTTGTGGTTTTAAAGTTGAACTGATACATAACCAACTGAAATTGTCATTGCTTCAGCAGCAACTGCCATCTCTAGTTCTACTTTACCTCTAAATTCGGACAGGGATGAAAAGAATTAGAGGAAAGTTATTAGCCATTATTGCTTACCTCTAAAGAAGTGCAACTGATGCAGAAAAGAGGAAGCAACCCACCTAGTATTTTTAAGCCTATCTTTTCCCGCTACCAGGTCATCAGCAATCACAGTATCATTACCATGCTTTACTGGCTATTTGTAATACAAAACCAAAAGTTCATCCATATCAATAACTTGGATATTCATCACCACAGAGCTTAAAATCCCAGAGAACATCACTTGACGATATGCACAGCACCAGTTCACAATGTAATTGTCTTTCACGTTGCCTAGGTGGAATCTGCTTTGTTTGCAAAGCTTCCTGTACTGTACAGAATAGCTCTACAGTTTTGTCTTACACGTAGTAGTTCAGGAAGTTTAATTACCACAAGCAGATAGGCTTATCACTGTATCTATCACCTCATTTAAATGGTGTCAATATCAAATCACATTAAAAGCTAAAGCATTTACCTTGACACCAGTACCAAGTACACCCTACTCTACGATATTAGAGGTAGTGCCTTAGTATACTAATACTATTTTCAGCAACAGAACAAAATTTTGCCAAGACATTAATTTTACTTTCTCGGTAATGGATGCACGCACCCTAACTAACTTCACTTGCTGAAGTATCTTGACGTTGACCCAGTGAAGCCAAGTGTCTTTTCAAACAAGAGTTTCAGTTCACTTTAAGTAAAAATCCTCCACAGGCATGCACTGATTTTATTCAGATGCTATGATCTCAAATGCAAGACATTTTATTCATTTGCCAAATATCTCTGCTCAACCTGATTCATAGTTCACATATGCAGCACACCAACATCTGAACAAGTCGTATAAAGAGCACATTCTCTCTCCACAGAAGAAAGACAGCAAACCACCTTAGCAGTCACAGGTGATGGTGCAATGTAGGTCCTGTAGCACATAGCCTGTCTGACAGCAAGTGATTCTACTGACACACAATTTAAAGCACTTTTTAACTCCAGCACTAATATGGGTGGAGCTGGGAAACATATCCTTCCAAGCACGCTCTGTTTCCTTCTGTTTTAAAGCTAATTGATAAAAGCTTTTATTCCACTGTTTGATGCTAGTTTATGGCACATTAGTCAGAATGTTGAGATCATAGCTTTTGATTCATCTGACAACATTTAGAAGACTTCAGCACTGAGCATAAACAATTTCTGCTTTTAAAACAGTATGGGTTGCTCCTTGTAGAATGAATTGCCAAATCCACCTGCTCTCCCATTAAATAAGCTCCCTCTTACCCCTAAGAATTTATTTTTCATGTTTTACAAGACCTTTCTTCTAATCTACTTTTAAAGATAGCATCACACTCAGAAGACATGCCCCTTTCAGAAATTTAGTTTGTCATTAAGTGGACAACTTAACACCTACCTCATAAACCTGAAGTGGAGGGTAATGGAGCATGCTTTTATATTGGCACTAGCCCCTACACAAAGAGAAATATTTCTACTTATGCTAATACTAATCTGACATGACATATTATTAACTTCAATTAAAAAAAAACACTCCAAAACCATTGACCATATTAACTTCTAATTAGCCAGAATTCTAATAATCAAGCCAGCACCAGAAATCCTGTTATAACACCTATTTTCAAGTACTGATTCATAGAATCACAGATGTTTGAAAGGATCTCATTCCTTTCCCAGTTTAGTCCAAAAGCCTGCTCAAAAAGCAGGGCCAACACAAGATTCAAACTACCCTGCTAAAGGCTTTACCCAGTCTTCCAGGTCTTGAAACCTCCAAGGACAGGGATTTCAGTGTCTCTGGTCAACGAATGCTTAATTATACTCCCAGTCCTTTTTTTTTTTACCCTTATACTCAGTGTCAGTCTTTTTCAATGACCTATGTTTCCCATTCTCCTCCCACAAACTTCTGTAAAATGGCTGGCTTTAAACTTCTCAGCTAAAATGATGAACAACTTGATAAGACTCTGGGTTCATCTAAGCTACGATAACTATGTCACATTAGATCTGACACTTTCAAGCACTTCCCAATTTCCTAGGTAGCCAACAGAATTAAATACTTCCCATGTGATACTGAAGTGTTAAGGAGAACAAACAACATCTAAGTTAAGGATTAACAAACACAGGAATCCCAGCAATCCCCCTGACAACCGTAATTTAGTCTGCTTCCCCTAGTTTAAGAAACACTTCTAAAAAGCAAAACAAGCATGTTGCCAAACCCAGTTAAGAGTTTAACTGCTCATTGCCATCTCATGCCAGCCTATTCTCAAGGCTGGCACAAGATCAGGTGATTGTTTGCCAAAACAATTTGATTTTTTTCTGCCCATTGCATTGTAAACAAAAATAATGACAAAAACATCAGGCACACATTCCCACCTGCAGTCCTTGTGCCAGCAAAAAATGAGGGGAAAAGAAAAGAAATCGTGGCTCTTTCAGCAGCTGTGATTTGTCAAGGTGCTCCTAAGACAGACATTAAATAAAAGAAAAAAGCCTCCAGTTTACACATTACTAGCATAAAAACATAAAAACTAAATTCTCATTGTGTAGTTCTGTCATGTCCAATGTATGGAAGTTAAATGACTCTCAAATGACCTAAAGCAGGAAAAAATGGAATTAGAAGTTCTAACAGAGCCCATCTTCAATTATTTGTGTGCATATGCACACATCAATTATCTTACAGAAAAACACTTTAAACCACCATTTGCTTTTCTAGTACAGATCCTCTCTTAACAGCCTAGTGTTACTTCCTGTCAAACAGGAATACATGCCACTGACCAGCCTTCAGTCCTTAGAAAAAACAAAACATACACACAAAAATAAAAAGAAAAAGATAATAAAGAAAAAGAACTACCATACTGCTATGCTTCTGCACACCACTTCTTACTTTCAGATGGAGAGCACAAGGAAACAAAAAAACCTTCCACCACCACCTTCTTCTAGATTCTCCCTTCCCCCAAAGTAATGACTTCAGCTTTCCCAGCTCACTGTGATGTAGAGCCATTTTTAGTCTATCATATAAAAATCATTCCTCTACTTTTCTTCCCAATGATTTGCCTAATTTCAGCTGCTATGCCAGGAACTAAAAATAAATCTTCTGCTCTGTATAGTTGCACACCCTCTCCCACCAAGCCCTTGTTCAGCACTCCGCTTGATGTGTGAAATAAGTTCTGCAAAAGAGACAAGCTCCTCTCAACACACTGCAAAGTTCCTTGAATCATACACAACAAACTGACAGAGCACAAGTTGATTCATCCCTGTAACTCCACTGAAACTTGATGAATAAGTTACGAAGCTGAACCAAGAAAATCTCCACTTCAAACTTTGAGAAGTTTTGTACACAAACTCAAGTGTCAACACTTGCACAAACAGCATGGCTTCTCTTATGGAAGTCCCAAAGATACCTTCATCTTATCTGCACAGCAAAGAGAACAGGCATGAGGTACAAGTAAAGTTGTCATCCCCCCCTCCAGTACCTAAAGACATTGCTAGCCCCAGCAGAACCACCTCCTCATTCCAAATTAGAGCTAGCAAAATCTAGTGAAATAATTCTCCTATTTAATGGAAGAGGCCTTTCTCCAACTACAGTCTTGTTCTTCCCTCACAAACCCATTGCAGTAACTGATAAATCTGGCTCTACATTCACACCATCTCAACTTAAAACACACTTGAATACCACGTCTTTTCTTCCTCAGAGGTAAATCCCTATTCATGTCAGTTTTATACACCATTTGTGTACATCATGTCCAGAATGAAAAAAAAAACAAAACCCAAACTACTTTCCCATTCAACCCATTCACTCAATTCTGTGATCAGAGGCCCTTTATCTCAGGGCAAAACTATCTTTCAGAAGGATTTAAGCAACATACCACTACTCTGATCTATGCTACTGCTGGACTGTAATCATCCCATCAAGAAACAAAAGCATATGACTGTATATGAAGTCAAATAGTCACATAATGTACTTTTTCCAGCAAATGTAACAATAGAAGTCTACTCCAGTGATTCTAGAGTAACTGAAAAGAACATGCCATGAAACTAGTTGTCCTGTTCAATCCAATTTTGAGCTCATTTCACTTTCATTTTTTAAATTATGTATTTCTTTCAGAACAAAGTGTTCTCCTCTGCTAGAGCAAAATTCAAATTTGTGCCCACAGCTTCCAATAGAAGCACTTTCCCACGTGATTTTTAAATTGCTTCCCTGCAGGCATCTTCAAGCTGCCTTTTCAGCTACTTTAGCTAAAGATAATAGAAACATAAACATCTTGCTTACATTAAGAAGTTTATTTATATTTATCCTATGCAAGGAAGTTTGAGTTTGCTTTTGATAACTCCATAAAACAACATAAAGCATAATACTTGGTTACTTTTTGCTAAGATGTGCATGGTCATTAAATACAAGCACTCCAAGTTATTCAGTGCTGTCATCCTTTTAAATTATTGTAACTTTCAGTAACTTTTCAATTCTCATCTGTTACAAACTTAACACCTTGCCCACATGCATTCTAACTTAAGTTTTTAGTGACACAAAACCCACACACTTCTCAGGTTCATCATCCGAAGGCTGCACTATACTCTCAATGAAAGGAACACAAGGCAGGAGCACTTAATTGACTTGGTTTTACCACTGTCTGCGAAAACCGTCACACAGATTAAAGTCTGTAACTAGTAGTCTATTCAATAAGAAAAGCCAGGTAAGTTTTAAGTATCTATTACACTGCTGCTCTTGAAAATCCATCAGAGGACTGAACTAAAGTAAGCTGATTCAAGTTAAAACAACTGTAACAGAACTAAGCAACTAAAAAAGCAAATTCTGGCACATTAACTAGTTTTGCTGCACTGTTTTTATAAAGCGAGATACAACCCAGTGCTGTTGGCTTTGAAATGTACCTATGCTTCAAGTTATCAGGTCTATCAGTAGAAACACCATCTTTCAAATCAACAAGCAGAGACATAATGGACAAACTTTACAGTCCTAAGGAGGACTTGAATGCCCAAATGCTAGTCAGATCTTCCCAAAAAAATACTAGACAACATTCGAATTTTTAAATTAATTCCACATTAATTCCGAAGTTCACTTAGGAAGCACACCTGGATGCTTCAACACAGATAGGAGGAAAAAAAAAAAAACCAAAACACCACGAACAAACACCAAACCCACATCACTCCCAAGGGGAGCACAAGAGAGGTTACACCAACACGTCCTGCTTAGCGAGCAATGCTGTTCCCCCACCCCTCCCCAAAGGGACTGCCCAGGCAATATACCGCCGAGGAGCCTCCCCGTAGCACACCCCTCATGGAAAACAGGGGAATTACCGGCTCCTGCCAGCGACCACCCCCGGCGCGTTACCACAGCACGCCCCCCTCCAGCTGTCACCTCCCTCCNCTCACCCTGAGCCTTCCTCCCCATGCCCAGGCCATCCCCTGCCGCCTCCCAGCCCCACAGCTCACTCACCAGCTTCAGCTTGTTCCGGCTCTCCTCTTCCGCGGCGCGCCCGCCCCGCTTCGGGTTCATCCTGCCGGAGCTGAGGGGCTCCTCGCCATCAGCGCCCGGAGCCGCCTGCCCCTCCATCCTCCCTCCTGCTCCAGCAGAAATTCCCTCTCTAACCGGAGTTGTATCTTCAAGGCCCCATAAGGCCGACACGCAATACCAGGCGTCTCCCCGTCGCCTCCCAGTCCCAGCTCAGGCAGTTCCTGGTCCCGCTGCCCCGCCGCCTCCTCCCAATCCAGCGCCTCACAGACGCCGAACACCTCTACGCATGCTCCAAGGCCCGCGAGGGCTACACGCATGTGCATTCGCGAGTCGCATGCGCGGCGTGACATCGCGGGGGCGGGCGGGAATTGAGGAGTTGTAGGGGTACCCGGCCAGGAAATGGCGGAACTCGGGGGAGGGGTTGAGGAGAAACGGCCGTGAGAAAGGTGAAGTGTGGAGCAGAATTGGCTGGTCCTGGCTTTGTCAGCATGGAGTTGACGTGTAGTGTAGGTGGATCGATGCCGAGGGTTCCTAGCCGTGGCCTTCCTCAGGTTGCTGTGGGAGGAGGAAAGACCGAGGCCGGTGCTTGGTGGTCTCCTCTTAGGCGGTGTTGGCTGGCCCGTGGGCGGGCAGAGAGCTGAGGCGGCTCGAGCTGCCTGTGGTAGTACAAGCTTCCCAGAAAAGCCTTGACTCCATCTGATCTTCCTGCAGCAGGTGCTGGGCCCAGAGTGCTGTGGAGTGCCCAGACACCTCGCACATGAGGGCATTCAAATTGAGGTGGCTGTGACTTAACTAAAGTTGAGCTATTGTTACGACAACAAAAATACTTTTTTTTTCCTATCAGATTTGAGAACTCCAATCCCCCATATGTGAGCCATCTACATGTGTGCACGGTTCACAACAATGAAAAACTGCTGAAAACGAATCCCATTGGCTTAGCCTCACTGTATAGACTAAAGGTCTCAGCATGGGTGTATCAGTGTGGATAGTGGAAACAAGGGTCCCATGCCTGGTTAGTAGGTGTCTTGTGTGGACAGACGTCTTTGTATTAATATAATCATTATTTTAAAAAGAGAAAAAATACAGTTCTTGTATTGGTTTGGCTGCATCTATGCTTGTTAGGTTATACTGAGAAAACAGTCGTGAATTTGTTGTTGTGCTAGGACAATGGTAATCCACAAATGTTTGGAGTCCAAATATAGATACAGATGTGTTAGGTTGCCCTCCAGAAAAGGGTCCCAATTCAGCACTGCTTCCACAGTGGGCTTACTCTTTTAAAAGGCAAGCAAGATCAGTACAGTGATTTTTCTCCATCTCTAATAAACACATACTTAAAGCATGCTTGAGGTTCATATACCTGTCTGCATTTCTTGAGACTCCTGAGGCTTACTTGAGTACTGGATAAAATAATAGGGGTTTTTTTAAATCCAGCAGTGGAAACCTGTTGATAAAAATCTGACAAAACAAGCTTTCAAATGAAATTACAACTCTAAAATTTGCAGGGAGCTTAAAATTGGAGTAAAATCTTTGCAGCAGAAGTTAGTAGGTTATAAAGTAGGTCAGCTCCATCAAGCCACTCAGTTCTCAGCTTTCCTTTGGAATGCGCCTCTTTTTTTTTTGTACTAGTTTTCCTTGTATTTATTTTTGCTGGTTCTAACAGTGTGTTTGGCCATAGTTTATACTATGTTAACCACACATAATTTTGGAATTATGAATTTCATCAAATACCATGAAGGTAATGTTATTTGCAGTGACAGGCAATCTAATATATTTCCAACTACATCAATTTATCATTTATGGTGCATCATTCTACAGCAGTAGTTTATCAACAATTTGCTGGTTTCATTTGGAAAATAAATGCTCAGATCAGGTTTTTTTCTTTTCTTCAGTTAGCCTTAATGGCCATTTTCCTTTTCTGTGCTGTCTTTATTTTTCTGTATTAAGGAGCACCCATAACTGGAGCAGAAAGGTCAGCTATTCCAGAGATGGAGAAAACAGAATAGTTTCCAACTGCCTGACATCTCTGTACACAAATATAAAAGGTTTTAATCCAAACTCTGTAGCACTGTTAGCTCAGTGTAACTCCTAAAGGCTTAAGAGCTTTTTTTACTCAAATTTCTGCATTTGTCACAATACTACTCACATATACTGCTTTAGCCAAGTCTTCATCAGTAAAACTTTTTTTTTTGGACTGACCTCTAAGGTTCAAAAGCAGCAGGCAGAATATTACAAAACTACTTTGTGGTATGAGTGAAAACAAGCACACGTGGGCAGAACTGAAAAAAATTGAGCAAATGTATGTTCAGGCATTGAGTTTATTTAGGTTTCGATGGTGTAAAACACATCATAAGCAAAGCAGGTAAAAAAGCACTGAAGTCAGGTTTAGGGACTATGCACATTACATTGAGAAGAAAGCACAAAACATTTACTAATTTTAGTGCCAGTATGCAATTATAACTGTACCATTGTCTAAATGATGGAGAAAAGACATGCAACCATCAGGGTTTAGCTACATCACATGATGAAAGAGCAACCCCACAAGTATTCTTAGTTGCTCTTTTCCTCCTGCCGTTTGCCAGCTCTCCTGGGACAAATGGCTGGCTGGTTAGCACAGTTACTGTCACTTTTTTTTAACTTCAATTTACAAATATTTTACAAGTCTCCACAAAGAGTGCTCAGCTGTGACTTAAAATTGTTTGAGTTGTACAAAACATTGCTACAGGATTTTCTGCAGTTTACTTCACAGCCTCCTCAGCAGAAGTTGAAGTCTTCCCATATTAAAATCTGGTAAAAACATTTGGAATACGTTTATAACTCCAGCATTTTAGTATCCTCTCCCATCCCCATCCCAAGCCCCCAGTTTCCAGGGCCAAAAAACAAATATTCCATATATGAACTGAAGATCTATGAGCATATAAACTCTGCAGGCAATTTTAAGGAAAAGGAGTGAGGTGAAATAATGTGGCTATCCCAATTAGGAAAATTAAAATGGAAAAGTCCCTCTACACCAAAACAAAAACACCCAGAAAACCACAGCTGTGCTCAAGGCAACCAGACAAACCTCAGATCGTTTTGGCAGTCAGTTTGCAATGCAGCATTTTGGCTCATCTCAGAGAGCAATGTAGTAAAGCCTGAGGGTGGAAACTAGTGGTTGTACAAACTCTTTTTAACTTGACTTAATCTCTGAAGAAAATGTATTTTATAACTATGCATTTTACAAAAATGATTTTACAACATTAAACACTTAAAACTAGAAAAGGCCACTGCTGTGTTGATGCTAACCAACATTTCTCCTTGTGTTTTTTCATGTAATCTCAGTCATTTTCAGTCACATAACCACAACAGCTAACAGTGACGGAAAACTGCAAATGTGCATCTGTGAAAAAATTATCTTAGAACAAAATGATCATACACTGATAGGCATGAGATATTCCCAAAACATGTGCTGTTTTATGTCTGAATTTGAATTAAATAGGCCTTTGAAGGTGACTAATTGACCCAAGCAGTGCAAGAAATTACTGCTCTAGCACACTCCCTTTAAACATATAAAAAATTCAAGTGTACAAGGTTCAAGAAGACACATACTCCCAAGTATTTCTGGAAAAGAAAAGGGTTCTGGATTTATGAGATTTTATAAATTCAGTGATAGAATTTCCATTTGCCAGAGAAGGCACAGGCTTTTGCTTAATAACAGCAGTTCTAAACCAGCTGTAGTTGAGTGATCACCAAACCAGCTATTCAGATTTCAATCCTTGAGTAATGTTCTATTCTCCAGCTTTCTAGTATTGAGGAATAAAGTTAACAACATTGAAGTCTTTGTCCTAACTGCACTGGGAAGGAAAAAAAAAGTTCTGTATACTACCACAAGAGAAACATCCAGTATTTAACTTAGCCACAAACAGGAAGCATGCTGTTAAGTCACCCAGCAGTACATTCCCCAGCTTTTCATCCAAAAGTTCTATATCATTAGCACAACCACTCTACCACAGAAAACATACCACAATCCTTCCATTACTCCTGGTGAGCTGTAAACTTTCTTCAAATTGTCTCATCACTTTTCCTGAGTCAGTCATAACTGCAGTCAGTTTTTACTCTTCCGGCCTTTCTTCCTTTCTTTCCAGTTTTAGTTGGCATCTGTTTATGTTTAGAAATTTTAAAAATCCAAAAGTTTATCTTCAGAAGGAAATCAGCCTAAGATTGTTTATAGTGCATAAGAATGTAGTAAGAAATAAAAACAAAATCAAAGGTATATAGCTTAGCTTATCAGGTAGGAAAATAAGATTACAAGTATTAACTACTAAGCAAAGAAAATTAAGGAAGACCATTATTTGCATGTGAATAAATATTCCCTATTAAAAAAGCCCCTCATTTTCTGTAAAATAGACCCTGACTATGTAATAAACATGGTTTATTTGCAAACTTAAATCCAGAGAAAATCCACTCACTTTTCTAGGGAATCCTGCTCTGGCAGAGGGGTTGGACTAGATGAGCTTTTGAGTTCCCTTCCAACCCCTAACATTCTGTGATTCTGTGTGGTAATTCAGCTGGGCTGAATCAAAAAATAGTTCTTTGCCATAGCTTTATGTAATCTAAAGCAATAATTTCCTGGCCTCTTAGAGGCAATAATTGTGCATTCTATAGAGTTTCTGTAAATCAAATCAGAAAAAGTTACTATTTGTTATATTTACACAAAATTGTTAGTGATTTGAAGGTACATTAAAATATCCTGTATTAACCATTAAAACAAAGTGATATTTTGTGTTACAATCATGAACAGTACCACAAATGTTAATTAAAAGCACAGCAGTTCAGTTGTTAGGCTATAAGCTTTTCAATTTTAAGTCAATTTACAGATTTTACCTATACTTATTTATAGGAAGAGGAAGCTGACAGTTTTCCCATCTATTGTTTAAAGAAAGTTTTCATGTTGCATATGTTATTGAGGTAGGAATCTCTGTGCTCACAGCTGACCTATGTCTAGTTCAAGTTTAAAACCTAAAGCACTGGAGCTAGATAAGATGTATCATTAAATGCTACATTAAAAGTACAGAGTCTACTTGTGTCAAGGCACTCATTTAAAGTTACTTGCATAAATCCAGAAATAAACTGAATAATGGTTTTAATGTGAAAAAATGTATAGTGATTTTAATTTACTCCAGGCCAGTCTCCCCTGATACTTAGGATTCAGAATATCAGTATGGTTTCTAGATTTATATTTTCCTATGTACTACTTTTTGTTGCAAACATTTTCCCTCTTCGAAGCAATTAACTAATTTAGGTGAATTCTGTTAGCACCATTTTCTGTATTTTGACCATGCAGTCTATTATCCTACATCAAAACTAGGTTTATCTTCTCCAAATGATTTTTTGTTTTCAGGTTTTAACAGAATGGTAAGAAAACAACATTCATGCCCCCTTCATGTTGTCTACAAAAATACATGTATGAAAGAATTGCATAAGATGACATCAAAGGAAGATGTAAAAAATAAACAGAAAGGAATCCCTTCTCCTGACTTTGGGTTTTTCCCAGAGGAAAATCAAAGCAAAACCAAACAGCTGATATATTAAGTGGCTAATATACATGGTAATTAGTTAATAATTGCTTATATTCCCCCCTCCCCCGGCTTTTAAAATACCAATCTGTACTCTTACCTGGTTAAAGAGGGGGTCATTAGTGCAACTATTAGTGCGCCTTTGCATCTAGGAGTATTCTCATTAGAACAGGCAAGCAAAATGCCCAGTTTTGTTGGGACAAAGAGTCTTAAGCCACCCACGCTCTGCAAACTATAAGCAGGCAGGAGCATAAGCTAGGAGAGGGAAAAACTAGAGCAGCTGAGCTGAGGTGGCTAAAACCAGGGCAGCTGAGCTACAGGTGTATCTGAGACCAGAAATATCTGACCAGTATAAAGGACGAAGTTTTAGAAGCTGTGGCTCTTCTTTTTCTTTTACCTTCTGTTTTTCACAGTCAGTGAAGAGATTCACCAACTATTCTACTTCTGAGGACTACTTTCCTGCTGTGTGTTTGCTGGACTGAGTGTAAATTTATATATTTTATATTGGTATTGTTGTTAGCATTAGTTTTGCTGTGTTGTTAAATTCCCTTTCATTTCAACTCATGGGTCTCTTCCCAAGTTCCCTCCTTGTCTGAGGAGGGATCGTTGGGTGATAGAACAACTGCTATAATTTAACCCCATGTGCAGGCTAAATGTGGACAGTACCACACAGAACCTCTGGTTAGTACTATGATTTTTTTTTTTCCACAACTTTTTATGTCCCAGAGCACAATAACTCTGTGTGAATAAAAGACAGCTACGTCTTGTATTATAATACTGAGTTTTCTTCCCAGCCTGAAAGAAATGGTGGTGAGCAATGCAGAAAGAGAAGAAAATGTAATATTGTCACCAAACCCTATGTCTCAATTTTCAAGGGTACATGTAAAATTATGTGCCGTCTTACCATTTTTAACAATATAGTACATCTTTTATCATCTCTAGTAGTTTGGAGATGAAGTACCTGGGTGCTGTCTCTGTCTAACAGCGTAACTAGAGGAGATTATGTTCTATCATTGCTTGAAGTTCTGCAAAAGGCAGCAGAAAAGATGTTTCTTTAGAATGTGGCATTTTTTTTCTCCTCTGAGGCTGTTTGTCTGTTCTACATGTTTCCCTGTGGACCAATGACTCGGTTGTGTAAGTTACCATGATGCAGGATGTTCCCCATACTGTTTAGAAAATATCTCTTGATGTTTCTAACAGCACCAGCTTCTCAAACAAAACTTAACAGTTCAGTATAAACTCCTTTAGTTTACTACTCCTTTTATTTACTATATGGGTTCCCTTGACCACATAAAGCACTAGAGACCTTCCTCCTTATCTTTTCTATGTTTTCACAGAAACTAGATGCCTGCTGTAGGCATTCTCTAGCAAACCCTGCACACATGCTTCTTAATTGACCAAGGCTGGTCAGAACAGGACAAAACAGTACTGGCTATTTAATGGTCAGACTGCTCTGCATAGTAACTTTCCTTTTTATTTTGACTCTAAAGAAAGCTGTGTCATGGGCAAGTAGTGCTTATAATTTCTCTAAGTAATATGAAAGCTTAGTAAATAAGAGTTCTATAGTATAGGAAATTAATAATTATGAGTGGAATGGTTTTAGATGTACCTTGCCATAGCTCATACGCCAACAAATAGGTTTCTGGGTGGAATTGAAGAAGTTAACTTTGATGGAAATGCAAATGTTTGTGGCGTTAGTAGGTGCTAATGAAGAGCTTCCAGGGATATGGACAAAAGCAGGCCTGATTAAACCTAATGATCATGTTAAGAAATCTTTGTTCAGGTTGTTCAATGGAAGAATTAGGTAAAAAGTCATGGAATTATCATCCATGATAATTGCCTGTCCTACTAATGGAAAGTTATTAGTTGGAGTAAAAAGATCTATTGTTTCTGCATCACTTTCCCATCTCCTGGTGCTCCCTTTTGTCTACAACAAACATACATGTGACTGTGAAGTGGATTGCAAAAGTGAGCTGGTTTAAAATATACCTTATTTAAAAATGCTACTGTTTACCTTGGCTCAGTTTCTTGATCTTGCCTATCATGTGGTCTCAAAAATGCATGCACTGATACAAGAGGGGAGATAAGCAAGAGAGCAGTGTAAAAACCCTTCACCATTCAGCTTTTCCTTTCAGGAATCCAGCTCCTTGCTCTGATCTGGCCCAGCTGCGTCATCTTGACTCAGGCTGCTGAGGAAATTGCTTCATTTTGAGGAACAGCTGTGAGAAGGCCTGCAAAACAGACCCATGTGAGGTGAAGAAGCAAAATTACAGGCTGAGGTAAGCTTTTTGGTGGCTTAAGGGTTAAGAAGGGACAATACTAACATGGAAACATGAAATCATAACTGAAAGACTAGGGACTTTATGAAAGATAACCATGTAGCAATAGTAAGGCTGGATTGCTCAAGCTCATTTTTATCTCCCAGGCTTTTGCTTGTTTTGTCAGCAAAGATTCTTTGGGTGTTTTATCAGCCTAGTGTGGTACTAGTCTTAATAAAATAACTTGTTAAACACAAACTATGTTTTATGTGTGTTAACTTTTAAATTACTGCTTTATATTTTTAATCTGCATGGATATATTGTTTGTGCAGTTTCTACTCATGGTTGAGGGTGCCTGAAAATGTGACCCAAGCAGTGATGAGGGGTTTTAGTAGTAATGTCTGCTTCTGCTGTGTAATTATAGAACAGAAAGGGATGTGTTTTGACTCACTTATTTGGGAAGTATCAAGATACAGTACTTGTAGTTTCATGACAATAGAAAAGCTTCTGTGGGTTTAATTCCTTGTAGACAAATCAGTTTATATGGTTTTAAATGCTTTTATTTTTGGTCCTTTTTGCATCTTAATGTAGTATTTTAATTAAACTGGTTTTAGGTCATCCTGTGAGTTCTAAATGGCATTTGTGCTTCTTCCTATTGTTTTCTTTCACCCTGTTTAATGAACCAAATGCAGCTGTAAATCACTTAATTTTCTTGAACTTTTAAATCATAAAACACTATAGAGTCTTAGTATGACTCAGTTTTCCCTTTCCATCCTTTGTGCTCTACCAATTAAATCTTGGTATAATTTTTCCTAGTCATGGTTAGTCAATTAAATTGACTATTAAAAATATTAACAGAGCTATTTCTTTTCCTCTCTTTCTCTCTAATAAACAAATACCTGTCCCAGGGCAGTATCTGTAGTTAAGAATCACCTTAAAAGTTGAGAGACTAGTAGTATTACACTGAGTTAAAACTCTGAGTTAGTTTATAAGTATAGGAAAAAATGAGTTAAGTTCAAATTCTGCCCTGAAACAGTCTGACTGCAACATGACTGCAATTAAAAGAAGCTGTGGTTGTCTGAAAGTATCAGGGAACAGTCTGTTTTTTTTCTTTTCCAGAAGAAACATGAAAAAAGTTGGTTTTCTAATCTTTCTTAAGGGTGCAATTTAAGGGTGATGCTTTCTTAAATATTGAATGACATCTAGGCAGACATAAGTAGGTCTGACAGTGTCTGTATCAAAAGTGCATTAGACTTGTTTATTCTTGAGGAATAGTTTTCCTGATATTCTGCGTAGGTGGGTATTAGAGCATCATGGCTTCTCTGAATTGTATAAAGCACAATGTTTCTTGGAATTTTTGTTTTAACAATGCAGAACTATGTTGATTGCTGTTTGGAGCTGGTTAAACAGGCACTGGCTGTAAGTTGTGCTCAGACAGGCTAAGGCAGAATATCTAGATGCACAGCACTATCTAGTGTTACCTCTGACTTGCTAAAAACATTAGTCAGCACAGTACTAATAGCAATGATGTCATGTTGCTTAGACTCTGAACTGATCAGTAGTCTTTTGGCTCTCCTTATATTAAGGCACACCTGCATAAACAAACATGGTAGTGGAATGTGCTGTGGGAGTTTTTACAATGCTTCCCTTAAAGTACCTCTTCTAATGCTTTTTTTTGAAGTCTTGTTATATAGATTTGCTTTGATGGAAAACCAACTCAGTAAAACTAGGCTTTGGAGCCCAGTACCCTTGTTCTGCGTGGTTTGAGACACCAACCTTTTAAGTGAAATGAGTCACTAAATCACAATGTAATTACATAGTCACTTGTTTATGATTTCATAGACTAAAGTTAAAAATACTTTAACCATATGAATGTTTAGATAAGGGAGATGACAACTGTGAACAGCTCTGAGATTTTTACAACTGAGACGTTCTATAACAGGTTCTTTGGTTAATTGGGAGTCTTGAGCATTGTATCAGTTATGTCACACTCCCTGAAATCCTCCACAGTACTTCCCACAGACTTCAATAATATCTTACTTATTGTTACAGGAGAGCTAATCAACAAAATATTTCTCTGATGCTAAATACAGCCAGCAAGCTGCTTGTGAGTCAGGACTCTGGCAGATAATTCTGCAGCGTATCAGTGAAAACTTCACTGGCTAGCTGCCATGTTCCATATGTGAACAAATACCAACTTCTTGGATCTTATTTTTCACATTCCAGTAAGCAGTGTTTTCAAAGTTCATTGTAGTAAGCTTATACTTATGAAGGACTACAAAAAAAAAAAACCCACACAAAATCATCATTTAATCAATCTGTAGTGCAACACGCAGTAAGCTGAGAAATTTACAGTCTGTATCTGTGGTTGATTAGTAACTAGGCTTTCAGATGTTCATGAATCTAATTTCCATAGGGCAGCAGTTCAGGGCAAGCTACTGGATAAACAGTGATATCAGAGATGACAGCTATATCATTTTTAGAGCAGTTCTGAAAGTCTTTGGATGTTGTTTCAGACTTAGAGGTGGGAAAAGTGTGCTGTAAACTCACAATTGTAAATAAAGGAGTATATAATATGAAAATTAACCACTTTATAGAGACTGTGAAAATAATTTTCCCTATAACAATACTTTGGGACAACTTTCCTGTCAGTTACTTGTGTATCTCCTGCCTGGTGTCCTTTCATCAGTATAATGCATAAAATGGAAAAGGAGCTGCTTGTCAGCAAATTCTTAGAATTCCTTAAATTTAATACTAGCTTTGAAAGGCAAGTGATCACTCAAGTGTGTTCAATGCTTACACTTATTTCTATAAGTTTTTGCATTTAAAATAAGCTAGCATATTAAGAAGCTTTTTATGACCTCTGATTAGCAGATCAAGAGTACTTGGTGATTAAGCAGTTGTACCTTGACTGAGATAGAGGAAACAGTCTTTGCTTGATCCAGACCAATTACTTGAACCTCAGCCTTTTACAGGGTGACTGCCTTGGCTAATGGGTTATATTAAGGTAATAATCACTTCATAGAAACCACATGAAAATCAGAAGTGATTGGCATGTTTAAAACAAAAAAAACCCCAAAAAACACAAACAAGCAAATGTAGTCCAGAGCACTCTCTTGGAGATTAAAAGGCGAAGTTGAGTTCAGTTGAGCAGAGTGCCAAGATGAATGCTCTTATTGCAGGGATGGCAGGTACCAGATGCTTCATTAGCAAGACAGAATAGCTTTTTTTTGAAACATGCATCTTCTCCAAAGCATGTCATTCCTAGTTCATATGTCCCCTGCTATTCTGAATACTGTTGGTGTTTCTGTGCTTTGACTACTTCTCTTCCCAGTTCAGACTTCTGTTGACAATCTGTCAGCACCACTGATTAAACACTGGCACAGGAAGGGATAGTACTTAGCAGAGCAGCTCCTGTGCTCTGCCCTTTTAACAGTCTAGAAACAGTTTGCTATGTCCACACTTCTCTTTCCACTCTAAAGCAATAAAGCCCAATGTATATTATCTTGCTCATTGATAATTCATGTTTTTCTGTTTAACTTCTGGTCTGTAGTACAAATGCAGAATTCAGTGCCTTTTGCTGTCATTTTCTGCATACTGTATTCACTAATTAAGTGTAGGACACATAATGGAGTAACTATTGGAACTAGTACAATACAGTAACTTAACATGAGTTCCTGGGTTTGTTTATTATTTAGAACTGAAGCTAATGAGGTGTTAATGTGATGTACAGCAGCCAAGATTATGCTGATCTGTTTTTAGTGATATGAACAGGTTAGTTTTATAGCTGCTTCTTTAAAATCAATGTCCTGTTCAGACAGCTGAATGAAGAAATAGAGGAGCTTGATTCTCTAAAATGAAATACATTGAGCATTAATGGTTGTCAAAAAACATTCTTAAGTTGGCAATTTTTTCTGTTTTGCATAAAAAGATATGCAAAAATTATCTTTAAATGTCTGGTTCTAAAACACATACATTAATTATTAAAAATGTAAAACCTATTTGATTGTAGAATTATTTTTAAGAAAATAGTGGTCCAGGCAGACAGCATACATAGCATCTTTGGAAATTTTTTTCTGTAGAAATGTCTCATTGTTCTCCTGTTTTGTCCTCTTTGGAAGTGAAGCTTTGGTTCTAATGTAAGGGAGGTTGTTTGTAAGTTAGTATCATGTAACAGGTGTTGAGGTTGTTTTGAATCTGCTTTGTTACGTTGTACACCTTTTGGCAAAAGTCATAACCTCAGGAATTCTACTGGTGTGCCAGTAACTGCTCATAGATTGCAGGAAGAAAATGAGTGGAGGTGCTGAGTTCATTATCCCCAGTGATAAAAGCTAGTGCTTTTATCTGATACTTGAATTCAAGTTATGCACTGCAACATAGTGCCTAATGTAACTCTTAAACAGAAAATCCAAGCTGTATGGATTTTTATAGTTAACATGAGTATTTGCATTTTTAATAAAATAGCTATAAATGTCAGTATTTAGGTATTGTATTTGCAATACTGCTTGTTGATGTGTCAGGTTTTGTAGCTCTGCAGATTTTATTCATGAACTTGAAAGTTCTAGAGAATGACAGCCTTTGGTTTTGAAGTCTCATGAGGATATGTTCTACCTCGTTGATACCTTCTACCAATGTGCAATGAATTCCAGATTCTCAGGGGAAAAAAAAAAATCAAGGGGTCATTTTTGGTTTAATGATTCCCTGCCAGAACACTAGCTTTGTAGAAGGAACAATATATTCAATACAGTGAAGCATTTAATCATTATGCCTCACCATTTTTTTTCAAGCTTGGCTTTATTTTTGGCACTTTTTTCTATCAATGAAAAAGGCTATATCTAGACACATTGTGCTATTTACATTTTGAAGGGAAAAAAAAATAGACAGGGACAAATTAAGACTACAGAATACACTTACAATTTCTGAATGCAGAGTCAATTCAAAGAAGAAAATTCTAATGCACTTCTGAAGCAGGAAGCAAGTGTTTCATAAATGTAAGGTCACAGAGCAATTTACCTTCACATTCCAAACCTGCATTTTCTCACCTGCTGGCTGAGAGCAAAATATCATCCATACAAAGAGCCTTAGACAGGGATGCTGTTTAAAAAAAAGAGTCCATTTCAAAAAGTGGATTGCCTTTTGATCTGGCAACTGTTAATCTCAAGTTTAAAATCTCTGCATTTTTAATTTATTATACAGTAGGAAATTGGAAAAGTGGTGAAACCTTGATAGTTTTTGGAGTTTAAAGGCCATGTGAGTTACATAGAAAATTGGGTGAAATTAATTAAACAGTTTCCCTACCTCCCCCATTCTAAATTTTGAGGCCCAATGGATTGGAGGGGTAATTTCTGGGTTGATGTTTGCATTTCTGCATTTTGAATGAATTTAATGTTTCAAAACTCTTGGTTGGTGTGATTGCTGTCTTTTATGCAGAAATCTGTTAACTGGTAACTTTAATTGCAAATGAACAATACAATAATGGTTTTAATTACTTCTTAGTGATGACTGCAAGTGGTGTGAGATGTATAAGGTATTATTTCTGCTTGTCTGTACCAAAAACTTGACTAAACTTGATGTTCAGCAACTCATAGCACTAAAACAGACACTTTGTACAAGTTACAGCAACCTAAAACACCTCATAAAAGGTTAAAAATATTAATGATGTTAATAAATGGCTAGTTAATTTAGGAGTCTCTTAATATAGTAAATGGAGCATTTTTGCTGTGTTCTCTGAATATCATGAAACTAAGTAGTTCACTAGGGCAGACACTTCTAAGAGCATTTTGTGCTGCTTGATCTTAACATACTACTGCAACATTGTTCTAGTGAATATTCTGATACTTATTTTTTTCTCTGTACTTGTGGCAAGCATCTGTGAATAAGATCACTTAAGACTCAGGCGAAATTACCATTGTATTGGTATCTTGTTTCAGAGATGTTTTTATCTGAGAGTTTACACTGCTCTGAGATACTGACCTGTTTTTTTGCAAGGGCTATTTGCATTTCTGCAGTGTGAAGTGAAAGCTTATTTCATTTCAGAAATAGGTGTATGCTGACTTATGATGAGACAGCACAGTTCCACCCTTTAAATCTGTTTGTTCTACCATGTGCATGGTTCACTGCAGCTGTGTAACTTTCTGAGCAGTGATGAAAGATGAGGGGAGGAGTAACAGTAAAGAGGGAAAACATGATCTCAGAAGAGATAGAGGTCCTGGGAATATGTGGGCTTTCTGCCCACCTCTCTGCTTTACAAAAAGGTTATATCTAGCCAAGCCCTGGCTGACATTCAGTTCTTTTAGTTCAGAGCTTCTCCAGTTTTGGCTCCTCTTAGCATTCTTCTCTTAGAGTTAATCAAGAAATTCACTGTATTCTGTCTTTAATGAAGCCAGCTCTCTTATGAAATGACACCACCAACATGGAGACTTCATATAACTGGCACACCAAATGCTTTCATCTAGTGTCACACTGAGGAGAGAGAAATGAGGCATGTTGGAAAAATAACCCACAACCTTGAATGACAAGTGTCATAAGCACAACTTAGACCTATGTGAACAATAAAGAAAAGCATTTCTAAAAGAGAAAGCATATGCATTTTACATAATAGTTTTCCTGGGGGTTTTGGTGGAGTTTCTGTTTGTGTTTTTACTTATGATTGAGTATACCAGTATGTGAAAACAAGTCCTTTCTCAGGAGACAAACTTAAGCTGTTAGTCACGTTATGAATGATGTGACCACACAGCTTGCAGAAAACAGGAAACAGCTTTTTGTCATACTTCCTTTTGGGGGGAATGCTTCATCATGACACTACTCAACATTAAACATGAATTTGTCAGCTCTGGGAGACACCCAATACTGCATGCTGAAGCAATGGATACAAAACATTCTAGATTGCTAGAGTGACAAATACTTTTTTCCTCCATCAGAGTAATTGACCAATTAATCATTTTCTCCTTGTGCATGTAGAGGAGCTAAAAGGAAGTTTTCAGTGGTGCCAGTGATCTTTCTTCAAATGTAAGAATTGCTGTACACCAGATCTTTGGGTAATGATGTCTCATGAGAAAAAGTTAGAGTGCTCTGTTTGCTGCAGAATCAGTGTAGATATATTTAATTATTTAAAAACAAAAAGTGAATCTAAATAAAACATACATTTAATAAAAATGTGAGGTTTTAAGCAGCCCAATAAACATTATTCATCACAAACTTAAAGCATTGAAGTGATTTTTTAATAAAAATATTCTACTTAAAACAGTGTTTTCCAGTTGACAGATAAGTTCATGGAATGCTGTTTAAAAGAAACCTAGATTTTATAGTCAGTCAACACAGGTTCTTTTGCCATGTAGTGTCCATGCCTCAATTTGAAGTGTTTTAGAGAAAGGATTGTGGCTGAGGGCCTTGGTCTCAGACTTTTGCTGCAGATACATGCTAAGAAACAGTCTCTCTGGCAATTTCAGATTTCCATCTGATCCAATTTGTGCATTTATAAAGCAAAGGATATTGTTTTAACTTGCATTGGCAACAGTGATATAGCAGTGATTAACAATAACAGGTTTGCTTTGTGAACCTTATCTGTAGCTACAAATGAGCAGTGAGTGAAAGGGATGCTGACAGTATCCCTTAAAAACTTAGTGATGACTAGTATGTTAATTAAAACCTGAGTGAATGCAGCTAATGATGTCCCACTTGGTATTTCTGGAGCTGAAACAGACCAGGCTGACTCATTATAAACACTCTGAAAAAGCTGTTAAAAGGAGCTGCACTAGACCTATTGCTGCATGGAATTCCTAAAGAATTTGTCTGGTGGGGGCGAGGGAGAATGCTTAGCTTCTAGGAGACATTTTGAAAGCCTAATGAACTTATTAAAACAAAACAATTCTAACAGTATAATATTCAACAAATGAAAACCAGCATTGTTTTCATTACTAGAAAATAATGTATTTATATTCTTAATCTTTTATTTAATTTCTATTTTTCTGAATGGTCTCCTTAATCTAATTCCTTTTCACATTAAGACTGAGCAAATACTTTGCTTTAGAAAAGAGAGGATCTGTGTACTTCTTTCTTCCTTAGCTTCTTGCAGATAAGGCTTTTACTTTCCAGAGTTCATTAAGCAGTCAGTTGAGCAGTCTAAATGAGTGTTCCAAGTAGTAATGGATACTTACTCCATGTAAGTACAACAGATTATGAGATACTGGAATGCTGAGTACTTCACTGTGCAGTATTGTTTATATTACAAAGAAATGCATAAAGTAAATAATTCAGGCATTTATAACGATGTGATCTCCAATCTGTTAACAGGGTAGATCTGAGTCACTAGAGGAGGAGGGTTTTTCTTTGACTGTTGTATCTTCCTTTCCATGTATTAGAGGTTCTTAGCCTTTCCCAGAATGTTCTGAAATGCCTCCTGTTAAGGTATTTAAGCCTGAATGGAATATGAGTAGGCAGAAACCTTCCAAAAAATGTTTGTGAAAATCAAATTACATTCTTAACCTAATTTAGACACATGCTAAGTTCTTATTTTGTTTTGTAGCATTTGTTTTGTAGCATTTTGTTGCTGTTACAATGCTTAGATAAATATTGCAAAAGTTGCCCTGATTTCTCCATCTTCAGTTGACAATTATTCAAATACAGTCATAGAATTATTAAGGTTGGAAAAGACCTCTTAAGGTCATAGAGTCCAGCCATTAACCTAACTGCCAAATCCACTTCTAAGCCATGTCCCTAACCACCACATGTACATGCTTTTTGAATGCTTCCAGGGATGGTGGTACCACCACTTCCCTGTGTATCCTGTTCCAATGCTTCATAAGTAAGTTCAGATTCAAATAATTTGTGCTTCAAATGTATAAGGATGGTGATCCTATGAGCAGCAGAGTTCCTGAAGCCTAATGCCCTTAATTGTCCTGTTCAGATTCTTACATACTCTGAAGGTTATCCAGCAGATGAGGCACTTAACTCTCTTTCATACAGATTCTCTGGTGTGTAAAGGATAAATTTATGCTTTTGGTTTTACCTTTCAATACAGAATTTACCATGGAGCTCTTTCCTGCCTTGCTGGCTGTCTTCAAAGATGTTTTATAAATTGTCATTTGAGATCTTTGTGAAATTTGGTTAAAGTGTGGATTTAAAAAAACCCAAAACCCAAACACTACAAGTTCTTTATTTATAACACTGGTAGTTCAAAATCTTTGGGAAGAAGGTTCTTGCTGATAGTAATCTGAAGGCTTTCTGGTAGGTCACAATCAACAAAGTTTGTAATGTGAATTAGGTAGGGTTTTAACTGTCTTCAGTCATCTTCTTATAGTGGCATTCTATAAACTAGGGATAATTTAACTTGTTTTATCTAACAAGTGACTTGTGAAACATTAAATAAGCAGTGGTAATGGTGTAGTATATGTCACAAAGAATGATGATGATCTGATCATAAGTGTCCGTGCTGCTATCAGAATATTTTCCATGCATAATTATTTTTCTTAGTGATCTATTTTCTCCAGATTCTGTCATGAACAGTATTAAACATACCAAGTCATCAATAAGAATGCTTTTGATTTATTTAATTTGCAAGATAGCCTCCTTCCTTTCTTCATTTTTTTTCCTCCTTTCCTCCCCTCTCATTTTGCTTATCAGAAGCAATTTGGAATTTCTTGGTTTGGAAGCAGTTTGAAAGGAGAGGTTAGGAGTACATATATAACATAACCTAATCTATGTGGATACCTTCTCATAGAATTTGCATGACAGGCTCCCTAACCACTTAATTTCATTCCTAGTTGCTTCACAGTAATTAAATAACTCTTGGAATTGCACTTAGCCATGTCCCACCCTTGCAGTGCTGTCTTTAACTGCTGCCTTTAGAAGCTGTTGAGTAGATTGCTTGTTTTGAAATACCTGACACTCCACCAGTTAGTACTCCTGTGTACAGAAATACATATTTTGAGTTTAGTGACTTGGGGAATGCTTAATTACAAGTATGTTGTTCTACTGTTTCCCAGTGTTGCAGCCAAAAATTGGTGTGGCTGCTGGCTTCCATAATAGAGTCACTTTCTGGCTATACAATGTGTAGTTTGTTTGCCAAACTGCAGTTGGCAGCCATAGGAAAACATCACTTTGTATTTGTTGCTATCTCAGAAATGAGGGTGTAGAACAAAATACCTGTAGAATTGGTAGGAGATTAGTCCTGTACATTTCACCAGGATGGATACTTTAACTAGTCAACCATATGTGACAAAAACATCCTGAAAGACAAACAGTGACACATAATGAGTGGATAAACTCATCTGTGTTACAGAATACATTGAACCATATTAGATTAAGAGAAAGGGGATCAACTCTGTGTTTAATCTCAAGTACATCACTTTTGCCATGAGGTACTGTCCTGCTTGGTGCTCTTCACTGGCTTTTAAAAAGGGAGAAAGAGTGAACTGCATGGGTCTCATACACAAAAAAGAATTGCTGCACTGCGTAGATCCCTCAACCCTGTTGACCAGCTATCTTTTCTTTACAATAATTAATTTGCATAGTGATGAAAATATTGGCAATTGTGCCTGAAAATAAAGGTATTTCTTATCAGCTTAGGTCTGAATACAAATCACCTCTTGACTATATCTAGTTCTTTGTAACTGTTAAGTAGTCACATGATAAATCTACTCAAAGCAAGTCATACAGGTAAGAATGTAAGTGTGTTCTGAAAGGCGAGGTTGGTTTGTGATGTGTTTTCTACTGCACCCTGAAATAAGGTTGGCTCTCCCTTGCCTGTTTGAATAAGATGCAGAGAAGCAAGGATGGATTTCACTATTGAAAAATAGTTTGTAGCATAACAGTTAATTCTGTGGGGGAAAAAAGTATGTTGTAGAACAGATGCTGTGTATAGATGCCTCATTTATGGATTTAATAACCAAACTCATCAGGTTATTGCAGGGCTCCTCATGTGACTTCTGCAGGAGTGATTATCTGTTTTGTAGGCTGTAGTTTTAGAGAAGTTTAAAGCCACACTTAGTAAACCTTCTCAATTGGTTACCCTAAAGATGAGCTGTTACCATTGACAGAAACTGGATAACGTGATGTCTGCTTAAATGACTTGTTGCACTTGCAGGCTAGCTTATTTTGTTTGAAATAATTTCTTTTCCTCCCCTGCTGATTAAATAATTTCTAATGCTAGCTTGTATTTGCATGTGTTTATAGGATAAAATTCCTTTAGTGACACGGAGAAAAGGAAAAAATGAAATATATAAAAATTAACTTTTATGATTGCAGTCAGCCATTGGATCACTAGCTTGAATTGGGTATAGCAGGTAATTTATACTTATCTATCATGCATTTATAATTTGCACTGGAAAAAAATTGGGTTGCTGTAATTTTCCAAAATGGATCTCTGAGCCATATGGAAATGGATATTGCAAATTCAGTGTGCAGCAGAGTAATCCCTTGGTACCGAGCTGCCAATTACACTAAGCAACCACAATTTAAACATACTTAAGTCTTCTACAAAGCAGCTCTATATCTAACTTCTAGTATGTAAAAATTGTTCTGCAGTTATGAACTGTGGATTACTTACCAGTATGTTAATATATAGTTCTTTTCTTGAGTTTACCTAGGGCAGTGATGATATAAGATAACAGCTATGACTGCTTCTGGTGGAAGTTAACCAGGACTCGGAAACAGTGTAAGGCTTCTCTATCATTATCTTGCGTCGAAAACGGCTTAGTGTCTGAATTTACAAGTATTGCCTGACCCTGGGAAAGGTGTGCTTGCCTCCCTGCCCCAGGTTAAGAACAAGTCATTAGTTGTGGCACCTAGAGACAAGGTAATTCTTCAGATATGCAGGAAGCGAACACTGCCAAGGGCTGATTTTAGCACATGACAAGGCTGACTTTCAAATAGGCTACCAAAGTGACTCCTGAAAAGAAAAACCAATGCAACTTATTAAGCTTTCTAATACCTCAGCTTGCTCTGCTGTCCAGAAAGTTGGCTGTTTCTTGACCATAATTTGTGGAGATTTGACAAGTTAGGAGCTACAGACCTACCATCTGAATTTTCTCCAGCTGAAAACTGATTCACAGTTGAGTGTTTACTAATTATTTCCACTCAGCTTTGTTGCATGCCAGACTTTTGAGTTGTATTTAATGTTATTACTTGTTGCTCTGGAAATAAACATTAAATGGAAATGGGCCATCATCACTGTACACTAGTAGTTCTGGTGAAATATAATTTTCAATAAACCTGCCTTTTCAAAAGCATGCTGAAAAGTACCAAATTTTTCCAGACTTGAAGTATTTTGTATTCGAACATGAATTAGAGTAAAATAAATATACTTTAAGAAAACTTTGTGAATAATTCAGGTGATTCCTAATGAGAGGTAGTAATAGTGTATGAAATTTTAGTGAAGTAAATTTCTGAAAGAAGTTGTATATGAAATACTGAAATTACATAAATGAATTAAATATGATAAACATGATTTCATCATCAGTGTACATGGACTGGTGCTTTATGTCAATCTCTTACTAGTGATGTAAAATCATGTGTGTTCATTTTTTTTATATTGAAGCTCAAAAATCTTAGATGTAGATTTCAATGGCTAATGTTTTATGTTTGTCAGCTGACTCTCCTAGAGTTCCACCCTTTATTTTAAGTCCTTTGCAAGTTCTGCTACTACAGAAGTGGTGTTGATGTGTTTGAATATACAATTAGGCGGGGAGTGGAAGCAAGACTGAGGCCTAACTTGAAAATGGAAGTAGATCTGTTGAGACATGCTTATCTTTAGTCCATCCCAGATGCACAATTCCATTATTTCTCTTAATTACAGATGCTTGCTTTCTTGTGTAATGCTTAGGGACAAAATAAAGGTCTTGGTGTGTGCATATGTAGTCTCTTCTCAAAGTCTCAAATTTAAGTGCATGAAAGAAAGTTAATCTAAGAAAGCAGAGGTGACTGAGACTCTAAAATCATACAAATGCTGGTTAATAGGGCAGTGGCACGTCCTAGGAATGGAAATACTGTGATCATGACACTAGGTTGTTCTCCATTAAACTTTAACTCAGGCCCAGACTCACTTGTGTAAGTGAAATCCGTGTTCGTACAAAGCAGCTGAGTCCTCTGTAGCACAGAACTGCATAAAGAAATAGGGAACAGCATGAATTAGGAAGTTTGCATAAAATACCATTTTTATCATAATTTTCATGCCTGACCCTCAAGTTTTCCACAGTTTTTCAAGTCCAGACCATGGAAAATTCCAGCTTTCCAGGAATTTAAAATTAGATAACATATAGAATGGCTGTGTTACTTCTACATGTATAAGTCTGGTATATATTTTTGCAAGTCTCAGCATGCTATTAACGATATTAGCAGCATCAAACCACCCCATTGTTTCCTGAGTCTAGAGAGAGGACATCAGAGTTAACACTGATTCATGGATAACATTGTGATTTATGTCCTCTAGAGCTTTGTTAGACAGGAAGTGATGGTGAAACAGGAAACTAGGCATTGTATGAAGACATCCATAAGCATGTAATTAGAGGAAAAGGCTGCAAAAGTAATTTATGAAAGATATTGCTGTATACTTCTGTATAAAAATACTTATTTTTGACAGCTGGATACTGTAACCGTAGATAAATCTATGATTCTATAATGCAAGTGACTAACCAGATCTAAATTTGAACTTTTAATTGAATCTGACTCAGAGGTGGAATAAAATGAACTTGCAGATACTGACAATAGTAGTAATATTTTGGTCTAATCAGGGCCAAAGATAGATTGAATGTGAACAAATGAGAAGTCGTTCAAACTCAAGCATATTGTTTACTCTGGTATTCACAAGCTCATGCATACTTAATACTCATACTGTAGAGTAAGTATGATGATATTTTGTCTTATGGTGAAATCTAGCAAAAGTAAATGTGCCCAAGCAGCTGCATAGTTGTATTTTTTGTCAGGTAACTTGACCTAATCAAAATTACAAGATGAAATGTGTTCATCATGTACCTTTTATTCCCTTTCTTTTTCGATGGCTACTGAGGGAGAAGTGTAAATACATAACATGCTTAACCTTGATCACCTTTTTGACCTGTTTCCCTAAACAGCAGTACTGTATTATGAAGCTAACTGCTTAGTATGACAAATTTGCTCATATCTCTGAAGTAGTCAAGGTTAATTCATCTTGTATGACAAGGTTTGAAGGCTACAGTTACATTGTAATAACCTGAGCTCCTGCATGTGAAAATAAACAGTCTTTAGGTGGGAAGTTTATCCTCCTTATTATTTGCTTGTACAAAATATAATAGAACAGTCTGGGACTGTTCTAGTATAAAATCCTGCAAGATGCATGTCTCACTGAAGTACACGAGAAGTCTGGAAGGTGATCGTACATAAGAAAGCAAACATCTGTGTGGAGATCTTACCCTAGATATCAGAAGAAATAACCTGCTTGCTAGTGTCCAAATTCTTACATCTCCCTATCATATTCTTCCTAACAATATAAGACCTGAGTGGAATCCTTAAAGAAGTAGTTTTGAGAATATCAGTCATAGCAATGCATGAGAAGAGATTGCAGAATCTTCATCTTACAGTACTTGAAGGTTTGGGGTGAGGGTAGTGTTGCTATCTTAGCAGGTAAACTGATGAATAGATGAAATGTGATCGCTGTGGAATAGTGTCCTCAGATATGTGTATCCACTTTGATTTTTGAAATAGTGCTTTTCTTCCTTGGGCAATTAGAACAAATAACCCATTCAAACTATTGGGAAATCTGCTGTTAAAAAAAACCCCAAGCAGTTTGCATGGGAAGCTAGCCTTATTTAAAACCCAAGTAGTGAAAATAGCATGAATGAAATCTGAACCAAAGCAGATCTCATACATTCAACTGAAGTTGGCAAATTCATTGTAAAGCAGCTAGGAATGGATGTGTTTTCATACAAATGTTAGTTGGGTGGTTTTGTTCAATGGCAGGCTAAAGATTGCTAGCCAAATTCCATTTTGGAAGGAATGAAGAGCCTTCTAACATCTAAGTTTGAGGGAATGAAGAGAGAAAATCCTTTCTTTTTAAGTTGATATTTTTTTCTCCTTAGAGAACTTGCCCTTCTAGTCTCAAATTTAAAAAATAAAATGAATAGAAACTTACTGAGGCAATATAATGAGTGTTTAGCCCTTACTTAAAATTATTTAGCCTGTCTGAAAATAAATGCACTTGCTTTACAGACTGAAAAAGTTAAGGCATAGCTACAATGAATTGAATGGCTGCAGCTGAACACCTCAGCAATCATTATTCAATAAATAATAGAGGAGAGAGTCCAGTAACTTGCTTGAGCAGCTTCAGAGAAAGAACTAGGAAAGAATAAATCATCCCTTAATCAGTTCTTTTTCAGACTTAGTGCCATTTGTAAGTTCTGTTAATGAAAGTTTTCTGAAGAATACATATGAAATGGACTCAGATGTACAATTACATGAAGTAGGCATAAATTCTTCATATTGAAGGCTAGGGTTTTATTAATTTAAGCCTAGGTTTTGTTTCTGTCTGATGTAAGCTAACAAATGACTGTGGATTGACAGCAATAACTATAGCAGGAGAAATCACTGGGACAAAGCATTTCTAGATCTCAAAAATGGAGAGCAACTAATGATAATTTAAGCTTCCACATATACTAGAAACAATTCTAGCTTGAGTGGTCACGCTCAGCAGAGAATGCCTGTCAGCAGAGTCCAAGAGAGAGTTACCTTTGGACTTGTAATGCCACTGAAATATGATTCACTTACCTAGGTCCTGTTTGTTATTGAAGGCTTGCAGCGAGTCGTTGGTGGTATGACCTCTAAAAATACTGTTTGTGCACTGTCTATAAGCAGAGTAATAAAGAAGTAATAAAGAAAGGCTCATCTGTCTGATATGTGGAGTTGGTTAGAAATAAGGTTAGAGAAAATTGGAGATAACTTTGTCTCCCCTTGCTGCTTTTGAACCCTGAAAAAGCGTACATAAGTGTTTATTCTACTGCAATTGGTACATTGTGCAGACACTTAGCTGAAAGAAAAAGCAGATTAAACTAGTAGAGGAGTAAGCTGAAGAGAAGAAAGGTTATTGTTAAAGTTGGTAGAGCCTTTTCCAGCGTTCACAAACAAGATGCTGCAGGAGGTACTGACATTAGATGAATGAATACAAAAAAGTTGAAATTGCAGTGGATTACAAGTTTGTAATGCTGAAATGAGTTTTGATTGTTTTTTTTTTTTTCCCCCCCTCATAGTGCTACATTAAGAGACATCAAATGTTAATCTTTCTGTGATTTCTGGAAAAAAACCTCAGGGGCAAAAAGTCAGATCTCTTCTTAAGAAAGACATTTGTCTGGATTTTACTTCTGTTCTTGAATGGGTTTGCTTTTTAAAAGTATGATAGGTTTATGGCATGGTAATGTTCTATATGAGAATTATCTTAGGTCAATCCAAGTCACTAAATTGCTACAAAATGCAGTGGTTTTCTCACCCTGTGATACTGGGCTTGAATCACCAACACTTGTTCAGCTGCTAATCTGCTTTTTCCTCATTTTTCCAGTTCTGTTGCTTTGCAGATAAACTTATGATTTTCCTATTGTTGAGTGAATGCATCTTAAAGCTGCTGAAACTACCGTTGTTTGCTTTTGTAGCAACCTGCAATAAAAACTCTGCAACATGTGAAACAGTATTGCACATTTATCTATGAAATGATAAATGGATTGGAATCTTCTTATCAATAATCACTTGTCACATAAATTTTCAGCTGAGGTCCAGAGATGCATCAGACTTCTTGGCTTTACTGTTAAGATGGTAATTGTGTGGAGATCTCCCTTAAAGATTTGGCCACATGAAGCAGGCAATAACAAACCAAAATCAATATATTAGGAGCAGAAAGATGTTTCACAAATCTGAGAAAAGCAATATTGTAATAGGCAATTCATTGTTAAATATTAGAAAACTTGTGTCAGTGGGACACATTCTACTAACTCTTACCTTCTTGTGATTTCTGAGCAGAATTTACTGCTTCAGTTTATTTTAAAGGAATTTGTGTTCCTTCAACTTGGAATTTGAAAGCATAATTAAGACAAAACCAGGAAAGTGAGGAATAGTTATAGATTTGCTTCACCAAATGTTTCGAATTGCCACTGTGATCAGGGAATAATTGAGTTTTATAACATCTTCAAAGACAAAACCACAAACCAAACTGAGTCTGTTAACGAAGTTGTGGTGGTGCATTACGGTAGCATTGTTCGATTTGGGAATGCGGTGCTTCCCTCTACTGGCCAACCCCCAGAGAGTCAATTTTATTATCTAGAGAAACAAGGAGCAAAGTCACTTTTAAAAGACCAGCCTATGCTTAGGACTGAGGTAAGAGGATTGTTACTGCGGTCTCTTACACACGAAGAATTAAATCCCTTACCTGCCTCGCAAAACAGCTTTATATAGTAAAGTGACTAAAATTACATCAGTCAGTTCTGGGAAAAACTAAGTATACTAATATTTTAAGCCACTTCATGCCTACTAGTAGCACTAATGCTACAAATTTGCAGTACGTTACTACATTAAAAAGAATAGGCAATGAAATGTTTGAATTTTGCAAGGAAGACTTTTATCCAGGATGGAACTCATGGACTCTATAGACTTTGAATATCATTTAAAATGGAGCTGTCTATCAGTTTATCTTCAATTTAAATGCTCCTTTAATTTCAGATGAGAATTTGTGCATAAATCATATTCTATGAGTTGATGTAAATACCACACAAATCATGTGGTCAGTCACAGTATTGAAGATACCAAGAAAAAATGCGTAGCTTTTGGTTGTCTATGAAATGAGTTACTAGTGATGGTAATAGGCTAATTAACATGATAATTCAAAGACATTCAGCCCTGTTTAAGACTGCATTGTATGAGAGCCTCCCACTGTCAAAGCACTTGCATACCACAGGGTGTGCTCTCAATTGGTTAAGAGACTTCTAAGCTTCTACTGCGGATTTTTTCCTCTTTAAATGATGCCATTTTGCCCGTACAGTGCATAATGTTGCAGATTCTTCACCTTTGTAGCTAAAGATTAAGAACTCACTGAGATACCTTTTATTCCCTTTAAAATATAAGTTCTTATGTTAAATTGGTTGTAGCTGCTGAGAAGCTGCTCAGGTTGGCTCCCTCGAGATCCAAAGACTGAAGGACTTCAGGAATGTACATTTGTTCAGCTGTATCTGCTGCACTTTCCATGTACAGCTATCATCCTGCAGTAACAGGCAGAAGGCTGATTGCTGCAGGTGATGTGAGTGCACATTAGAAAAAAAAAATAAATTACTTTGCTAGGAATTGCCAAGGAGATTAGTATGTCTTGTGATGAATTTCCACTCATTTAAGTGCATAGTATTGCACTTTCTCACTAGCAGGTGCAAGATATGGACAAAGACAGAAATTTTCCTGAAAACTTTTCTTAGCACTCCCTAACAGCAAGCAAACCAGCAAAGTACGGCCGAGTTTAACTTCTTCATATGTCAGTTGTCAGGTGAGAGATCTGAATGTTTCCTGCTGAAATTGGTTCTTTAAACGATTGATAAATAAACCAACTTCTGCTTTGATTCTCTACTGAATGTTCCAGGACTCTGTAGCAGGCCACAAAATGTAGATATTTCCCTTTTGTGTCATTTTGGTACTGGACACTACTCATAGTGCCACTTACCATGAAACCATGCTTCCTGAATCACAATCCATGACTCCATTTGGGTAGCAGCTAAGAAACAAATCTTTATAAAAGTGGGATCCACCTATTTTTTTTTTTTCTTCCATTTAAACACCTTCACATACAAATTTGCATATAGAAAAAGGGGCAAATGGTATTAGCACTGAAGTATACTTGCAGCAGGAGGCTGGTAATACCTAATTTGAAACCCCTATAGTATGAGTCATCAACTCTGTTCCAAAGTTTTGTAGCTGAAGAATGCTAATATTTCTCTTAAATGCTTTTCAACATTGAGTCTCTGTAAGATGTGCAGTGGAATCCTATGGTTCCTGCAGCTTAAAGTCTTTTAGTATTTCATTTACTTGTTCAAAAAAATCCAAAGCTTATGTTAGCATGTATTTATGGTAGAGTTTCAATACTTGGCTTTATTAGATTTCTTGAATAGTATTACCATAGTCTGAAGCTAGGAAAAAGAACCTCATCAGGAGAAAAATCCTGAAAAGCCTTACAAGTCTCTGAAATTGTAGTTGTTCCCCAGGTGGCAGGCAGAGTTTTGTAAAAAAGATTAGTTAACTGGCTGTAAAACTTCAGTAGAAAGGAGAAGCTTGAACAGCAGTAAAATTTGTACCAAACCTTAAAACCAGAGGATTTTTGTAGTCTTAAAGCAGGTGTCTAACGTGACAGATGAATGGCAGTGGACAAGCCACAAGAGACTTAGGTACAGTCTGTTTGCCAAGAAAGTGTAACCTAAACTCTAAATGGGTGGCATAAAAGTTTTCCATGGAATATTTCAACAGTTCAAAAGGTGACAGAGTTCCAGTTTTGAGAAAACAATAGAGTTTCTAGAAAAAAAGTTTCCATCCAGCATTTGGATATGCTGATCAAAATCAGGCACTTGACTTTGAGGCAGCCTAGCAGGTATGCTGCAAAAGAGCTAAGTGAATAAGCTGGTAAGAAAGCATAGCTGGTACAGTTGTTGATTAGAAACAATCCAGTAACAAACTCTGAAATGCCTTTCATGAAGATTCCTAGCTTGGCCACAGATTTCTTTTGAATTCCTTTAACCAGTTATGGTGATGCAAGTACTTTGCACTTAAATGGTACTTGAAGCAATTTTTGACTACTGCATTGTGGTAATCAAACTAGGACCACAACAGGAACCAAAATGATAGTACCTTGAGGGCTTTCTGTTGTCCAAAATTTATAGGCTAGTATGAGATGGTCTAGTAAATAAGAGAAGCTCCTGCAAAGAATTTTTATTTTGACAGCCTCCCTAGCGTTTTTTTTTACTACAATTGCAACAATTTAATTCTTGGTATGTTGGCTTAGTTTTCTTTCAAGTTCTGTGCTTTTTAGAGTTTAGCTTAAGCTAATTAATGTTTTCTCCTGAGTTCTCCTGTGGGCTGGCAGTTTTGGCAAGCAAGTTAACAGCTGCACTATGCTGATGAGGATTGACAAAACTTGTATTAGAATGGTATTTCTGCCTGATTAGATGCAATAGTTAAGTTGCATAGCTCAACTCACAAAGTAAGAACTTGTACTGGAAGGCTGTCTTTGGGCAGGCAAATATGTACATTACTTCCTCTCTACAGTTAGCAACCAGAAGTGAAGTGACAATTGAATTTTGTTTCCAGTTGAAGTTTCAGCAAATCACTCAGTCTTAGTGCTGTAGTTTCCCTGTCCATGTAATAGCAACAGAATCTGAGTCACAGGAGCGTTGGTTTATAATTTTCATAGTACTCCACAATATCTTGATGAAAGGAGGTGTGTAGGTGCAATTAACACTAGATGAGTCTGAATTACACTCTCAACAAAGAGAAGCCCTTCAGTTAGTCTACAACAAAGTCATAATTATATCCCTAGTCTCCTTGGCAACAGATACGGTCCCTAAAGGTGATATTACAGTTTAGTATTAATTACTGATAGAGAGATCAAAAAGAAGGAAGAACAGAATTCTTCCAGGGTGTAAATAAAAATTACATGAGAAACATTAAATGTATCATACTGAATCTATAGAGGTATTCTCACTATAGAAACAGAGTTCATTTGCTTAGTTAGGACATGAACTTTGAAAAAGTGTATGCTTGATTTAAATTCATACAAAGAGGTGGTATTTATTGGATTAGTTTCTCAACAGGGAATTGTATCAAATTTGCTTTTTAAGAAAGCCAGCCCATGAGACACAAGGATTATCAGCTGATGAACTGAAGATAACTTGTTTTATCAGAACTGTTTGTACAGAGGAATTACTGATTATAAATCCTGGCGCTGTGGATATATTTTAAACTCTCTGCAGTGTTTCTTCAGGATAAAGATTCCTTATCTTTTTGAACTTGAGCTTTAAGGCCATGTATAGGAATACAGGAAACACAGTCACCTTATCCTTTCCCTCAAAAAAAGGTTAGTATTGTAAGAAATACTTCTTGTACAGTTACATTTAAATGTCCCTCCATTTCCATCTACTTCATATTCAGTACTTTTTAATGCTATAGTTCTCACCAGTCCATAGTGAGTTTCCTTTGCCACCTCCTTTTCTCCTTACTCTTTTTGAAATCAGAACCAATAAAAGGAATAACTTCAGAAAGCAGAGTTCTTCAGTTTTGAAGAAATGGTTCTGTTGTCACCTGGATGCCAGACTCTGTGCATCAGTTCCTAGCTGTACCCTCAGTAAGGAAGATGCAAATGAGGAGAAAGTTAGCAAGGTGTGTGCAGAATATTTGTGGAAATAAGATCTTGGAAATAGGGCAGTAATGAATAGAAGGAAAGGGTAATGTAGACATGTGAATTCTAAATGCTTTCTAGCTTGAGAAAAACATTGGCTGCTGGGAATATATTTGAACTGATTTTTGTGTTACTACTGAGGCAAAGAGGAATAAGGCATAATATAACATTATTGGTAGGGTGACAGTTGGAGTTTGAAAATGATGATGGTGAATGCTTTGAAGTGACTTGCTTAATGGAAATTTTTTTCCCCCAATAATTTTGTGTCTAAAACTGAGTGACAAGAGCTCTGTAATTTAGCACATAATGATACATCTTACCTTTGACAGATCTGGTTACTAAAGTTTATTGAAGTGCACTTTGTATTAAATATCAAGTCCTGGGTTTGCTTTCATTTTAAATAAAGGCCTTTATAGGAGAGGAAAGACATCAGAAACCAAAATAATTTTGTGATTACTTTTTCACATGTAATTGAATGGTTTGGAGCCAGTACTTTACTACATTTATGACTACTTGATCCTGTAGCAGCTGGACCAAGATAGTTTTACAGGAAAACATTATTTAGAATGAACTGTGCAAGGATATAATGGCAGTATGTGAACATATGTTCACATATGTGCACATGTGCATCTGTTACTGGTTTTCAAAACTGCCTTTTTTTAATTGTCCACATCTGAAATTAACACTTCTTTGTCTTTCAGGTAGGGTAGTGGTGTTCAAATACTTGTCCTCTGATGTTCAGCTACCACAAATTTGCAGAATGATTAGCCTTCAGCCTGTATGCTTGAAATAACTAACTGAAGGCTTAGGAAAAAAAATTAGCAAAAACTATTCTGTGAATAAACATTAAAAGTAATTTAGATGATCTAATTATATTGTAACTTATAGTTCTAATGCAGAACAGAACATCCCAGCTTGAATTATCTTCAGGTTTTCTGCCAAATTTTCTAGGTTAGATTTAGTTCCATATTGCAAGACATTTGTAATCTGTTTTCTCTCAGTCCCTTGAGATGTAACAGTGCATTATATACACATTCTGCTCTCTGATGAGGAATTACTGTAATGCTTGTCATAAAGGCAAGGATAGCTTTTCTTGTTGAGAGCTTAATAGTTTAGTTTAGAAACAATTGTCAGGAACACTTGCATCTAAAATAGTTGTTACATTTCTACCAGGAAGCTAGAATTGCTGTTTCCACTTTACGCTCTGTCCATACAGGGAAGCCGCTGGGACTCTGATCAAGTGCCTGTTTAACCCTTCTTGAAATTCCTCTGTTGTTGAGATTAAAAGTGGATGAATACTGCTGTTTTCTGTTGCTTTACTGGATGGTAAGATTGTCTGTAAGGCTTGATTGCACAAGTCCCTGTGCTTTCAAAAACTATTGAATTTACCTCGTAACTGGAAATTTATAGAGAGAAGTGAAATTACCCTGTACAAATGGAAGTTTAGCCTGTGTTTAGAAAATTGCAATACTCAAAGTAAGAACAAATGACTTCCAATTGCAAAACTGCTGATCTTTAATTGTCCTCCTTAATAGTGGAGATGATTTTTTTATCTGAGTTGTTGTCAGATTAGCATAGCTACAGATAAGCATTAGATATACCTTTAAGGAAGGTGACAGTGAGAATACCAAAACTGAGCTTGAAATGTGTAGAGAAAATTGTGTACTTTGTTTGCACAGAAGCTAAATGGCCTTTTAAAATTTTGCCAGTAACACTTGAGCTGCTCTGCAAGTTAAGTTTGGAATCTAATTGTTAAAGGTGCTTTTTCAATATGAAAATGGTAGGCATTCTTAAAATATTCATGAACTTTTTATGCAGTGTATTACATCCTGGAAAAATTATTTCATTTAGTTTTTTGATGTGTATAACTAATGTAATACTAATATCTACCAAAATGGTACAATTTAGTGTCAGGAGTGTCCTTCAGTTCTAGCATCTGTCAGTCCTCTGCTTGGTGCTGACAAGCTCATCTTCAGTGCAAATGTAGTCTACCCAAATTGTGCAGGATTGGAGGTCTCATAGGTTTTCACAGAAACCAGAATTTAACACCAAAGAACAGTGAAATAATCTGTAGGAGCTGAAGACCATATCAACTTGAACAGGAATTGTGTTCACATTCTGTCCACAGGGAGGGGTCTGAAAATGGGAATTTGCCACTTCAGTTCTAGTAAGTGAATGAGTTGCTGCACAAGCCTATTTTGTAGTGTGAGGTAACTTAACGATTTTGTTCTACTTGGGCAAATTGTTAGTACAGTAACTTTCTTTCATTCTGAATTTTTTTCCAGTTTACTATAACTCATCCTAGATACCCACATTAAATAGAATTTAATAGCATAATGTGGCTAATGAGTGAATACATCTATATCAATAACATACTGTATTTTTTAATATCAGTTCTGTAGAGGCTAGGAAAGCATCTGTTCAGACACAAAATATTGGCCACAGTTGTGTGTAGATACTACTAAAGTAATCTTTAGGCTTTCATCTCATCTTTGGAGGACTATGAGGATAGAAGGCATCAAGGTGCAAAAAGTGTTTGACCTTTCACTGACAAGCCTTACAGAGATCCTCAGGAAGGGTAGGCACTGCAAAAAGAATAACTAAGAAATGTGGTTTTTTGCTGGGAGTCTGTAACTCAGTTTGCAGATTAGCATTAGATAGCATGGGAAGAACAATGAAAAGAAAGTAAAAAAATATCTTAGCTGTGTAGAACTGCAGAATGTTACTATAGATAGGCTGCAAGATTAAAGAGCTGTCTTGGCATGTTACGATTCAAAGACCAGCAGCCTCATCTTCCTTTCTCTCCTAAGGAGTTTTTCTTAGGAATTTCATACTTTAGATATCACACTATAATGTGAGTTAAATCACTGTATTTTGTCTCAATTTTCCTCAATATTTTCCTTCTATCCTTTTGTTATATCATCATCCTTTTTCTCTTGGCTTGGCTCTGCTTTCTCACATGTGGTTATTCAAGTAATCTGAGGAGCATCCCAACTTTTAAATTTTATTTCCTGTGATGGTCAGAAAACTTCTTTGTTCAAAGTCTCATCTTGTCTGATGGGAGTTCAGTGAAGGTCCTTCAGTTCACTCCTCAGTTGTGCTTGAGAAATCTCTGTTGAGGTCTGTCTTCAAAATGTTGCATTCTCTTTTCTTCAGAGAGATTTTGGTTGAATCTTGAAAATAACTGTTATGGGATATTTTTACTTCCTCCTGTCCAATATTCAGCAATCCACAAAGGTTGAGTTTATTTAAGGGTGGTCTACCTTTTGTGCTGTGGAGCTATTAAAGTGTGGGATTATTTGCTGCACAATTGATAATTCCTGCTAAAAGCTTCAGTCCCTTTACTACTCCTTTTAGGATGTGAAATCATTGTCTAGCATCCCTTCACCCTCCCAAGTAAAAAGATGCAGCAATAGATGATGTTTCATTGAAGAGTTAATTTTTCTGTTTCCTTAAGTGCCATTGGTTCTGGACAGTGGAAGCAGCAATGTGACTGTTCTGGATAGAATTTTCAAACAAATGAGAGTTTTGGGGTAGCTTGCAGTCAAATACATCTGCCAAATTAACTTTTGGTCAAGTAAACAAGCCTTTAACTTTTGAGGATGGTAAATTAGTTCCCTTCCTCTTTTCTTGCGTAGCTTAATCTCTCTCATCCCATCAAATGACAGTCTCATACATTATTAATTCCACTTAACATTAAGATGAGCACAAAGTTCTGCTGACTGCCAAAGTGCAAAATTAACAGAGCGTTGCATGTGGCTTGTGCTGTACTGCTTGGCACTGTCTCTAAGGAAAGCAGAGAAACTGTGCAAAGATAACATTGATTTTTCATTTAAGACCTGATCTCTGCTAGCATTTAGAGGGCAGCAATTTCTTCAGAGAGAATGAGGGATACCTAAAAGTAACACATGACAGTAGCTGTTGGACTCTTAGGAGAGGACTTGCTGTGTGTAGTTCAGTGCTTATCCTTTGAAAGCAGGTTTGTTGAGAGTAGCTGGAAGAGGAATATTGGAACTTCAGTATTGGAACTGCTGTGTTACCACTGCTGAACTTGCTAGTGAATACCTGTAATCTTCCAAAGAACTGTTGTAATTTAACAAGGATGAAAGTTTCTTGTTTATGTTGTGGTGTGTGTGTGTGTGTGTTCTCTAGGTCATGACTGAACCTGCTGAGAAGGAGAGGGAGATTGCACCTTTAAGATTAACTGAACAAAATTTGCTTGTCCTAGCAAAGAGACTGGGACCAGCTGGTAAGAAGGGAGTTCAGATGGGGGATGTGCCTGTCTGGAGTAAAGAGCACAGTGGGACACAGATCTAACAGGGGAGAGGGATTAAAAAGCACTGCATGGAATCTCTCATCAGCCATTGAGGTTTTCTGGGCTGCAGGTAACAATGTGGTACCCTGCTACCTCTCCATGTACAGAAGGAAGAGTATCTTAAAAACCTTGCACTTTATCTGTGATCTAGAATTTCTAAGTTTCTCTCAGATTAGAATTTTCTTTTTCTAGTTCTTTTTTTTTAAATTTCTTACAAAATAACTGGATTCTTATTGTGTGGTGTGCTGGTGGAAAGCAAAGCGGAAAGCAGCTGTACATAGGCACTAGTTGGCCTGGAGTCCTGCTGCAGAGGCTATGTGAGTTCTAGGGTCTAGTTTTTGCAAAACAAACTTGTCATCTAAGAGAGCTGGCTCACAATGCTGACATCAAAATTGGCTTATGACTGCTGAAAGATTGCTTATCTGTCAGCACTAAAATGTTGGTTTTATTGAATGAGTTTGGAAGTCTTTGTTGTGCTGCTTCATGACAGGGAAAGCATCCAAGTGTTATGTACCTGGATTATGCTAAAGTAGTAGAAAAATCTCCTGGGAAGGGTGGGGGAAATAATGTGCTTAAATATGTGAGAATACTATATTAGTTATGTATAACAGTGAGAAAGTTGGGCAAGTCTGTATGAGGAACCCAGATAGCATAACTGTCTACCAGCTTCTATTTTTGAATCCATTAATAACATTCTAGTTCCTGTTTACTGTATATTTTAAGCCAAACAATATTTATGTTCTCTCTGAATGTTGACAGGGAGCTTGCAAGTATTAGATAAAACATGTCTGCCTAGTGCCTTTTCTCAGGCCTGTACTTGGCAAGAAGTCAAGCTGATTGCAGTAAAATGACCTACAGATGATGCCTGATCACCCTTCTGCCTCCTAGATCAATACTCTTGCACATGTACATTTCTGTAGCCAGAATGTTGAAGGTAGCCAGCATGCCCATGCCTCTCAACTGTTCTTGTGTCTGCAAGTGAAAGTTACACCATAAAGTCATTGAATCGACACAGTGGTGGAAGTCTGCTTCTCTAGTGCTACTCTTCCATTTCTATGGACAACAAGGAGGATAACTGTATGAATAGAAATATCTAGCTATTCTAGATTTCTTTATTTTGGAAAAGTTGAGTGAGATTTAATAGACTCACATTCTTGAAAGATTTCTAGTTAATTGTAGATTTTCTTATTTATTCCTGTTATGCTTACTTGTCTATTCTGGAAGCTGTATGGCTTTTACTGTATGTATTCTAACTGGCCTGTTGTTTACCTATGTCTGTGTTACCTTATTCTTTTTGGATTTTATCTACCACAATGAATTTAATATTCTATTATCAGAATATAGTATAGCCTCTTCTCTGGTTTTGGAATCTAAAAGTATATGGAAAAGAAAACTCTAAAATCATTTTCAAAATACAAGTAACTGAACAGCTCTGGTTTATGAATCAGTTTATTACAGGCATGAGTTGTCAGACCTTAATGCCTGTTTTTATTTCTGTAGCCTTACAAGCTTCAGTTAATTGTTCTTGGTAGACTGAAAAAATAGTTTCCATGTTAGCTAATAAATTTGGAAGCATAGTTTCTAAATCTTTTAACTGTTCCTGCAGACAGATGTTTAGGATAAATATTGCTTATCTAAAAGCAGATACTGCTAATGTATAGTAAGAACAGCATAAAATTCCTGGAACCTCTTCGTTTCCTCTTGAGAGAATCAGTGTTAATAATTCAGATCAGTCATTTTTATTTAGGCAATACAAAAAGCATATGTCTTCTTGCTTTACCAGCTGTCATAAAGTTTTGGAGAAAAATGTAGTTTCCAAGCTTTCCAAAGGGAATATTTCATAGAAGTATTTTGACCTTTATAGCTTACAAAACCAATTGACTTCCTTTTCCCATAAACTATTTTTCGGCTGAGATTCTTCTACAGCAAAGCTTCAGCTGTGAGAAAGAATATCAGCTCTGAAAAAAACAACTGGACTGCCTTCTAGTGGTTTTAGTTGTCATAGAATACTCTTGTAAAAAAACCAACTCTCTTCAGGTGAATTGTAGGTTTTCAAATGTAATATGTCCCCCCTTAAATATTTCTTAATATTCAACAATTATAAGTGCCCTTTAATATTTGCATTTTAAGAAGCACAAGGCAGATTGTACTTTTCACATAATTTTTGGTTTGTTTTTAATCTGAAGACCTTTTACCTGTTTCTATTTTGAGTAGTGTATAGGCATTTACTGCTAGATCAGGAGGAATTAATTTCAAAATACATGGTTTATGTTTTTTTAAAAAAAAAAAAACCCTGAAAACAACAAACCCCCCACCAACCAGAAATAAACCCCCTGACTGGAGTGCTACCACTGAGAAATAAATCTGTTATAACAGAACTATTGACCTGAGTATTATGATACTTTAAAAATTTTCAGGTGATACAGCACAGAGGAAAGTAATATATTTCTAATAGCTTTACATTTGACTTTGTGGCAGTAAACTCCAGCAAATCTAGTGAAGACCTTCATATTGTAAGGTGTAGGAGATTTGAGTACTTTGTATTAATTAAATAGACCTAATTTTTTGAGCTCCTTAGTAAATTTTCTTCTTGCAGCATGTATTTAAGATACTACACACTTCTTTTCTGCTGTATCTGCCACTTTTCAGTGTAAAATATTAGTATCTCTCTAAACAGATACTATCTTTTACTGGATACTGACTTTAACCTACATACTACTTATTGCCAGAATATTCTCCTGATGGCTCTTTTGTTGTTCATCTTCATATTGAGTTCATAAAAATGAAAATCTTATCATTATTTCCCAGCTTTGTGTAACCTTCTCTGAGGTATTTTGTTTCTCATTGCACACTGAAACTTATACTGGGGAGAGTGAAGAGTTTTTTTCCTGTTAACATGATATGACAGGAATGTCACAAATTGTCCTGAAATCAGAACATCCCAGAAATCCTGTTATCTTCAGGAAGAGCCCTAGGACTGACATTTTGAAAATTCTTACTGTGAAGAAGAAAAATATTTTCCTCTCAGAGTAAAATCACATTTTAGAAATAACATAATTGCATGGGCCAAGATCTTGGTAGTATTTGCTGTGCACAGGTATGAAAATGAAACAGATGAAATGACAGCAGGGCAGTGTCAGCTTTAGTCCTAGAACTTCTTTGCAGGTTATATTAAAAGCATCTTTCTATGCTAATGTGGAGGTACAGTTGAACTATGGAGATTGCTGCAGTTATATCAAGTGAGGTTAAGATGTGCTCTACATAAAGGGGAATACTTGCAAAATTAACCCTTAAGCAAGCAAAAAAGTTAGGTAATACAATCTTACTTTTATCTGGATAACAGCCTTGCAAAGATGCTGAAGAAAGGAAACTGGTAGCTGATGAGCTGTGACATGAATTGAGATACAGTAGGTCTTAACTGAATGGATGGGCATATACAGAGATGGCAGCAGTGCTCAAGGCCACTATAATATAGGTGGTGGCAGGAGAATCTTGAATCAGCAAACTGTGATCAAGTTTCTGAAGATGCTGACCACTAGGCAAGATTTATAGTGCTCAGTGTGAAGTACTAGTGTGCATGGGCACTTTAATTTCTGTCATTAAACTTAAAGGAAACAAGGAAATCCCTACCTGCTGTGGAAGATAAGTAGCATGTAGAAGAAAATGTCATGACAGGTATTAAAAATGGTCCAGCTATTTACTAATACAATAAGAATAACATTTAGAACTGGAGGAGGGAAAGTCACTCCTAGTGACTAAAGAAATGTCAGAAGTCTTGTGGTAAAGGATGGTTGCTGGCTGTTACTAATACCTTGGGAATGTGAAGCTATTGGATTTCAAAATGATGGCACTGGTTGACAATTCAAGCAATGCAATATTAGCTGTAATCTCTTCCTTTTTTCTGCTGCAGTGTGTTGTTTTTTCCTTTACTGTTCAGCTCCTTACCCTGCCTTTACTGCAGGCATTGTTGTGAGGTATTTGCAAAATAAAATGTTTTACATAAAAGAGGCTTCTGGTCTCACTTTTTTCTGTAATGCCTCATCATTGACTTGCTCAGTAACTGTTTACACTGAATGTGTAATCTGTCCTATTCAACTACATAAACAAGGTCAAATGTTTTTCAAGTTGTCATGGAGAGGAATTTGGGGTGTTGGCATGTTTTTTAACATTCTTTTGTTTAATTGTAATGTTATTTTTTAAAGGATGGTGTTTGAACTTGTCAGCAACATAATCCTGAAACTTTAATTTCTTTTCTGTGTGTGACTCTGGTGGGGAATAAATAACAAGGGGTAGGGAGAAGAGTTCATTCTTCCATTACTGCTTATGAGTCTGATAAAACTCTCTTTTCAAATAGCTGCTTTGAGAAAACAAAGTCACATGGTGCTAGAGAACAAAGAGATATTAGGGGGAAGTTTTCCACCATGAGGGTGGTGAGACAGTGGAACAGGTTGCCCAGAGAGGTTGTGGAAGCCTCATCCCTGGAAGCTTTGAGTATCAAGGCTTGATGGGGCTCTGGGCAGCCTGATCTAGTGGATGGTGTCCCTGCCAGGCAGGGAGGTTGGAACTAGATGATCTTTAAGGTCCCTTCCAGCTCTCGCTGTTCTATGATTCTATAATAACTGTTTATATTTATCCTTCAGGGTTTCTTTCCTTCTCAGGAATTTTTGTTTCCAATGTAAGACTGAGGTTTTCATGTTTGAGATGCTTCTTAAATTAGTAGAACTTTAACCATGTCATAGTTAACATACCTGTTGTTCTTGTGCCAAGTTAAGCATAAAACTTGGAACTCTGAGTTAAGAATGAAATCCTAATTCTCAGTAGGATGTAGTCTATTGTACCCTTAGGGGTGTTACAAACTTCTTGGAGGCCAGCTGAAGTTAAAGCTGTTTTTTATCATTCTGCTCTAGTATTTTCAATCATTGTCAGTATTTCTGTAATAAAAGTGCATATGATTTTTAAGGTTCTCAATGTAGTAGTTACCTGAGAGAGAAACACATAAATGGGAATTATTGTCATGCAATTTCAGTGTTCACCTTAATTCAGTTTGATTCTAAACTTCTGTTGAGAAAGAAGGGGTAGGGTAGGTTCCCTGCAAGTTTTTCTTCTCATTAATGTCTGATTTCTTCATGTGCACTGCTCTGAATCTCTAAAGAGAGCTGAGGGGTGAGTTAAAAACTTTACTTTATAAAAATGTTCAGATACCTGGCAATATTCAATTAAATATACAAACAGCAGCTAGGATTGAACTAACCAAAAAGTTAGCTTAAAAAATAAACTTTAAAGGACTGAAATCATTATTGAGTAGAAATCCTTCAGGGATGTTAACAATGTATGTGATTGTTGCCAAGGAAACAACCTTCCCAGTGACAGTATTTATTGTACATAATAAGTAACTGAAGTAATTCAGACACTGATCCACTTCAGCATACCTATTCTTCCTTCAGCCTCTGCAAAAATGAGAAAAGTTTACATCCAGCTGTGTTAGTATTCACTACATATGCTGAACTTTTAGTACTTCATATCTGATGTTGCAAAAAGCAAGATATCAGTTCTTCTGTTTGTAAAATGGTCATTTTGCAATGAAACACAGTGATGTGTTCCTGGCTGGCCATTCTTGATTAACCATAGGGCATCTGGGAGAATATAGAGGCTAATACAGACTCAAAAGCTGGATTATGCTTATGCTGCATTCTGATGGACAGAAATAGTTGATTCAACTTAGTCTAGAATAACAGCAGAAAGTCTAGCAGTGATCAGTGTCCTTTTACCTTGGACATGTAGAACTCTCTGTACTACTGTAGCAAATGAAGTGTGAACTACTTTGTTTATTATTCCCTTAGGGTGCAAAGGAAGTGTTGAGCAGCAGGAATTCCCTGTTCAGATGAGGTGCAAGCCTAGTGGTCAGCTTAGGGAGGAACTACAGTCTGTTTATAGTCTATGAATTCTTTACATTTCAGAAGTTAGTGCAAGGTAATGACTTATAATAATGCAAGATTTGAGTTGTTAAAACACAGTTACCAAAGGGATTCTCTACCAAAATAAGTGACCTAGGTCCTTGAAATCAATGGTTAAGTAAGATCTAAAGTAAGAAAAAAATGCTTGTTAAGAGTGGTAACATCAGAAAGACAGGGATTTCCAGCCCCACATTTCTTAGTGCTCTAAATCATTTGAGGTAACCTAACCTGCACAGAACTTTGTCAGGCTGAATGAATGTTTTAATCTCAAATGGGTATTGGAAGCTTTTATACATAGTCACAACATACTAAAACTCTTTGAGGAGGCTAACACTGGGACTGTGAACAACTTGGAGCACAGGTTACTTTTACTGTTGGTGAAAAATTCTTTGACAATTCAAATTTCACAGTGGAGCTGCTGTAATTGTGACCCTAAAAGAAGGGAAAGATGGAAATGCTCACAACGTTATCATGTGTAATGTAATGTTTGATCGAGTGCTTGAGTGGAGCATCTGCACAGGGCTTTGGAACCTGTGGGTGAGCCCTCACTGCTGCTCCCCACAGAGGGAATATATTCTTCCAACTGAGCAAGTACTGTAAACCTATGTATAGTACAGTGCAGTAGAGGTCATTTGTCTGCAGTCTTAATCACAAGAATTCAAGTAAATAGGTGATATATGAATTTCAGGTCTTCTGAAGACTGAATAATGGTCATTCCTTGCCAAACAGGCATTTGCAGAAATTGTACCTTGCCTGCAGAATTGGTACTTTTCTCCATTAAAGAGATTGTTTTATAATTTAGCAGTACATAATTCTTATTTCATTTTTATGTTGGCATTTGGATGATTTTTAAATGGGTCCTACTAAGAAATGAAAGGTAATGACTTCATAGAACAGTGGCTGAAATAATCCTAAAAGAAGTCTCTTTACATTCTAAATTAATGCATGTTTTTGTCATTATCTTACATAAGTTATTGGGATTTTTTGCCCTGCTTTCTTTGCTCATCTCTGCTTTACAGAATAAATCATGGTGAAAATTCAGTGAAGACTTCCCCATTTTGTAATCTGTGTGAAATATGCCTGTATCTGTTATGCAAGTACAGTTTGAAAATTGATTACTGCTCTTGCTAGCTGCCCTGTTACTGTGTGATTTGGAGGCCAAAATGTATTTTTTAAGGTGGAAAAGGAGATAGAAGATGAATTAAATAGAATTAAGTATGAGCCTCATCTTTATGGAGGTGGAGTCAGAGATCGAAATGCCATAAAGCCTTTCACGAAGCTCACAGTTTATCTAGAACTAAATTGTTTGGGAAAATGTCTGAAGTTATGAAAGTGGTATAACTTCAGTCAAGCATCTGTGTGGTTTATGTTGTTTTTACACTGGCATAAGATAAGGTATACTGTAATTTGGGACTGTTGACTGGAGATTTTATGAAGATGTTGCACAGTGTTTACTTTTAGCCAGTGCTCATGGCCTAGGCATTGATATCTTGGTGCTGAACATATTTTAAAGACATAACTGTGCAGTTAAATGATTATAAATCAGTATTTGAATAGTTCTCAACTGCTCTAACACAAAGATCTTAACTTTGTGTGAGGTAATATGAAAAATTGAAGTGATATATACCATATCATTGTAAGTCATATAGTATTGCCATGAAAAGCTTTTTTATACATCTCTGGAAAAAAGAATTTCAGAGCTTGTTTTTGTCATAAGCTTGTAATGAAAATTTTAGGTTCATGTTAAAAACCCCAGAAACTAAAAGTTTAGTTTAAAGTTTTAAGTTTGGATGCTAGCTTTTGTAAAAAGCAAAACCTTGTTGTATTTGATGTCATGGGTATAGAATTATTTGTTCATCTTAAGCTTTGAAACTGTGGGCAAAATAAGCTATAGGCTGTATAATTCTCTGTTAGGGGAGTTAAGCATTTATAGCAGAAAAGAAGAAAAAAAAAAAGTATGTGGTGGCCTAGCTCTCTGAAACAATGTCTTGGTTTTAGCATCTGTATAAAATTTTAGTCTGAGATCATTAATGAAATGCTTTTTTGATAAGAATAGTATCTTAGCTGGAGCAACAAAATAAGCTGTGAATAAACAAATATCTTCAAACACTTTGGGCAAAGCTCTTCATGGAAAATGTGCTATTGGCATTCCTGACAACGAGCTTTTTTCATTTCTTTCATACTAGATGGTTTAACACAGCCTTTTTCATGTTCACTCAATATTATATTTAGTTACAGTTTCTGTATGCCTGCATATACACTTTTAGGAGTACACTAGAGACCAGATTTCAATTTTGTTATGCTAGATACATTTGTTTTTAACAGAGCATCTCATTTCTCCATTCTCCCTTGGATTCCTTAGTATTTCCTGTTCACATTACAGCAACAAAGTTTTTAGCATGGCATGAAATGCTTTGTGTCCTTCTATCAGGAAGAAATTTTATAGTTAAACTCCTGTTTTCACCACATATAAATCCTTTCCCAGGTTTATTGTGCTTTCTTCAGGCCACTGTCTTTAACCTCTTACATCAAATGATGATAATATCAATGTATTTTGCATTTTAAATGAGTACTGATTAGCTTCTAATGGTACATGTGCTGTCAGTCCTTTTGAAGTCTTACTCTACCTCAAGTATAATGTAACTATTGGCTTGTACAGTGTTATGGATAATTGGTTTTGTGAGTCAACCTGTTAAGTGACTTAGTGATAAATATGCAGTCATTTCTGGTAGATGGGGACAGTGTTATTGTGTGACTATGCTGAATTAGTTCCTTACTTGTGTGGAATACAGGTGGGAGAGTTCAAGAGTGTTTTGGTATGTGGGTTTTTTGTTTATTTTTCCTGCTTCTCAAGGAACAGAGATTTTCTGTGTAGGAAATTCTAGAATTGTTTGGTGTGGTATTTTTTGGTTTCTTTTGGTTACTTGGTTTTGTTTTTTCTCCTATTTCCTGACAAGCTTGTGGAACTGAGGTGAACCTTGACAGCTGTGTGTGCCAAACACATAGCTTAGAATCCAGGTGGATTACAAGGCAATCTCAGTGGTAGTTCAGTCAGACACACAAGTACAGCAAGATAAGGGAAGTGTCGTAAAAGTAACACTTCTGCCAAGTGATGTTATAATTACATAGCTTAACTCTGTGTGGCTAATATGTTTCAAAAACCACACATAAGAAACTGGATTTTTAAAGAACAATGGTATTAAAACATGGGAGCTGAGCTTTTGATATGGTTTTTAAAATAGTGCCATGTGTCCTTGGCAATGGAGGGAATAGGAATGGCAGAAGGAAAGATCTGAAGTCTGCTATATTCACGCTTGCGTACATGTGGTTTTCTCTGGGGAAAAACATCCATGCAAAAAATCTTCAGGTCACTTTATTTCATCCTTGTCACTTCTGCAACTTGGTTTGGGGTCTGCTCCTGCTGTAAACAAGTACCTGGCTCCTCTCTGGAGTCTCTTATTGCTTCTTCCCAGACAGCAGTGAGTCTATTCTCAACCAAGAGAAGCTGCTGCAACGTGGAGAAGTGGGAAGGAGGGAAAACAGCCATCAGCCTGCAGCGAATGAGCAATCTCCTCCTTTCAGCAGTGTTCTCCTTCAGCTTTAAGACAGCAAACTGCAAGGAAAGGACAACACAGAAATGGGCAGCTGTCATTTTTACTGTTTAGCCACAGTCATTTTAACTGAAGACAGAAAACAGTACATCAGGAGTAAACTGAAAACAAATAGCTACGCCATCTGTTCTGGTGGGAGTAGCCATATGGAATAAAGTTCAAAGGGTGTTGTTATCATTGTTAACTCTTTGACTACATCCATCTTGTGCTCAAGAAATTGAACTGACATAGCTGCTGATTATCAAGGACTGTCTGGTTGGATTAGGATGGAGCATGTTCTCCCATCTCATCAATACTGTCAGGAAGAATTTTCATGTAGTACATATCTGAGGGCCCAGCTTTGCTCAGACCAATGGTAATCAGAAATGGCAAAGGGGGCAAAAAGTGTTTTCTAAGGATAGATGACAGGTGTTCCAGCATTTCAGCAGCTAATTTCTGAGGCACCAGTTAACTTCTTTGCTCATGAGGGTAGCAGAGCACTGGGACAGGTATATGTGATTTAGAATACTGTGTGTGCTAATCTAAAGTAGGAGGAGAGGAAACAAGTCAAGTGACTGTCTGAACATGTGGAATACACAAAAGGCAAGATAAAAGGCAGATGTTATATTTTTTAATTCTTAATTGTGTGCTTTGCTCCCTTTTCCAGTGTAAATTGGTTTTTATTTTTCAGGATAACTTGCATACTACACTAAAGTTTCTTCAAATTTATCACTCCCTTTTGACAGGGATTTGATACTCTCTAAAGGACAAACAGGCTATATGGTGCTGCAGTCCCTTACTTGCAGTTGTGGAGAAACTTAAATGGTTTTGAAAGAGGTAAAAATAAAGGATCTTGTAACTTATCAAGATTTTACTGAAGCATCTTGTGCTTTTCAGTCTATTCTAAATGTGAAGAGCAAAGATAAGACTAAGTCTCTGAATTGGTACTAAATTGGAAAATGTATTACATGTTGGTAGTCTCTGTAGTGAAAATAGTAATATCTCTATGTATGATGTGGTAGCAAAAAAGCTGTCACTAGGTCATGACAAAGAATAAGATTGCAACTTCCTTTATTACTACTTTGTTTTTCAGAATTCTAAGAATTTGAAATAGCAGATATATAAGCTGGAAAAATTCATTGTGTATTTTGTTCTAGAGGGTTTTTTGGCCTTCTTTTTGTTATTGTCAATCAGGTGACTCCCAGGGGCTAACTGGATTGTTCTTTCTAACACACTGACTGCTTACTTCTGCTTGTAAAAATCCACATTTCACTTAATTGTTAAATATATTTACATCTAGCATTTGGTGTCAGAAAAGCTTAAAGGAGAAAGTTTAAGGAATTAATCACTCTAGTGAAGTTGGGGTTTTGTTTGTTTCCTTAAACTGGAAAAGGTTAGGCTTCAAGCTAGATGTGTATAAATTTGGATGAAATTTTATCTGCAAGTGCAAGTCTTGCCCTTAAGAATCTTAGCTGTAAGTTTTAACATTAGACATTTTGGGTATGTCTGGACCAAACTGATGGAGATAAGATGCATAAATCCAAAGGATGTTTTGAGGCAGGAGTGGTTCTAATAAGTGACATGAGCATGCTGACTAGATCTGGGGTGGAATGAAGAGAACATTTTTATGCTTATAGGTTTCTTTTTTCTTTCTGGATTGCAAATTTGTCAGTAGATGGGAGTTGAAATATTCATGCTTGTATGTTGGAATGGTGCAGCTAACTGCAGAATACGATCTACTTAGCTCACTTTAAGCATCCAGGTTGTCATGGTAGCATTTTGTATATGTAGGAGTTTATGAATGCTACAAAATGTTTTCAAGATGTGGGGTGGAATTTCTTTCTGATTAGAAAGGTAGTTTGCAAGCAGGAGAAAACTGAAGGCTGAGGATAGTCCCTGTGCTGTGAGCAACCCATTTTGAATTCACCTGAATGCTGTAGCCATTGGACTTGTGGATGGGTTTGAATTCTAGGGTTTTTAGGACTTCTCTTGGATTCCAAATTTTAGTTAATTTGCTCATTTGTCTGGAACACTACTGAACAAGATTTTTCTTTGTTCAATATAGAACAGGATTGATTTGTTGAAATGTCTTTTGTTTCAGGATTGTAGTTTTCCTGGCAGCTGTAACCCAACTGCTTTATTTATGAAATACAGACTTACTAACATTATTATGCAAATGTCAGGGTTTTGCATCTACTGGTTAAAGAACAGATGCCTGGCTGCCTTTCTCAAGGGAAAAAACCAACAAGTATTTAAAGGTTAGTAGTGTAGTGCTGTTTTGAAATAGTAAACTTAGTCAGGATGGATAATATCAATATGCAAAACAAGTTCTATTCAAATATCTTTGTAATGAACTTGAAGGATCAAGAGCTTTGATTATGTAAAGTTAATAAAGTTGTGCATCAGGACTAGTTTTCTAACTAATGATAAATAAAACTTACCCCTTTGCTTGCTTCCCTATGTTCAAAACATGGTTAATTACATCAAAGTTTCTCTGAACTAAATACTTCAACCCTGGGGTTAACCAAATTTCTTGATCCTTAATCTTTTCCAAAGCAAGAAGGGAAGCAAAACAAGACAGGAATGCCAGTCACCTTGGGAAATGGGAAAGATATTGTTGTGAATCAATTAATTATTCATTTAGGGATGCTTCCAAAGTGATCAGTTAGACTGCAGATAGATGGAACCAACTGAATTAACATAGTGATCAAAATGTTATGCAGATACAAAAAACAGTTGTTTTTTTAAACTGAGTTTATTTCTTAGCTCTTCATAGGGTGATATGTGGTAAATGCCTTTAGAGCTAATACTACAACAAAAGATTGTCTAAGCTGAGACAAGCAAGAAACCCATGGATTTAAAACTGCTAAAGAATAACAGCTTTTCTTTGTGATGGTGTAATAGTTTCTGCCATAATGAGAACAGCTGTAACTTCAAATTTAGAAGTTATTATTTCTTCCTTTCACCAGCTTTGCTTAATGAGGTTGATGCATGTAATGTAGAAAACATGCATTGTTTCACATCCAGAATTAAAATCTGGCAATCCAGTTCCCATACTCATGATTTAGCTATTATTACTGAGCAACCTATTTCAAATTTGAAGGGAGCCAAGTTGTGAGCCATGATGTAGGAGAGGTCTGGAAACCAGACAGATGAACTTCTGAGGTCACCATTTCTGTGACCAATTCTGTGATAGTTTTTGGGAAGTGCAAACAATTCCTTAATGGTATCTGACCTTTTTTCAAGCTCCTCCCTTTTCTGCATTAGAGGCATAATTCAGCTGATATCCTTAAAAGGGCTAACATAGTTTTTAAAGTTAGTATCCAACTACATAGTAGAGTAGCTATTTTTTAATGTTAATATTTAAATCAGATGTGATAAAAGGTGGAGTTGAGTAGGTATTTTCTTTCATCTCTAAACCAACTTTGATTCATATTTAATGGTGTGCTTCTCCACAATGCTGATTTTCTTTCATGTTCATTCTTCACTCAAATATATATTTAAGTAGAGGAGTGATTTCTTTATCTTAGAAAACAACTTTAAAAGCAAAAGCAGCATTGACTTACTGTGCTCATGCCTGTAACATTGATTCACATGCAGTATTAAAAATTTTCTATTTAATACTTAAAATTGTATTGTAAGTACAATTAGAATTGTATTAAAAAGACAAGTGCACCAGCAAAAGTGAAACCCCAGAAAGGGGATCATTGGTGAAACTCAGTAGTGAAACTACTGAGTTGGAACAGAAAATTGTAGATTATGTATAAATAGAGTGATTCATGTGGTCTTTGAAACTCTGAACAGATAAAGCTAACAGATATCTATACTGTATCTATCCTATTCTAGTTGTGCAGATACTTAATGTGCTCTCTACAGGAAATCATCTAAGCTGGAATTAAAAAGAAAATGCTGAGGCAATTTTATTATGGTAGGCTTTTTTTAATGCTAGGCATTTGTTCTTAGTGCAACTGCTAAAAAACATACATGCATTTTGGAGTGATTTGTACAAATTTCTTTGTAGTCAGAGTCTAGGTGAGCAACAATAACTGCTGTTTGGGAGACACTGAAGGGGAGAAAAGGGAGGGCTTGTGCAAACAGATGCATAGTATACAGGGTCAAAACAGGCTGACTTGAGGATGAACCAAGTCTAAGATTACCTTTAGTCCTTTTACTACTTTTTAGTACTTAAGTCCTTTACAAATTGCAAAATGAGTCCTTTGGTACTTGTATCTTGTGACTCTTTCAGTCTGCATTTGATAAAATAGTGTAGTTCTTTTTTCTTTGGATCTTGTCATGGAGCAAATAGAGCATTGATTCATACTGGAGTACAGGCAAAGGGGATGCAAATTTGCCTTCCTCTGCTGTCAGTGTGAGACAAAATCTTCAATACCTTGGCTATACATCCCTATTTTTTATGTGGAACTGAACTTTGAAAGCTTATTTGAACTGAGCTTTCCAACCAAACACATCTGACTACAGTCAGTATTTATGCTACCTATTGCTAGTCATTTTGCTGTGTAACAAAACTGAGGGTGTTAGCAGCATTTTCAATACTCAAACAGTAACTAAAGCCTTTTAGAAAATGACAAACTTGGTGAGATAATTAGGCTATTTCCAGATTATGCAGACACAAACTACAGTAATTCTACTGTTAAAATAGTATGTATATAAAGAGTCCTCTTGTGTTTCAGTTGTTGTATAAGAGTTTTTTCTAAGTTGTCATTTTATAAAATGACACTGTTGTTCCAACTTTTAGAGAACTAGCAATTGAAAGGAATTTCATAGTTATCTGGTTGCTGGTCATTTAGAGAAAATTACAGAATGGGACAGAAAGAAATATCAGTTGTTATAACTAACAAAATAGAATGAAGAATTTTAGCCACCAGTTGCTGATGGCATTTTTACATGCAGTGTTGAAAAATAAATCAGAAGTCATCTGCTGTGTTATTGTAAAATTCTTGGTAAAAGTGCCTTTGTCTTGAATGGTCTTAATGTCAGTGTTATAGAAGAGCAAGAAAGAGTCTCAAGAAGACCAACAAGAATAAGATACAGAATGCTTCCCATAATAGAAATGTGTAGGTAGCAGAGTGTTTTCCACTTGCCAAAGACAACTAATGATATAATGGAATCTGTACATCAAAAATGGTATAGGTGAGGTTCCCATTCTTCCTTACTGTGGAAGAATTATAGCACTATCTAAAGGAGGTTGTAGGTGAAGGACTTCAAACAAAGAGAAGATTGTTCTTGATGCATTAGCTTGTCAATGTATAGGACTTGTTGCTGCAAGAAGTTATGGCTGTTAAGTTCAGATTGTTTAGAGTAGGAATAATTAATTACTGAGATGAAGAATCTCACTGAAGAGTTAGAGAAATAATAAAAACATCTTGCTCAGGAAGCTTGAGGGAGGCAAATGAGAATCTTGGGATTTGATGTTTGTAAGCATTTGATGTTTATCTCTTGCAAACAGGAGTTTATCCTGTTCCATCAGACTCACAAACCTTATTTAATCCAATTGTATCATTATTCTTCCAGAAGATTTTGGGGTAGGGAGAGGACAAGTGGTATAAATAAATTAGAAGGCTGAAGCAAAGCTTTTACAGTGTTGCATCCTTTGCAATTCTGGTGGAGGTAAGGTCTTCAATTTCAAAATGGCTCTAATAAGAAATGTCTTCTCAGCCTTGAGCCAGGTAACAGTGAGAGAAGTGTAGAGGACAAATAGGTTATGAGTTCTAGGATGTTAGAGATAGCTGGGCAGTGAACACCTGACAGCTTATTTGTTTCATCCCATACCTTCATCACTTCTCAAGGCCTTTCATGTGAGAACAGACTATTGTTAAATATGCTTACTTTTCATCCAAAGAACCTGGTGAAGATTTGTACTTAGCTTCTATTGTCCTGTTTTTCTCATGTTCTGCAGTGTTTCTTTTATTCTTACATTAACTGCCCTGCAGAAAAAAATGGCTTGCAAATCTTCATTCCAAATTAGAGAATTCAAAAGATGAAAGCTTCTATACTATTTAAAAATTTCTATTTACTATTAAAATTAAGCAGAACTGCTTTTAAATTAGGAAAATGGATTACAAGTATAGATACATAAAACATTAATGAATGGACCTCAGTTAAGGAATCTCAACAATTTTTCTTCTCCATTTAATTAAGCTGAAGGTACTTGGTCTCATTTTGAGAATGAGAACAATGTTTCAAATTTACAGCTTCCATCCTTACCCAGGTGCAACATAATATGGAAACAAAGGTTTGGACTTGCAAAGACATACTCATATTTTCAGCATCCCTTAGAGACACTATCTGAATGTGATGTAATTTGGCATGCATTTTTATTATAATAATGTAAAGTTACTCCTATAGGATAGATCATAAAGTGACTTGCTTCTGTACAGTAGGTAGATGCACACAGTATGATTCATCAAAATCACAAGTTCTTAAAAACTCCTTGTCTTTCATTTTCAAACTTTAGTGGGTGTTAGAGAAGGTGGGAGCTGTTATTCTGCACAGTATGAACCTCTTGGAAATGCAGACAAAGTGGAATAATTCAAGGCTAGCAAGGTTAACTGCAAACCCCTGTGTAGGTGGTAACGTGATCTTGCTTCTTGTACCTTCTCTTCCATGTTTTATCTGTCTTTTTTTCTTTTTCCCACCCTCTCTTCTTCCAACATATGTACACTGACTAAGGTGAAACAAGTGTCTCCTCACAGCTGACCTGGCTGGAGGGCCATGTTATTCTTTGGATTCAGTCTGAGAGTATGGAGACTCACTAATGCTGCCACACAGTTCTGCAGCTAGGTGGCAAGGTATTCACCAGAAAAAATAATTGAAATCAAGGAAGAATGGTTCTTGTTCTGTTAAATGTAGAAGTGGTTAATCAGTGGGAAGCTGATCATTTTGAAGGGAACAGTTGAGGAAGAGTCAGAGTGAGTGTGCAGAGAATGAGGTGAATGCCTTGTAGCAAGATGCACAATGTGACATTCTTTTAAAACTTTCCAGTGAAGCTGTTTCAAGTTATGCTTAGTGAGAAGTGTGGCTAATAAATATTAACTGCTGATACAGTGCTGTTATATTCTTTTAAAATGTGTCTGATTGTCATAAATTCAAGTATTTTCTAGAGGTAGTAATTCTATTTAATTTTGTGTTAAATTGTTTTATGGTGTTTCAGGTGAATAATAGATATACTGTAATAGAGCCTCAACTATCTTTAGGCTTCCCACCTGAGGAACAAATTTGACTGAGTAGTTATTCTTTTTTGATTTGATTTAGTTTTTATTTTTTTTCCTCCTGTGAAAACTGGAATTTATTGCAAGTTAAATTTTCTATATTCCTATATGCAAAAGAGAAGAGCAGGGAATTTCAGTGTTTATTTCTTTTTTACATCAGTTGTAACAATTTGTCAACTTGAGAAAATATGGTTTAATCCTAAACTTTGGGTAAAATTCTAACTTTGTCATGGTTTAACCCAACTAGCCACTAAGCACCACATAGCCACTCACTCACTCCTCCTCTCTCCAGGTGAGATGGGGAGGAAAACTGAAGAAAAGAAGTAAAACTTGAGATAAGAATGGTTTAATAATTGAAACAAAAGTATAATAATAATTGTAATGAAAAGGATCATAACAAAAAGAGAAAAATTAAACCCAAGTAAAGACAAGTGATGCTCACCACAAGCTTGACTGATGGCTGAGCAGTGCTTGACCCCTCCCAGCCAGCTGTTACCAGTTTATATACTGAGCATGGCATCTTATGGCATAGAATATCCTTTGGGTAGTTCAGGTCAGCTGCCCTGGTCATGTCTGTGCACCTCCTCACTGGCAGATCATGGGAAACCAAAACATCCTTAGCTTAGGGCAAGCACTATTCAGTGGCAACAGAAACATCAGTGTGTTATCTGCATTGTTGTCATCCTAAATCCAAACCACAGCACTCTACCAGCTACTAGGAAGAAAAATAAAGTTGTCCCAGCTGAAACCAGGACAAATTTAGACTGTTTATGGTACAGTGACATAATCAAAACACCACACTTCTTTTCCTGGAGCTGTTTTTCCCACCTGCTGCTGAGAGCCTGGGGGAACTCACTTTTTGGGGGGCTGCTGTGGACTTCCTCTTGTTTTTTTTCAAAGCACAAAAACTCCTCCTGCAGAATCTTTTCTCTAGGTGTGAACACAACCCTTTTGTGGCTGTTCTCATAGTATCCAACCCCATCCTTGCTCTGCAGACCCAAGGACAGTTTGGTGTCTTCCATTTAGTCTTGGAGAAAAAAAAAGTAAGTCAAACTTGCTCCCTGTGACTATCATTTTGGGTAAGAATTAATAAGATCAACTTGTCCAATTCATCAATGTTAGGATTTTCAGGTTTGTTCTTTAAATTTGAGAGTGTAAAAGAATTTTCAGGGGTGGTTGTAAAGGTTTATGTTCTGTCTCCAAAAAGAATGAAATGCATTACTTTTATTCATTTGGATCTGGCAAGATAGGAGCCAATTAGTGTTAAGCAACTAGACTGAGGCCATCAAAGGGTTCCATGTAGATCAGTGAAATGTTCTGACTTCACAACGACCTCTTCTCATTTCTGGTGATGATTTGAATGTACAGCTATTTTTATAAAGTGAGAAGCTCTGTGATTCTGTTATCTTCCTGAAATTTCCAGCTTTCAGGTTCCTTAAAGTTAATAGGCTCATAAGTATGTCTAGAAAGCAAAAGTTTGTGAAAGTTTGCAGCTGGCTTATTATGTTATAATAATGAACCCTGACAGTATAAATAGAAGAACTCTACTGTGTTAAGATGAGTAATAACTGGCCACTTAAAACAGTGTTTAGTGTTAAATGACTTGCCACTAAATATGTACAACTCTAATTTTCCACTTAATTTTTTTTAGTCTTCAAATGATTATGCATTTTCCTGAGCTTGTACTGCAAAGATTTAAAATAGAAACTTTTTTCCCTAACTAAATATTTTTTCCTCCCTTTTAATAATTTTAAGGAGAGGCCACCCCTGCTAGCTGCCATTGGCTTTTACACCTCTGTTTGGACAGGCAGCTAGGATACTTTTCCAGACTTAAACTTGTTGAGAAGTCTGTTTTTTCACTTAATCTATTTACACTTCATGGCTGAGAGTGATCTTACTGTTCTGTGCTTCCATTCAGGTCATTTTGTGATCTTAGTACTGTCACAGCTTTCCTGTAGTGGTGAAGAAGCAGCACAGCTTTGTGTTTTGTGATTGAGAAGCTGCTCAAAACCATGGTGAAGACCAGACTTTCATTGCTGTTTTGAGGTGACTTGGTTCTGCTAATGTACCCAAGACAGGTTAGGTGCTGGTCTTATGTCAGTGTTTTTGGGGACCCTCATGATGACATGTAGAAAACCTGCCCTGTCACCCAGTAGATCTACACTCAGGAGTATGTTTTAGTATCTCTGAAGCATTTAACAATGATGAAGTGATTTCATTCTTCTGTTTCCTACTGTGTAATTATCAATATTCCTGTTTGGTGTAAGCCCTGAAGTGGGTTTGTGTTTCAGTGATAGAATGAGAGCAGCAGTGAGAACTGCAGACTTGTCTTTGCTCTGTGGACTTATAACAAATGACCACATGCTTGATATGGAAGCTGGCTCTGTCTAGAATTTCAGATCATCTGACAAGAACCTGTAGAGCTTAATTTGCTTTAAACTGTTAAATGGAAGTCTGAACATGGGGAGTGTCTGTGGAAGGGGCATTAAATGAAGCACTTAGCAGCAGAGTAGCTACAGATTCAGGAGCTAATAGATTGTTATCTGCCACAATTTAAAATCCTGAGACCAAATAAAATTCTAAATGTGGATTCTTATTCTTGTGTGCTCCTTGAGCAGTCTTTGCAGAACTGCTCTGCACCTAATTTAATGTTCATCCTTTTAACTTTGAAGGCATATTGCCAAAGAATTACTCATACAGTTAAGGAAAAAAATATATCAGTGGGTTTAACCCATAAATAAGCTACAGTCTTGCTTCCCTTTCCAGGTTTTTCAGCAAATGATAAAGGGTATGCTCTTCAAAAATGCATTTACCAAAAAGAATCCTTTCAAATCATTTCTCTTACATACAGCTATGGTTTCCAATGACTTGCAGTAAGCTTGGTAAATCACTTTCACTCCCTCTTTATGAGCATTTTTACTTAAGTGTTCCTAGTGTAAATTCCATTAGTGTCTTTGCTCCTGGTTGGTGTTGCTTAGCATTTTAGGTGGAAATAATGCATCAGAGTTGGAAAGCCACTTTAGTAAAGCAAGAAACATCACAAATGATGTTTATTATAATTAACATGATTTGAGAGTATACATGACAAGCAAGATTTCATAATTAAACAATTCATTGCACCTTGTGGAAGATGTTTGCTTCGGGACACAGTGCTTTTCTCTTCCTAATGGTGGACTTGTCACTGGACAGCCATTTGTACTTGGACTGAAAGTTAACTGGTGTTCTTGTTTTCATTATTGCACTGAGATGAGGTATTCACAGCATTATACATTTGTTTTATCATGTTTTACATTTTACTAATCTTTTCAAAGGACACTTTAATTACTGATGATGTATTTGTGGCTAAATTTCAGGCTGCTGTTCCTAGAACCACACAACATGCATCCAAAAGTGAATTTCAAGGAACAATCCCAAAAGTATCAGCCTTTCCTTTTGGGGGTGAAGCAGACTTCCAATAAGTTTCAGCACTTCTAGATTCTGTAGGACTGGATTATCCTTAGCATTGTCAAGGGATTCCCAATTGTTTTCTCAACAGAAAACTCCCTGCTGTAGTTTAACCCTTTGCTACCTATAGTGCACAAAAATAATACATGCTTCCTTTCTGCAGCAACCTATTACATATTTAAGCAGTTATCCTATACTTTCTTTTGTTGAGTTGTTTCTCTTGGAAACCAATTCAAATCACAAATTAGAAATTAGATGTCTTCTCAGCATTTTTGCAGTAGAAATGCTCCAAAGTAGTTCAGTGTGCTTCCACGTTGCCTGATGTTTGTCTAGCTGCAGTGGTTAATGGGAAACTTGAGCCTTGTTCTACCCTGTACTGAAAGACTGAATGCATTTGAAGTCCTTAGAGCCTCCATGAGATCTCTTGTGTGATTATGAAAGTAGCATGAGGAGATTTTCAGTGGTTGCTTGTATTAGAACTTTGAATGTCAAAAAGGAAAAAAAGATACTAAGTATGTGGTTATGTTAGCATAGAGAAGCAGCCCCTTCAAGTTGAAGGCAATTGAATAAAAAGGAGATAAGGCAGCAGTGGGAGCCTGCTGAGGATGTTGTCAAGGGGCAAAAGTGGAAGAGATCAACATTTGAGTAGGTTTTTTTAATGCTTTTACTCATGTGGAATACAAAGCTGCACAGACAGAAGAGAAAACATGCTTGGAATTAGTCTGATCTCAAGAGTTTGACTACCCTAGATCAGAAAACAATTGATGTTTCAAATATCACAAAAAGAATGTGATCAATAAGTATTGTTTTCTTCACATTTAATTCACTTTTAGGGTGAATTAGGGTGAAATACTCTAAAAAAACCCAAACTACTTATTTTATGAAGAGAAAAGTAACAAAATAAAGGAAATGTATTTCTCTTCATTAAGTACATTGAAAGAATTTAAGTATTTGAAATGGTTTTGAATCATTAAGTAACAAAGAGAGAAAACACATGCTTTAATGAAAGCACTTGTCTCATGTGGAACATCTTTCTATTTAAAAAAGATTAGTTCAGAAAGACAAAGCTTAAACCATTCCTAAAGCCTACACATTTCTTGAGGGTTTTTGTAATTCTTCCAAAACCACAAAATAGAACTCAAAAGAGGCAAGATACTAAACCACCTTGAAAAATACTAAGCAATGCTGCATATAGATTAAATAAAAATGCAATATAGAATTTCTATATTGGCTGAGATTAGATGTTGCTTTCAAAAGCTGCATAAAATTGAAGCCATTAGCTTCTATTTGCATTTAAGCAGTGAAGTTGTAAAGCTAGACAGTTATAAAAATGTAAACTGTAATCAGACATGTAGTCTTACAAATTATAGGAAGATGGCTCAGTTTCAATATAATGTTTAGAGGAACATTTAAAAAATATTAAGAGCTAGGGTAATAAAGCATTGAACTGTTGAGATATATAGGCATTTGTGTCTGCTTCCAGTTGCAAACAATCTCTATGCTGTCTTTTTTTTGAAGGAGTTTACCATCAAGAGCTCTAAAAACTGTTAGTTCCACTGCCATTGCTGCTTCCTTCTCCACAGAAACTCATAGTTTCTGTCATTTGATTGTAGATGTTTTTCAGTGCTTGCTATTTACTGAGAAACCAAAATTATACACAAATTATTAATACATGCTCAAATGACAAGTTGGGGTCTTTTTTATTTTTACCCTGCAGAAGTTTTTCTTCTGAGAACATGGAATAAATCAGAACTTCAAGCATTTGCTGCTTCTAACATAATGGGGCTTTTAAGTTGTCATCTAAATGAGGTGAACTGCTGGAGAACTGCTCTCAGGGAATATGAGAGTGGCACTCCAGCGACAACAGTGCTTCCAGCAGTCTGAAGGACTGAAGCAGGATAGGTGGGTGGCAGTGGGAGGATGAAATATTTTTGAAGTAGAGGATGCTGTTTTTAATTCTGTAGAATGATGTCCAGTGGGGGTTGGGGCAGGAGCAGTTGATGTTTAGATAACTAATGTCAAACAATGTCATAGGTGTAGACCTTTGTCATGATCAAGTTAAAAATACATATATTTGTTTTAAAATGTTTGTTCATGTGCAGAATACTTCAGATTTGTCAAGAAAATGTTCATCTTCAGACCTGCAAATACAATGATACTATGCAATTGCCTTTTTTTTTCCTACAGGCAGGTCAGCAAGGAGAATAGGCTGAGGACAAAAGCCAACCACAAGCAGGGAGAAAGTCATTTTGTCAGGTGGTAGTGGGGAAACAGGGACACAAGAGTTCAAGATATACATGGAAATTAATTATTATGTTTGTAGATAATTGTACCCACAATTCCAGTTATAGTCTGGTTTCCTACTGAGTTCTGATGCCAAAAAACTTGATGAGATCATTCTCTAATAAAACTATCTTTACCACAACTGGCAGCAAAACATTCATGTGTGACTGGGTCTAGGGAATCCTGCTATGGCAGGGGGGTTGGACTAGATGATCTTCCCAGGTCCCTTCCAACTTCCTCACATTCTGTGATTCTGTGACTAGAATCAACTAGAATATCTTTTTGCCAGTGATTAAAGTAATAACACCCAAGAAAATTACTGTTTGAAGTATCTTATTCATGCTGAAAAAGTTAGTCTGATTTCTACTGACTTTTTACAAATGCATACTGAACACACAATCCATGATTCAACTACCACACTTGTTTTCAAGCTGTAAAATCTTATGCAAAGCCAATAAGTACTAAAATATGAATCTTAAAGTTGTTCCAACATTTGCATTCCAAACTTCAGAAGTGATAGACCTGTTAAACTGAAATATCAGCCTTTCAACAGCAAGCACTAGCTATAAGCTGAACTATTTCAGTAACCCATAATAAATTCTCATGATGAATCTCTGAAAACTTCATTTGATGAAACTCCTAAGGATACATTGAATTCAAAGGAATCATCCTGCATTACTGATCAGAGCTAACTAAATTTTGTTTCAAGTGAGGAGAAGCAGCCATGTTTTGTTATGAAGTAACAATACATAATAAAAGCCCAGAAAATATCAAGATCTCTCTAGTTGAAGTTGTTCTTAACTGATAAAAATTCTTCCACATGGGATGTATATTGAAGAACCTTTTCAAGACTGTATTTGTTCTTGTGGCAGTATGAGAGTTCCTTAATCAGTGGGGTATTTTGGTGAAAGGGTCATTTCATAACTGTACATGATCAGGATATACACTTCAGTCTGACAAGTAAGCAGTTGGGGCTTATGGCTGTCTCCTCAGTCTTGGATGAGGAAAATGATTAATTTTAAACTGGGTCAAAATTTCAATGTTGAATCTTTTTGGCCACAATAGAGGAAAAAATACATTCTGCTTTTTTGACTAGAAGTGAAGAAATATGTAATAATTTCCTGAAAGTATGGGGGAAAGGAGATGGTTATTTCAGAAATGCAGAAGGGGTGTTTGTCATTGAAAGAATCAAGTTTTCATGGTAGTGTGAGACAATTAAATGTGAAAAGGTGCAGTTGTAAAAGAAGTGTGTATTAGCACAAAGGTGCAAAACAGTTCCTCTTCTTTGCATGGCCTTTCATGCAAATGCTATTTTTATGCAGTAAGTGTGGGATGTTACAATAGTAACTTCTCTTAGCAAAACAAGATTAGCAAATGAAGCAGATTAATCAGAAGCAATTGTTACTTTTGACTACATTAGCATCAATTGTCAATACACTGCTGCAGTCCATCCAGATGGCTGAATCCTGTGCATAGTATTCTGCTTGCTTTGTGTCAAAATTCTCAACAAGTAAATTCAATTCTGGAGATGTTCCAGAAGACAAGCTAACCTTTGACTGTGACCATTAACAGTGGTCACTGTTGTGGTGAAGTAGGCATAGTTCTGTACAGTAACACTCTGCAGATGGCATTCTTACATTTGGAGTGGGAAGATATGGCATTAAGGCTTGCTTGAAACTAGTTCTAGTTTGGTCCAGTAGATTAAAAAAACCTTACAGTGATTAGGATCCCTCAGATACATTGCTTGAGCACACCACCTGGTTTAGTTAAATTCAAAAGAAATCTGGATTAATGTTTTTAAATCATATAAGGATGTGAACCAATGTGTGTCCACTAGTGGGAATGATCAGGAGGTACACTTCTCACTCAGGTGAACTAAATAGGAATGTGCATGCCCCAGTCTAGTAAACAGACTGATACCTCTGCTGTGTTAGACACCTTTCTTCATGGTTAAAGGCATCAATGGTAAATGCAGTTGCTCAAGTTGTGCTAGTCTGAATCTGTGACAACAGCATAGATAACTTAATGCTTTCAGTGTCAGCCATTTCTTTTTTTTCTTCCTAAATGCTGCACCTACTGTCATAATAGTTCAAGTAAAAGCATCACTTGTTTTAGGTGTATTTGTTTTGATAGCAATGTTATGGGCAATATGCCTTCCTGAAGGAATCATGCTTTCCCAAACCCTGCAGTGTAGTTATGTACACATGACAACCTTTCAAAGTCATCCTAGTGAATCAATTCAGTGTGCTTACTAGCTGTTTTGTTAGTGTGTTCACCTTGCTATGTGGTTACTTGCTTTTTTTGTTACAGGAATGGGGGATTTGTTAGTGGATTATGTGGAGCTCTGTGAAAGTGAGTAGACCATAGATGCAGCTTAATACTATTTTAATAGCAGAGATTTTAATCTTCTGCTTGAGGTCATGTTCTCCTTTGGTTTATGTCCTTATTACATATATAGATAACTTTCTTGGATTTAAAGTAGCAAACACTTTCCTTTTTTGATGCTTCTATTTACTAGTTATCCCTGTGGCTGGTCTCAGGTATTCAGTCTTAACCTGACTTGAAAATTGAGTGCTAAGGTGCTACTTTGTATTCTCTAATGAAGTAACATCTGTCCACTGATGACAGCTCTATCAACCTTTTCTGTACCTGTTTTCTTCACTTAGGCTAAGTTAAGAATTATCAGCAATGGAATTTTCTTGTTTGTATTGTTTGTCCTCTGCAGCAACTACTTAATGTGTCTCTTTGTCCCTAGGAAGCATATAGCTCTTCCCTGCTAATGAGATTTCACAAGTTAAAGCATACTGATAAGAGCACAGTAAAGCTAAGATTCCACACCTAAAGGTGCTTCTATTGCTAGGAAGTGATGAACCTGCAATCTGATGTGCTGATTTTTCTTCTGGAACTATCCAATGTATCCTCTTACTGTTTCCTAAATTTAAGCCACAAAAATAACTTCTTTACTAGGGCCAAAATCTACAGCCTGTTAATAGCTTGAGCTTAAGACAATGTGTTCATAGTTGAATTCAAGTGATACATATAATAGTTTTTCTGAGGTGTCTTCCCTCTGCTATAGAATTTTCAACAAAATTTACAGGATAGTTTTGATTGCTTAGCTGATTTTCCTTAAGTTGGATGATTTGGGGCAAGCTTTCCATTTTTCTACCCTACTCCCCAATTTGAGGATTGTCACCTCTATACTGCTTATGCAGTGATTTTTTTCCTTCTCCTTGGGAGGTACTATTTTGAGCACAGATTTTTGGAACAGGGGGAATTATGTGACTAATAATCTCTATGGAGCTTCTTATCCAGTGAAGGCTGATCATGTGCTTGAATATATTCCTAGGATTGCTTGCAGCTATGAGTAGCTTGAATTTCTGAAAGTTGCTGCCTTATCAAAAGAGGTACAGTAGGGATCTTTTCCTTCCTACTGAAGTAAGGTAAATTATTTTAACAACTGCTGTTTCACCTCAAGTTCAATAACACTTAGATAAACTTTGCAAGTCTAGAAAAATGTACACATTGGCAGAGGTTAAGCTGATTCTTGAACTGTTCTAACAGAATTTTAGTTGTCATTTAAATGAACCCTTATACAGTTAAACTGTGTTTCTAAAATAACATTTCTTGGGAAGTGCCTCATGGGTGTGCAGATAAGATACCAACAGAGATGGTCTTACCATCTTTTTCCCCCTTATTTATTCTTAAACAACTTATGTGTTTGGTACAAATATTTTGAGAATTAGGTACCCTTCTTGGCACAGTGTGGAGGCTTCTAGAACATTTGGGTCTTTGCAGGAAGACCAGAGTGATATGGCTGCATTTCATGTTCTAATGCTCATGTAAGGATCTATATAGGAGAAAACTTGAAGGCAAGGTAATCTGTAGAAATAAAGGATATAGGACTGGTTGTTGTGTAAGCATGAAGTTTATTACCTTGTTTTCTGTTGATTTATGTAGGTAACATAATTTACTCCTTAGCTGGTCATACTGTACAATAATTAAAAACCAACCCACAACCAAAAAAATGAACCAGCCAAACAAATAAACCCCACAAAACCCAACCTGAATGATGGCATGCTCCATTCCATCTGTCCTGTCAATAAATCCTGTATTAACTGTATTGAAAACAGAGCCTGAAATGGTAATTTTTTTGGAAGCTGAAAGCTTTCCTTTTGTGTAGCTATGCTGATATATGTACAACTGTAAAATATAGCCATAATGTGAACAGGCTTCACTAGAATTGCTTATTAGTCAAGCAACACTCTATAATTGATTTTAGTGTAGTTTTATAAAGTAGCATGACTAAACTATAATTATTAGACTGTTGCTCTTCCCTTCACCCTGCTGATGGTCAGATTGCTCATGACATGGCATTGCTTTGGTATGTTAAATAATAAAACTAGATTTCATTGAAAAAACTACAATGAAGTGTCTTACAGTTGTGTACTATGAAATCAGGTATTTGGTCTGTCTTATTTGGCTGCTTTTACTGATTACTGTTGTGGTGGGTCACCAATATGAGTTAAGGGAACATACACAATTTTTGGCAGCTGAGATCCACTGAGAGATTTGCCTGACATTTATTTCTAATTATTAGTTTGTCTGCATTAAAGGTTCTTGCAGTAGCTACTCTTCCTTCCCTTTCCTTAAGTGGGAGGTATCAGTCTTGTGGTGATGTTACTGTAACATAGAAATCTGGGCATGATACCTGAAAATAAGTTGCTGCTTTTTCAGTGTAAAAGATGTAGCATGGTTCAGTACATCTAATAGATCATGGCATGCAAATTTGTACAGAAGCTAAGAGACTGCTGCTTTTGATTTGCTTCTAGTAAGTCACTACTGGGGATGTAAAATAAGTGCAAGTAAACAAGAGATTGTTACTTGAGGTAAGAGCCATAACTGATATTGCAAACAAGCTGCCAGTAGTGATATCCAGGAGAAACTTCTGTACTAGGGAAGCTCAAGTGAAAATGAGGGTGCAGTTAGGATGTTACTGGGGCCATAGGTTTTGTGGAAAGAAATTGCACATGTGATATATTAAATTTATTTTTGAGGACCTGAAATAATGAACAAGTGCTTGTTTGCTTGTTCAGGAATGCTTTCCTGTGATCTTGTTGGCAGCATGTTAGGGGGAGGAAAATTGAATGAGTGCTGACACTGGCACCTCATTAGGTATCTAATACTGTGCTGGGAGATGGGGTCACAGGAATATGTGTGGTGGAGGATGGGGAGTGCAAGCCAAGAAGGGATTGTAATTAAGAAATTGAGAAGTAGCTTCAAAAACTCTGTAAGGATTTGATTGCCATTTGTGTACATTGGAGTTCTGTTACTTCAGAATACAAACACAGCATGATTGTTGAGAATTAAAGTGTGTTCCTACCATGTAGCATGGAGCAAGGTCAAAAAGGAATGATTTGAATTGTGCAAATTAGACAAAGATTTTGAGATATACATCATGACATAGAGCTACTGAAAAACAGTAATGGGAGAAAAGAGACCAGAGAAAAGGTTATCACTGTATATTCTTAGCTGTGTGAAGTTGTCAAACAGTAGAATAACTTAATTTTAATGAAGCAGTAAGACTCCACAGAGGGTGATGAACAGTCAAGTAAATAATGTCAGTTTAATAAAGGTTCTAAGGGTTGCAGGCCTTGATGTAAAGCTAGATTCTGCTCATCTCTGTGTGATACATGATGGTATTTTAGTAGCAATACCATTATGTCCTGGAGTACACTAATGCTGCAGTGGAATTACAGAAAAGGAATGCAATATTACACAAAACCTGGGTGGTCTAAATCTTGTATTTCTCACCTACAATGTGTTTTTATAATCCTCCTTCAGTTGCCTTCCTTGAAAAGTCACTCTGGAAAAGAGATATGCAATCTTGTCAAGCTCTGAAAGATCACTTGTGACTGCATTAATGCAAAACTGATGCCTTCAGATTGTCCTGGTCTTAACTGGGTGAAATTCCTGCCTTCACAGGAAGAGTCTCTGCTGACTTGCAGTGCTAACAGGAGATGAAGGCAGCAAGACTTATTCTGGCTTTGCAAGACAGCAGATGAGGTGGAAAACCCAGGGGATTCTCTCTCCCTGTTCCAAAGACTTTTTTCCACATAGATGCCTTGCAGAACAGTGCTGTTTATGAACTTGGGGGAGGACTGCTCTGACACTTGGACTTGAGGGGTTTTTTCATGTACCTGTTTTGATACATTGCTCATTGATGCCCTGAGAGTGCACTCTGATGTCTGTTCTTTTGTATTGTTCTAATGTCTTTTAACTTTTTTGTTCTTAAATCCTCAAAATGATTACACTTATCATCTGTATGTCTTTTTAGTTCTTTATTACATTAGATGATAAGTAATCATATTATGAAATCCTGCTTGTCTTGGTATTTTGCAGCTACTAGGTGTACTCTGGATAGATAATTAAACTATAATCTATAGGAAAATGTATTATAGATAAGGAGAAAAATTGCCAGACACTACATTATGAACTGTCTGTCTGTCAAAGTTGAACAGCTCAAATATTGATCAAGTCAAACAGAAGAATCAATGTCAGGTACTGGGATGGATTTCAAGCAGCAGAATGCAACTTCAGTTGGTATTATAGTTTTTCTCCCACCTCATACATAAACCTCTTAACTAATCCTAATATATTGGGCTCCAAACACACCTAGTAAACTTCACAAAATTCACAGAAACCTGGTGAGAAATTTCAGCTTATCAAGTCAATACTTTTCTGAGAGGCCTAAGATCTATCACAGAGGTACTGATTTGCTCTACACTTGTGAGATAAACTCTTCTGATCCTTCTGGTCCTTATCTGAAGTGTTACCAAACAGCAGCAATTGCACTGCCACTCAGGCTTCTTGTGGTTTTGTGTGGATTGGTTTGGTTTTTGGTTTATTCTCCTTCCTAACTCAGCATTAAACAGGAAGTTAAGTCTTGTTTTTGACAAATAAGTCCTATTGCTCTGAAACTCTTTGCTCCAGTGAATGACATTGTGTTTGATTCTCTCCAAAATTGCCTTTTGCATTTTTCCCCTTGAATGTTCTGCAAAGGTAAATTGGGATTCAGAAATGAAAGATTTCCCTTCCCACAAGTGCTTAGCTGGGGCTTGTCAGCTCATCTGCTGATGTATTTTTATTTTTAACTCAGTAACACCAGATACAAAACTTACTTTTAGCTAAAGCATGCATTTGCCATTGCAGGAATTCCAGTGTGTTGAGGGCCTGTACTTTTGAGACTCCAGACACCAAATGGCTGGGTTATCCTGTGGTTTTCTTTAACTCTTTTTCAAGCAGGGTCAAAATGACTTGGTAAACCCTCAGTGCCTGGTGGAGTAAAAATGACACATGAAGCATCCTTCAGCAGATCTCAAGTTGCTGAGGATGGTGGCACTGCAGTAGGGCAACTGTCACTGAGATGCAAGTGTAATCCAGGTCTGGCACTAACAATCTCTGAGAAAGACATTTTGGCTTTCACTTTTTGTTCATGAGTCTCTCTTAGGTAAATGCTGCTGTAACCTACATGTGGCACCACCCTCAGTGCATTGTCACGTGTCTGAAAAAGGAGCATATTTGCTTGGTCTCATTTCAGAAATTCTAGGTAAAAGGCTACAGTAAACTCTCCAGTGTTCTCTTCATCTTTAGATGTAATGACATAGTTTGGATTTTTTGTTTGCATGCCTGAGAATAAAGAAGACAGAAGATTGTTTTATACAGATTCACATTAAGAAGTTTCCTACTCTAAGCACTTCTGGAGTGCAGTCTAATCTCTTCTATCAGTGGGTAGAGGGATGGGAATTGGAAAAGCAGAGAACACTGGAAATGCATTTCTTCATCCTGTTCCCACCACCACCACACCCCAAAGGAAAAAAATGCAACTCTGTTACCATGGAAAAATCAACATGATAGAGGACTGTTGGATCCCTGGTGCCATTTTTTTTAAATCCAATTGGATGCAGCTGTACTGAGAAGGAACAAATGTTTTGCTGCTAAATAATAGATTATACTTGGGAGCATAAGACTAATGAAAAAACACAGTTTAGAAACCTAGTGATTGTGAAGCTTCAGGCATGAGAAAGGAAACTTAGCTTTCTTTGTAAAGCATGCTGGGCTCTAAAAATTAGTGGATGTTTCTAGATGCATTGTTGATATGTATAATGCTGCTTCATCAGGATTCAGTTGTTCACCATGGCTGTGATCCCAAGTTTCATGTTTTCTGCTGGTGACAATTTATCTATTTACCAGGAGCAGCCTTCTGCTTGGAAAATAATTAACTTAAACTTGGGTGGAGGGGGGCAGTAAGGTGGGGGCAGTGACTAGAAGGCAGACTTATCCTGTGGAGGAATAGCAGGCATGGTGTTCCTGACTCTGTGTTTTCATTAATGGTGGAGAGCTTTCTTTGTAGACTTGTAAAAGTGACATTTCACTGAAGGTACTTAGCATACAACAAACCCCTCTGGGTATGAGAGTCTGAACCACATTAGGATTTTGGTATCTGAGTGTTCTGTTCAGTCAGAGCCTTTCTCCCTGCCACAGTTTACAGGATTTCTAGCTAGTTTTACTTGATTGAGTTTGTAGGTTTTGGCAAATTCAAGGACTGAACTTGCTGAAGTCCACTATTACTGAGTAGAGTTATCAGTATTTGGCTTTTGTGGAAGTGGTAAACAGTTGGACATCAGTTAGAAGTGACATGATCTGTAAGTTAACCAGTTGCTGCTTACCAGCTGAGGTTACCTGCTTTTTGGCCAACAATCTCCATTTTGCAGTGGAACACACCTGGCACTCGTGTAAGGCTTAGCTGAGGCCTAGCAACTCTTTTGACTTTACCATAAGTGACCAAATCATTAGGTCAACATAATGGCTTTACTCAGATATGTAGAATTTGTAGTTTCATTATTTGAAATTATTAGATAGAAGAATGAAAAAAAAAGAAAAATATTCTGTTAACTCTCTGTAAGCAGACATGAAAGCTAATTGTAAACCATTAAATCTTGTTAAAGCAAACAGGTTATCCCTTTTCAATCATCTGTTCATTCTTGTGCTAGAAACTTTGATTTGTATCTTTAGAGATCTATAACTGCATACCTGTAGCTTATTCTGGCATAAGTGAGTGGAAGCACTTCTTCTGTGGTTCTGTAAGAAACTAGTAAGCTAAATCAATAATGCCATGTGACATAAAGGAGAAAGAAATATCTTTGAAACATCAAGCAAGGGTTTAGCAATCTGATCTACATTCATGATACTGAGCAACTTGTCAAACAACTGGGCAACAAGCAGTCATTGATTTTACAGTATCTGACCACCTGACATGAATATATATATATGCAATATAGCTGAGTGGCATTCAAGCAAACTTTTTATCTATTCAGTTGCTGCTGATTGGTAATATTTAACTAAAGCATGCTGTGGTTTATGAATATTTTTTTACAGTTGTCAGTGATGAATGATGTAGGAATTGAAACTTTCACCTTTAGAAATGACCATCTGTTACAAAACAGATAAATGATGTCTCCTTTAGCAGCCTACTGCACTATGATGCAAATTACTCTTGGGTATGACAGAGCTAACCAGTGAACTTTACTTACTATACCAATAGTATCCTTAAAAAGCTATAGGTTTTCTCTTATTTGGGAGTACATGGATCACTTATTCTTAGCAATGCACAAAGCAGTGGAAAACAATGAGAAATTGGCTTCAGAGATCTGGAGGGTCTGGTAGTTGAAGGTCAAAGTTGCAGCCTTCTGTTGGTTATAGACAAAGATGGGATTAGCACCTTGCCAGCTCAGCATCTGTGGGCAGCATGATTTTAGGTGGGTTAATAAAGAAAACATACACTGTTCTGCATGCTAATGAAGCATGTTTTGTACCAGTGGTTGCATATGGCAAAATATTTGGGTTTATTGTTTTAAACTCCACATTCATGGAATACTGTGCTTCCTTTATTCTTTTAAAAGCTAATATATATCTGGATTCTTATGCTTATTATATTCCTAGTATCTATAGAATTATTGTAGAATTCTATAATATAGAACTGATACAAAAGCAGAATGATAAATAGAGTTTAAAACTCTTTAACCTGGACTCCTATCTTGAGTATGGACAATTTTCACTAGTTTTTTCACTTTGGACAGAGAAGTTCCTAAAAGGAAGTTCAGGTGCTAAAAGCTTGCAGATTGCAAATACTTGACTTGTTTCATCAACTCTAAACCAGAATATTTTGGAATTAGTTCAATTCTAATTAATGATCTATTGATTGTTCACATGAATTTTAATATGGTTAGTGATATTCTAGTTTTCCAGCTACATCCTTGGCCTTCATGCAAACATAGTCATAAAACTGCAGGTGTGTTTAGCAGATATAATAAAACTAAGATAAAAGGGCAGGTGTGCATAGCAGGTTTATCAAATGACACTTCTATAGACTAAAACAAACTGTCTTTATATGAGTTAGGAGGTAATCACTAGTTCTGTGGCTTTCTGATTGCCCTTCCTCCATCATTTTCTCTCCAGCTCCAGAGTGGTTGTGCCATTTTATCAGAGTATGCTATGACTCACTTCCTCATTTTATTTTCTCTCACAGATGGCATCATTTCATCTCATGCTCTGGAAGTGACAAGTGACACTATCTTTATTGTATTAGACTGTTCTAGCTGTGATGAATATATAATCTCTGTTGCCACTTTCTTTGTCTCTGCCTTACACAGCAGTGGGTGAAGTAAGGAAAACACAGGGGAACTAATAGGAGGCTTCAGATACTACTGCCATGGCTTTGAGCACGAAGGCATTGTCAGTAATATCATTATTGGTCCCCATGTAGCAGCACTGATACTGGGTGGTTTTCTACTGGTGTGCCAGGGAACATAGAGGCATACAGCTGACTCACTGGCTGACGTTGTCATTTTGGCACATAAGCAGTTTGTAAAATGCTGCCAGTTCTGTCTTGCTCTGTTGGATCTATTTGCCCAGAGCTTTTAAATTCCTTTCCAGAGCTGGCAGTATTAGTGGAACTGTAACCTATGCATTGCACAGCACTTGACTTTTTAAGAGATGTGAGAAGTATTTGATGTGTTGCCAAAGTGAAAAACACTACAAAACCTAGTATGAAAGGCTTATTTTTTTTCATTTGTAGGCTGCTGTTATGATAAGCAGGCACTGAATTTTGTTGGGGGGGGGAGGGGAGATGTTTTGTGGAAGACCTTCCCACCACCACCATACTACAGTTTATCTTTCATTGAGATTTGCTCTAGCTAGCTGATGTAGAAATGGTTTGATGTGTGGTGAAACATATCTACAATGGAAGGATGATTTGCTTCATGTACTCAATTATCATGAAGAATTCTGCCCTTTTGCCTGTAAAGTAGTAGTAAATAATGAAAGAATTCAGGCCATGGAAGTTAGGCAGTCTTTCTCTTTGTTTCCATAACTGTGCCTTTGAATCTCACTCTGACCTTTATCAAAGGCTCCAAATCAGCACATGGCCAGCAAGGGTGGGGCTGGTGTTAATACCGAGAGGAAGAACAGGTTCATGAGGTTATGTTTAGGAGTTGTTTTTTGGTACAAGGAAATGCTTTTAGATATCTGAAGAGTGACATTAGTGACTGCTTTTGTAGCTGGTTTGAAGTCTTTGCATACAGAATTGCAACTTGTAAACCTATTTTTTTAATTGCACTCTTCCAAAGATTCTTTTGGTTGCATAATGGAAGAGATTGATTCCAAGTAAGCAAATGCTTGATACTCATCTGCAGTGTGAAGATTGTAATGTTTGATGGTTTTGGGGTGTAAAATTTTGGACCCAAGACATGAATCCCAAACATGATGTGTGTGGGAGATTGCCACTGTTAGTTCAACTCCTCTGTTCACTCAAGATCTACAGTTTAGCTGGACAGGAACTACTTAAACATTTGAAATGATTATGGCAACTGAAAATGCTACTTTTTATTTTAACAGCTTTTTTTTTTCCCTTCTAACCTCCCCCAATAATGCTGAAAGGTCTTTGTCCAAATATATCACAGACACAAACTGTCAAACAAACAATACAAGGGGCTTGTGTTCCAGGATGCTCTACCACAGATGAGTGTTCAGCGTCCTGAGAACAACTGACTGTCTCAACTAGCAAGCAGTAAGAGTAACTATGTAGACTAGAACATGATGCTGAGGATAGTGTGTTGCCAATGAGCTGTAGTCTAATCAGGAGATTTGCTTTGGAAGTGAGCTCTTTGGACATGTGAACACAGCCTTAATATGAAGATGGATATTTTAATTCAATAGTTTTTTTGTCAGTCTTTATTTTTTTATCTCACAAGTCTGTTACCAGTAGCTTCTGGAGATGATTGCAGATACCAAACAGAAGATTAATCTGGTCTCCTGCATTTTTCAGGCAGACAGGAATGTCTGCCAGGCCAGCAGTGAGCCAACCAGAAGCTGTGCAGTATGAAACAGAATCTGAGTTAATGTTAGCATGCCTTTCAGTAGGTTTATTGACTTGATTTCTGTATTGTGCTAACTTAATCCATGCAGCTTCCAGTTGATTTGGAGTGATGACTACTTTTGTCTGCAAAATGCTCTCCAGACATATTCTTAAACCTGCCAATAAACAGAACCACAGGTGAAAACTATGACTGCTGAATGAAAACAGAAGGTGAAAAGGAGACTGCTAGAGGTTTGGAATTCTGGGGTGAGGGGCAAAGAAAGAAAACCCCAACAGATTAGAAGCATAATTGAACCAACACTGTGAGAAGATAATTCCATTTTCTGAAGCTATGCCATTAGTCTTCCAGTTGCACAGCAAGATGACTTGGCCAATGAATGTTCTGGGAGCAGAGCTGTCCATTGTTTCTGAGATTCATTTCTTATTCAGGTTAGTGTACATAGAGAATTCCTGGGTTTATATAAGGCTAAAAACTTTCTTCATGAATTAATTATGAAATAACTTCAGTGTTCTTTTTAGAGTAGGGGTGTGTGGTGTCTGAACTGGACAAAGATTCTTTAAAGTATGAGATTATTGCAAAATATGAACTATGTCTGACCCACAGATTCATCCTAATATTTCAGAACACCCAGGATTAACAGCATCATTGGTATAACTATCTGGCAGGAAAAAGAGGGGGTTTTTATTGTGTAGAAAAAGTACATGCATAAAATATCTTTTCTGGCCTTGTTTTTTAATATACATCCAAAAAAAAATTATTTTACTGTTTAATTGCTTTGAGCAACATGAGAAAACCAGGGGTTATTGTGTAGCTTAGTCAACTGAGTTATGTGTAGGCATTATCACAACTGTAATTGTTAAAAAATATTTAGATGGAAGGGGAGAAAAATGTGCAAGTCAACCTTTCTGACTTTGAGGGGAGGGACCAAGTGGATGTAACAGTAGTAATTGATAAAATGTTCTGTTCAATTGGACTAGTGATAAATGGCAGTTGAGTAGGAGTCACTGCCATAAATCCAGTGGGACAGTATTCAAAATACAGTCCTTTACTGTGAATACTTTTATCAATTTCTCCATAGTAAGATGTAATGCTGAAATAAAACTAATCTATATTTGTAACCTTGGTTTAGAAGCATAAAGACACTGCTGCTGTCACCATTGTGTCTTGGTAATGCCCACATAGTCAGACTCTGATGTGGCCAGACCTTTAAGATGAGCCTGTTTAGGTCTTTCCTATAGGAAGCTCTTCAAAGATGAAAAGGTTTTTAAAATGAAAAAATCCAGATTTATTATAGTAAACACTGAATTACCT